>VXBO01005136.1:401022-435077 GCA_013400135.1 Rhinoptilus africanus
CGGGGCCCGCGGGCGGCGGTGGGGCCCGGCCCCGTTGCCGCGCCTCGGGGGCGCTCCCCCCGGTCCCGGCCGCCCCCTCCCCTGCCCGGCCGCTCTCGCTGCCCCTCTGGCAGCCTCAGAGCGTCCCCCCGGGCTGGTCACTGCGGTCTGGCCTTTGGCCGGGGGGAGCGCCCTGGCGGCGGTCCCGCTGCCCGCTCGCCGGCCCTGCCCGCGGGGGTTGGGATTGCTCGGCTTGGGTAGCGTTGCCGTCCGCTCCGAAGCGTGGAACAGCGCTAGTTTTGTGGTTTGAGCTGCTGCTTTAAGGCGCCCGTGGAGTCTAACGTGAAGTTTTATTTCCACTTTCTCTCTTCTGTTTATTTTTTTTTAGGCAGTCTCTTTCGGTGTGAATTGTTGAGGATGCTGCATGCTGTAGTGTTTGAATGACTTCACGAAGCAGCTTGACCATCTCATGCAGTACAGTGTAAGAGGAAGTAGCGAGGTTAGATTTGTAATTTGCATCCTACTGAACTTGTATATCTATTTTTTTTTACCCCTGGGTGATCACTTTTAGTCAACAAGCTTTTTAAACAGAAGTCTTCAGTTCGCGGGTTAATTTGTTATGACATTAGGATAACTTCCCAAGGTATTGTTGAAAATGGAATGTTTTTACAAAAAATGGCTTGTATCCGCGTTCTCTACTTTAGCAGTAGGCAGAAACCCGTATATGTATTGTGTGTTGTCTTTTTCTAGTACCTGTTGACTCCCTTCTTAGCTTCTAAACCTGGATCATATTATAAAAGTCCCAGCTCTCTAGTCACTTAAAATATTTATTAGCTTGTTAAACTGAACCACATCTGCTGCTGTGAAGCCAAGATTTGTTTTAGAATTCTATCACAGGACTCCTGTATTCTTTAGCAGAAGACATTATAAAGCTAATTTTACCATAGTTTCTTAAGGAAAATGGTGGTAAAAAGGCAGTCCTCATTCAGAACAGGGAGCCTTATTCCTTTAGAGCATTAAAGTATTTCTAAACACACTCATTAACCATAGTACTTGAATGTTTTTTGTATGATCAGCTGTGAAAAGGGATAGCTTAGACATGTTAAAACTTAATTAAGATTATTTGTCAGTCCATTAAGAGGAACTAGTAGGGCAGGATAACTTTGTGATGTCTCATAGTACAAGCCCAAAAGGACATTCACTGATACTCAGAAAGTGGGAGTTTTGAAAAATGGTAGGTGGAAGTACTTTTTCAAACCATGTAATTAGAATGAAACTAGCTGCCAGAGGAAATCATTCAGCGAGATTCAAAGCAAGCAGATATTTGTATGAATACCAAAATGGTCTAGTGCCTTTGTAATGAAAGCCAAAAAAACATTTAGAAGAGAGATTAAAGCATATGACTCAGGGTTCAAACTAATCTTTATGGGAATGAGAATTGTACTTTTCTGTGTTACAGAATATTAAAATGTGTCTTCCACAGTAGTTTGTGATGTCCTCGAGTCACCTGATTCTGAGCCGTGTCAGGGTATTGGAGCAGCAGGATTGTGAACTTTGCCGCCTATCAGGTGGGAATATGTGAAATAATACAGCTAATTGACATTGAAGGCAAAAGTTCAAAGGCCCACCTGCTGTAACCTGTTCCCCACACTATAAGGTATACCATGAGCAGAGCATTAGCTCTGTGTGTGTGTAAAATGGAAAAATGATAAACAGTGCCATGTCTGCCTGTGTACACATGGAGCATTAGAAGCTTTGAATGTGTATTCCGTTCAAAGAAAAGGCTCCTGTATTGGCAGCCGTGGGCTTTTCCCCTGACAGTGGATTTCAGGCACTCTGTCAGACTGAGATTTTCTACGTGCCTGTTCTCTGCAGAGAAACTGAAGCAAAAAATGTGTAGTTGCCAGAATAGTACACACTCTTGACATGTAATACCCTCAACGTTCATTAGAAAGGCCATTCTTGATATTTTATGATTTCTTTGCAATGTTTTTTTTCTTTCTAAGTCTTGTCTATCCATAAGCTTTGTGTTTATGTGCTCACTTTAGAGGCTTTGGAGTGACTTCCCTGTATGTTGTAGAGATTAAGTATTGTGAGTCCACCAGTTCCTCCTGGTAAACTGTTGCAAATGTCTGCAGTTAGGGTTTGTATTTCATTTCAGGTTTGAGTTTAACTTCCTGCTATTGCATCTAAGGCCTCTCAGCAAGATTCAAAAGTCATGCACTGCTGGAGTTCCTCTTTCACGTGCCAGGACCCACGTGTAGGGATCAGATCATCCCTCCAAATTCTGTTTCATAAGCTAAAATCCTAAATGTTGCCCTGTGGGCTTTGCTTTTTCAGAGGGAAAGAGTTTAGTTCCCTGGATAATTCTGGGGGGAGGGTCTTCCTTTAACGTCCTTTAACTAATATTTCTGCATCCTTCTTGCAGATACCACTTGGTACTCTGAGCATAGCAGTTCAATCTGGTTTGTTTTGCCAAAGTGAAAACAACTGTAACATGACTGAGAGATAGCTGTTGTATAAACAAAGCCATTCTTGTTTGGGTTTATAGTTTTAAAATTACCTATTTCCAGTAATTGTTGTTTCTTTTGCTTATCTGAAGGGACTAAGTTTTGTTTAATAGGTAAACAGACCCATGCACTTGACTGAGAAGCGGCTAGCAGGCTACGCTTGCTCTGCTGTGCCTAGACGTCTGTGATCCAATCTGTCCGTCCAGGAACAGCTATAGACTTGCTGTTCTCGCTGCTGACACTTCAGCTGACAGGAATCAGAGTTCATATGGTACCGTATCCCCCTACAGAAACAAAGGCAAGCACAAATTTAGATGAACCTTTATGTATGTTTGATCTAACACAGTGCATCACTGAAGCTTGTCATAAAACAATCCTCTGGGGACAGAAATACACGTCCACAAGTACTGAAGCCCAGTCTTAGGAAGTTAAACTGCAGAGTATCCATACTGGCAATCCCGTTATGGCTACATGGGGAGGGTCTGATATGGGCTGAGGAACTGGGGAATTAGAGTATTATGGTTTCTATATGGCATGAAGTTCTTGCATAAGTATCATAACCATTTTTCTGGATGGCTTGAAAATTCCACTGCATTCTAGTAAATAGGTATATATGCCCCTGGTTTTTTGTTTGTTTGTTTGTTTTCTATTTTATTTCAACCAGTGCTGTACTAGAGAAATACAGTCACCTTGGTCCTAGAGTCAGCTAGAAAGCTCTAGCTAATGCAAAACACGGAGCTGTTTCTCCACAGTGGTACAAAGCATGCAATCTCACGTTTTCTAGTTTATTGCAGCAAGAGCTTTTATCCTACTAAATATTTTGGTCTTTCTCATCAAAAAAGGGTCCCATGTTACCTAAAAGTTAACATACTTGGGTCCCCAAGCAAATGAAGTTCCGTGTGTATCCTGGAGTAAGGATTGCAAGTGACAGCTAGATTTATGGCATGCTGAAATTCTCCATAATACCGATAAAGCAGAAAGTTGTCAGATACAGATTTCCTCAGAGGCTGGTGTTGACCAGGAAAATGGATTCTGCTGGGAACTCAGGACCTCAAAAACCTTGCTTCAAGTAAAATAGCATTTTTCGATCCAGCTTTTCTCCAATATGCAAAGAAAATAGTGGCATTAAATACATTTATAGAGAAGGAAAACTTTTATCCACTCCATTACATGTATTTCTTTGCCTTGGAAACATGTAAGAACATTCTGACAGCTGTTAATCAGTGCTGTTGATTGACTGTTTTGAGGATACGCAACTCATGTTGATAATGCGCGAGGTGTTTTGAGCAAGCTTAATAAGGGACTGCCAGTGCTAACAATGTTATTGTTGCTACCTGAGAAACACAGTTTTAGGGTAATAAAATGTCATGAGTTGAAATGAGATTTGGGCTTCTCTTGTGGCATATGGAAGTTGAAGAAATCACTTCTTTTTGATGCTTTGTTGCAGTATGTTCAAGTGTGTAATTTCTTTAGTTACTCCTAAGATATTTGGGGAAGAGTGAACTTGTGGTGGAGGGGAGTTCTCCACATACCACGAGAACACACCACACATAGATTGGTTCAGGCAAATCCAGGAGAGTTTGCAGTGAGCAGTAAATGGCTGTATGTGCAGAAAAGTGCCTGGTTAGTGGATGTACCATAAAGTGACAGGTAAAGACCTGGCTCCTCTTCCTCGTTTAGTATTGGTTTGGCCTCTGGCAGGTCATATATTGAACTGGGGGGAGGAGAGTGAGGGGCAGAGATTTTAGCGTAGTGTTTTATAACTGCATTTTCAAAAATTGTTTATGCGGAGGGTCTACTGTGTGTATTAATGTTAAACTGAAGCAGAACTGCACGACAACGTGTGTGAAGTCTGGTCAGCCGTGAGTATGTCCCAGGCAAATCATGCTGTGATTCACTGAAAATGTTTAATGTTCTATTGCAAGACACTTGCTTGCAAGAGATCTTTTGTTCTGCAGGCTTTGGATTTTTCACTGTTCATGATTCTGTCTACATGAAAATGTAAAATGATAACTCTTAATAAAATACATACACCTTTAGATATTTAGTGTCTGTTTGCATCTTGTCCCTTTAGTTTTCAAAGTGTTTTAAGCAGAATGCTCTTTGCGGCCATTACAATTCTGAAAAATGTGGCTATTTTTAATTTGTTTTGTATAGAGCCATTTTTCACCCTTTGGTGAGATGCTACCCATCAGTTTTTTTGGTTTTCCTAATGTTTAAACTAAAATAGGTTCATCAGTGAGTCTTTTGTAAGATCTGTGTAACTTTGAGAAAGCTCTGGCAGAGCTTGTTTGCTGAAAACCTACAAAATTGGACAGTTGTGACTAACTAAAATAAATCCAGTTATTTCTTTGACTGTTAGTTGTAGGTGCCTGCATTTCTCACGCTTGTTGAAATCATCCTTCAGTCTTGGCAGCAAGTCTTCGGCTTACTCGTAATTGTTTTCCTTCTGTTCGTTACAGAGGTACTTGGAATTTATGTAGTCATGACTGTGCTGAGGTTTTTCCCAGTAAGCAGGATAAACACCTCTCTAATTTCACACTTACTAGGTTTGAAGACTGAATCAAATTGTCTTAAGAGGAAAACTTTGTCTTCTTCTCTCCATCCCTTTTTTGGGGGAGAGAGAGGGAAAGTAAGGAGGAGGGGAGGGAGGAAAATAACAGTGGCAGAGAGAACATTAAGTGAATTCTGGTTGGGTTTTTTTTTCCCCCTCCTCAACAAGCTGAATTTTTACCAGCTTCAAATTCCATGTATGTCTCTGAGGTATAAGGGAGTACTCATATTTTAAACTGAAACAAAGATTTATTCTCTGATTTTTAACAACCTAATTGATTTGATCTGTGTGTAATGGAGTAACAGTTGCATAAGCTTTGAAAGTTCGTATCCCATTTGTATGCTAATGGCTCTTCAAGTCAGATTTCTCTGCAGGGCTGGGCATAAAAACAAAGTGCTGCAATCACTTGCTGATCAAAAATGACTTAGGAATATGTATTTTCTCCGTTTAACCTTGGGCAAAATATTTTTGGCCTCACAGCATTCATTTACATGGACTTGTGAGTGCTTTTAAAGTGTAGCCTTTTATAATTAGGGTTTTTAAGCTTGGTTATTTATGCAAAGTGTATAGGGGTTTTCTCTTGTAATTTTGCATTGGAAATCTTTAGGAAATGGGACAATTTCAAGAATTTTCTTGGTCTTTGGTATGGTATCAGCCCTCGGTGTTTGAGGCATTCAGTATTTTCCTCAACTTCCTTACACAGTTGTTATATGTTAATTAGTTTATGTCTGTACTTTGAAGCTGTAAAGTGTTGTTACTCTTTAATTACAAAATCGGTAGAGATCACTGTGCTTAAATGGATGCAGATAATTCACAATACATGCAAAGCAATTCTTCCAATAACCCTGCTGCCACAGTCTGTGTTATATTTTTAATTACTCCTTTATTCTACTGGATGTCCAAATCTGGGCTTTGCCTCTTGCCCCTAAAGAGTGAAGCCATCCCGATGCCTGCCATTGGGTCATTGTACCTTCACACCAAGTACCATGTGTAACGCTGTTTACTTTATTTAACCCATGCAGCTTTCACAGTTCTAGTAAGTTTTGGAGATGGATAACAGAATTACCGCAGGCGTTTCTAAACACTTGTTTCACCCACCCTAAAAGTTCTTGGTTGACATCAGACCAGCTTCAGCCAGCATGGAGATGCAGTAGGTGCTTGCGCTGCTTACTGGGGCTTCTCTTGGTGAAGGATATATACCTTTCTTCGGTGGGAGTTGGTTTGCTGGATGCCCTTGCTAAGGGTATTGTAACTGGGCTCAACACAATGACCTCACTAAAGCAAGATCCGAATGGGTTCAACCGCTCACTTCCCTGGATTCACCCCCCCTCAGTGCAGGCACTTTGCCCACATGGCGGGATCGGGAGCCCTTGCTCACGTATTCCATGGAAAGCAGGAGAGAGCTGAATCTCCATTTGGAGCAGCCTGGTCCTTTCCGTGAACTGTAATAAGAAACCCAGAACAATTAGACACTTCACAAACTACCCTTGCTAGGTGCCTGGAGGTGAGTGGTGTGAACCAAAGCCTGTGTACCAGAGAGTAGCTGAGTGCTGCTCACGGAGTCACTGCCGGCGTGTCTCTGCCTTCTGTGCTCCAAATAACTAGGTTTCCGTTTTATTACAACTTTCACTATCGTTTTGATTAGTAGGTTGAAAAATTAAGTGTTGGGAATGAAATGGGGGATAAAGTCTTTGAGCCCTTAATAAAATTTTTGCAATATTATGGTGTATTGCAAAACGATTTGGATAATGCACACTATGTGTGTAGTCTCTGCTAGCCCTGACAGCAGTTCAGATGTTGTGGCAGTTACTTCCGAAGCATAAATGCAAAAGGAAAATTTATCATGTTAGGATGTTCCTTATGTTTTAAAAGTATTTTTTCAGACAATCAAAAATGTGAATCTCTTGATGCAAGTGTCCTTCCTGTGCTCTTAATCATACTCTAAATGGGAGTATATTTAACATTTGAAAAAATGTCCGTTAGGCACAGCCCAAGATCACTTGTTCTCTGTCCAATTTTCTGAGTTTTCTGTGAAGATGATTAGCAGATGAAATTCTGTGTGCTTGGGAGTAGTCCCTCTCTCCTTGCGTCCAGAGCTGTGGATCTAGACAACGGTGTTTTTTCCCCCTCCTTTCCCCCCCCCAGTTTAAAGAGTTGCATTAGAATTCAGCTAACACAGGCTCTAGAAGGGCAGTGTGCCTGGCTGCCTAAAGCAAGTGCTGATGAGCAAATCTACCCTGAATTCTGTTTTAAATACCGGCTTTTTCGCACCACCATGGTGGAAGCTGGGCTTTGGGGAGAAGTGGGTGCTCATCTTTACCACACTTACCAGTTTTCTTGCCGGGGAGCACTTGGCAGCACAGAACTGGAAGGTGAAGCGAAGCGCCGAGAAGTGTCTATGAGAACTGGGTGAGAAGACGAAAAGGTTCGTCGGCCCGATTGGCTGCTTGTATTAAGAGGCTACTCCTTACGTGCATTGCCAGGTAGATTATTTATAACATGAGCCTTAAAACAAGAATTCCTCGAGCCGCATGCTGCTTTAGCTATCGGGATATACTGTGTAAAAAGATCTGGGCTGGGCTGTCGTGTAAAGACGCTTTGTTTGATTTTTCTTGTAAACCAGTTCCACCAAATGTGAGAGTCGGTTTCATTTCAAAGTCTAGCTGGGGGTTTCAGGGAAGCAGATGTTGAAGTAGCTTGCTCTCTCTGAAATATGGCAACGGGCTGTATGCTGCTATTTCCATGGAAACGGGTATTGGCTCAGCAGAAATGGCATAGGGATTTCAAAATTACATTTTAAAAAACAAAATCCAGATAGTTTAGTCATCCTTATTTTTACTCACCAACACTGCTAGTGGTGCTGAACACAACCTGCCTTCGGGATGGATTGGGTACAGTCACGCGAATCGGCAGGTCAGTGATTAATATTGTAAATCAACGCTTTTAAAAAGTGAGCTAGTGTTTGATGGAACTTTATTAGAAAAACATGCATATACTGCATTTTGCTCAGCCCGTGCTCTTCTACGTCCTTGCCTTCCTTACTACATAAGGCAAGCGCAGTTCTACCCCTGCTGTAGGCCTCCACCTTCCTCAGAAGAGGTTAAATATGGATTGGATGAGAGCTACAGATACCAGCCAGTTGGCAAACTGCACGTAAGAAATTAATATATACAGTGGCTTATGAAACACTACACTGATAATTTGTGAGTCTGTAATCTTTAGCAGCATGTCAAAATGAAGCAAGCCCCGTTTTTGGGGTTACTTTGCCTTTGGGGACATTTGCTTTAGGAGTAGCCTACTTGCAGCCAAAGGAGTTGCCCCAGTTCGGCATTGCTACAGCATTAAAAAGTAGGATGAAACTAGCGGGGCTTGTTGCTTCCCAGGATACTGTATACCCAACAGACCTCTCATGGCATGGAGGACGAGGAGCTCCAGGAATTCCTGAAAAATGCCATTTGTTGTCTTGCGTCTTGAGCTTGATTATTCAGACATGCTGAAGCCTTTCTTCACTGCGGATCAAGTCTCCCGCGTGCTCTAGAGCCGCGTTCCCAGCTGGCAGAGGGCTGTTGGGATGTGACCCAGAGCCGAGGAGGTTCTACGGCCATGGAGCACTGGAGGAGGCAGGAGAAGGCGCCAGCGCTGCGGCGCTGGGCTGTGGGCAGGGCTGCGCGGGGGGAACCCGCTGTGAGCGCGGTCCCTAAGAGCCTGGTGTTGTGTGAGGAGGAGGAGGAGTGCGGGGAGGCAGAAGGTGGCCCGGGACTGACTGTTGGGGTGAGGGAGCAGCGGGAGCCACAGGGGTGCGAGAGGGGAGATGGCTCAGGAGCGGTGGCAAAGACACCTGCAAACAAGCGAGGAACGTCATGCTACAGGCATTGGCAGTTTCCCAAAAGAACACAGACTTTTTCTTCACTAAAGTGGAATTTGTTAGACAGAACAATTCCCCTTAGAAATAAAATTCTTTAAACATTGGGTCACTAAATAATGAAGGGTAAAGTGCTCAGTGGCCTAAATTAGATTCCTTAAAAGGATACCCACTTAGATCAAACTGTGTTTCTATATGGGCTATACTTAAGCCAAATATTTTCCCGAAATACAGCGGCAGCCCCAGCCTGCAGTTCATGCCGACAGCCTGCTGAGTCTCCCGGCGCTCCTCACCCTGCCAGCGGGCACCGGGAGCCTTTCCCTCTTGTTCCAAGCTTCCCTGAGTGCTGCGGGGGCGGCAGTGCTGCTCCTTCGCCACGGAGACACAACCAAACCGGAGAGGAAATCTTTCAAGTCAGATGCTCGTGTCTCTCCTTCATGTCTCTGCATTTCCCCCTTGGCCAGGTGTGAAATAAGCCATAAAACTGGTATCAATTTCTCAAGGAATAATCAGAAGCCGCCAGCAGTAAGTGTACCGGTGGAGACAGAACGTCCATCTGGGCTGGTGTCCTGCCACCTTCTTCAATAGTATGAAAACCGGTCGTTTTTCTCATCTTGCCTGACCCAATTTTAACCTGTAGGCAAGGTGAGTGCGGAGGTGGGGGTGTTTCTTGTGACCGGGAGATGCAGAGGACTTTGTCACCTTTCAGTCGCGGCTGAGGCCATGTGCCGCGGCGCTTGCTGGTGCCAGCTCCTCCACTCGGCCTCGCTCAAACCACCGCTTCCAGAGCCATTCATGGCAGGAGGGAGGTGACCACCGTGGCAGTTAAAGGGGGCCGGGTTAGCCCGGCATTGAAAGCCAGGATGGATATTGTTGTAATGTTTCCTATCGTTAAACCTAAAGAATCTTTACATGGGACTGCTCTAAAGTAAGAGACAGCCCGTGGCATACAAGACACAAGAGAAGTTATACATAAGAAGAAACTGATTATGCATATAATAGTTACTGCAAGACTATCATCAAATTTACCTATTTCCCAACATCAGTTATCCAATAATTTTGTCTGGAAATGGTGGATAACATCATTCCGTATCTCACACAGAGGTAACCAGGTGACAGGGAAAATGGGAATGAACAGAAGTGCGCTGAGGATCCTCCCCATCGCTGACCCTCTCGGGATGGAAAACACACTGAAGTGGTCCCTGGCCACGAACGGGACATTCTGCTTTTGATGGAGAAGGGGTTTCTTTGGTTTGTTGTTGTTTTCCAAAGCACCACACTTGTGGATTCTGCTGAGGCACAGAGCCAGGTCCTCGGCCCAGTCAGTGCCCAGGGCTGACCGTCATCTATCAGCGGTGGCCACTGCTGACACGGCAAAATACCTCCACTTCTGTGAATCCCTAAGTTAATCCATTTTAAAAAGTTAAAGAAAAAAAAAACCAAGCAAAAGCTTCACATACTTTAAACAACTTAATTTATTAGAACCCATAAACGTTGCTTTCATTAGAAGAATCAAGTTAACACCTAATTCAGGGTAAACTTACATTTTAAGACAAACAAAAAATCATGGTGCTTAAGTACAGCATTTGCTGAAGACTGCCAGCCTTAGAGCCCTGGTACAAGTTTGTATTTATCCTGCGGTATTAGTATGTATCTAATTCTCAGCAGGTTCAGCATTTTATTTTCAACTGAAAGGAGATCCCACCATGCAAAGGGCTATTCCCCTGTCTGCCTCCCGGAGCATGGAATGAAGAGCTCAAGCCTTAAACAAAAAAACCCCCTTGAGATACGTTGCCAGCATCTGAAATTTTTATTTCTTTTATATTTAAGTTGGATTGGTAGAAGATCCCTATAGCCAACCCCCCCTCTTCATATGACCGCTGAAGTTACTGAAGAGGTTCACAGCCTTGGCATTGAGCAAACCTTAACCGTTACGTCCCGCAGGAACCTGAGTGCAGACAGAAAGGACAATCACCCATGCCATAGGCCCTAGAATTTCTTTTCACAGTAGCCCTTTTGGAGAAGCAGGCTGGGTTAATAACCTTAACTTGCAGATCAACAGAATCATTTCCGTAAAATTCAGAAAGTGCTTAAACACAGAATACAGAAAGTATCTAACTTACAAACCTTCCATATAGAAACTCAAAACATGGAACATGGCAGATGTTTAGAGATGTCTATCAAAGAATTAAACTGTCAATTAACTCGAGTGTCTGCAAGACGGGATGGGTGCTCTGGGACAGTAACGGGTGCCAACAGCGCAGCCCCCGCAGGGCAGCGCCGACCCTTCCGCCACAGCTCCCTCAGAGCTGACGGAGGCTGCTCTGTTCCGCACTAACACTTGCTCTCTTTAGCACTTACACAGATTTCCTACAAGCTGCGCTGAATTATTTATATTACCTTTGAAAATAAGCTATTAGTTACACAACTTCTTCAGGATGTATCGAATTATTAAAATTCTAATATCACCGATTTCCAGCTCTAGCTATGAGATTTGGTCATGGCATAAGGAGAATAGAACGGTACCTGCTTCCGCAGGCTCTCCCAGCCTTTCCTCACTTAGGTTAAGGGAGGAGCAATTTCTTCAACACTCCGTTCTCATTCCCAACCGAAAGCTCACCTGCAAAACACGAAAATTTCAATCTGGTGAGAGAAGCGGGAGGAGCTTTGCTCACACCGGCGTTGCTGTAGAAAAGGAGTCCTTTGGCTGTACATTGTTTCCACAGTGTCTTTGTTACATGAGATACAAACTGTACAAGTTCTCCAGTTTACAAAGTTTTCTAAATCGCAGAAACAATTCAGCCGGTATTTATAGTATCTGTTTTAAATGTAAAGATTATTACAGATAAGGTACAGTCTAAGTAGTTGGCTCAATGTAACAACAAAAATGTAGTTTTAATACAATTTGCAATAGTACAACTATGTACATATGTACAGAACTGTTTCCTGCTGTTTCGTGGCTGACTCTGAGCATACGCATCACTTTGAATTATTGGCTTCCTTTAAAGTAAGAAGTAAAAATGGTTCAGTTTTGCAGCACTTCAAGTTCCTCAGTTGCGATCTCTCCCCATCCCCATCTCCTGCTGAATCCAGCCTTACAGAACCCCGTCGCTGAAGCGTGGCTTGCCATAATCGACCAGGTCGTTCTGCAGATCTCTTTCTTCGTCATCTGCAATTGAAATATTCAGATCAAATCCAATGTGATACTGCTGAAAAAAAAAAAAAATTTCAATATGCTTTCTCAGCCCCCACAGACATCCCCCCCGGATCGGCTGCGTCCAGGGTGGGAGCGAAGTCACCAGGAAAAGAGGGAGAACCCCCATGGGCCTGCAATCGCAAGTCCAGCTGTCAGCGCTGGGGGGGTTGTCCCTCCTGAGGAACTGTGACTTCACACTATGTAATATCCTTGGCTTTATCACAGCCACGTTCCAGAGATTTCCTGATTTAAGAGATTGCAGAACTAGTTAAACTTACTACTGTAGTTTGAGAACGTTCCTTTAAAGGTTTCAAACTCTCCCACTACAACATCAGCTACTTTGGAAAGTTACACTGCCATTTCTTAACCCGTTCTAGAGCCACTACATGGTGAGGTTTTACGGAAAGGTGGGCACCTCCCGGCTGGAGCAGAGAGAAGTTGGCGTGCGCCCCTCCAGAGGGAGGCGATACCACCAACTGCTCGGACCGGACAGACGGTACCTCCGCACGCAGCTGGCACCCCGCATGTTCAGTGTGGGGATTTGTACTAAGGCTGGAGTTGACTTTGCTGCCAACATTTTTACACACTGCTATTCGTTGTCTCAGACTCCAGGGTAAAATTTGAAGAGAGACTTAAAAAGGTAAAAGTCAGCTTTCAGCCTTTTCCAGCCTCTTATCAACAGAAATCAACGGTCTCTCAGTGCTGCTGGAGAATTAACAAGGCATTTGTCACTGCTGCTCTGAAACGCCAGGAGCAGCCTCGTCCAGCCAGGCTGCCAGGCCACGAACAGCCCGGCCGTCACCATGCGGAACGCGCCGCGGGAGCGGAGCCGGGCAGGGACGATGCTCCGTAAGTGGCTGTACAGGGGCCTTATCTGCCCCAGCTGCACTGGGCTCATCCTCGCCGCATCCACAGCTCGGGCCTCGGCTGGCAGAGTGAAAGTGTCGCATCTCCTCTTTCAGACCCAGAACGACTCTCTCTCCCCACCGCTCTGCTCTGTCCTGCTGCTTGACTTCTACTCCTTGGGGTCTGGTTTCTCAGCCTCAGGAAAAACCATAATATTAAAAAAAAAACCCACCCCAAACTTGTGCATCCTCAGTATAACCTTTTCCTGGAGCACACGCAAAAGAAATCCATCAAGAAAATGCAGTCAGTATTTTTTCCAAGTGAAGTTTAAACATGTGTTATAATATCCTGCATTCTACCCGCGTCATTCAGATCTCTCCTGTGTGGGTCCCCAGTCGCCTTCTCGCAGTAAGTGAAAAAGCCCCAAAACTTCACTTTGTTTCAATTAATAAGCTTTTCCTGCGTTTCAAAGCCACGTTGTTTTATGTTCAGGGAAGATGCTTGTTCACAGGAATGGCAAGCGGAGTTGAAGTTCACTGAGTCTGTGAGTAGATGCTAAGCTGTGGGAAGCTCTGTCCCACTTTTACACCAGTTGTCCCCCCCCGGAGCAAGAGGGTGCCCGATGGCTCCCTGGTCCAGCAGCGGGAGGCTGAGGGCCATCTACATGACACGTGCCTTTGGTCTAAGAAACTACTAATGCAGCACGTGGCTGTCACCGGAGTTCTGTACCTCCTCCATCCAGCCACCACAAACACAGATTTGCCACAGCAGAGGCCAACCAGTTTCAGGTATCACCTGGCCTTGAGCGGGGGGACTGCGCAAAGCAAGGCCAGGCTGGGTCCTGCTGCTCCCATCAGCCCAGCTCCCGCATCTCTGCATTTGCCTCTGATCCCTTCAGTCTGAGCCCACACATCTCTAGTGGCAACAGAAAAACATGTTTAATTAAACTGCTTTGTTTGCACATGCCACATGCTTTGTTCTAGCCTGACACAAAAACCATGTGATGTTTTTCTAATAGTTTTTAGACAGAAATTCATTTTTTTTCCTGCCTAAACAATTACAAGCACCCCCCTTCCAAACCCCCACAACCCTCTCCTACCCTGCAAACAAACTTGTATGAAGACTAAAGCAGGTGCTTTTTCTCAAATGCTGCTTCTGGCAGTACCCCTTGCCATGCGCTATGACTTGTGTCGCAAACCGTGTCAACAAGTTACTGGTAGACAACATAAGGAAGGCCTTAGAAAATCAAGTCTGAGGCAGTAACATAATGCTGCTCAGACTCTTCTTCTTTAAAAGGCTTCCAGAAGTCCCTCTTTAATACGTAGTACCAGGTATTAAATCCATTATGTCTACACAGATATACAGAGGGATTGGTCCGAAAAACCATTTTTGACAAGTCCAAACGTAAAGCCACCAGAGCCGTGAAGGGACAGGTACCACATCCACAGGGGAAACAGTCTTATGAGGCCACTTTCCGTTACAGCTCTTGTTTCTTCCCACTACCCTTGCACGGCAAGCTACGTAAGTACAAACACTATGGTTTTTAACTTTTCCACCACTTACTCCTATATGATGCCCACCCTTCCGTAAGCAGCACACAGGAATGCTGTTCCTGTTACTGGCAATACTTTACAGCATACGAGGTAGTAACTCTGGCTACCCAAAGCCATTAGTGTCCTTGTGAAGGCCACCACAGGAGCATATTTGTGCCGATAAGCACGGCGCTCAGAGGTGCAGCGAGGGCTGCCAGCAGCGGGACACCGTCCTGTCCCTGCACGGCCTGGGCAGCCCTCGTCCTCCACCCCCGGGGGTCTGCGGGACAGAGGAGCCCAGAGGCTGGCAAGGCAAACGGCACAAGTCAGCACAGACTCAGTAACAGTTACGTGGCCGCGGTTAAAACTTCAAGAACCGCATTCTGAAGTCCACCCAGTGAAGGAATTGTAGTGGTGAGGGACCAGGCGTCACCCACTGCTTACCAGGAGGAACTAAACCCAAAAACCCATGAAAAACACGACCCACAAACCACTTGGATTTGCAGAGCAAAGCTCGGACACCCAAACACGGGGGACAGCCCTACTCTCCTTCGCGTTACCCATCAGTCGTGAGCCAGGGCTCCTGCTCCCCGAGCGCAGCACGGAGAGAGCAGCTGTGGATACGCTGGTACCGGCGCTTGGCACAACCCACTAACAACCCACCCTGGGGAAGAGACGTTAGCGATCCGGAGTGACTGAAATCCGCTGCTGGTCTGAGCACATGTAACAGAACAGGCTACATCTTCTGGAGCAGCAACAGCGCTTTCATTTTTATCAGTACATTAACTGCCCAGGGTTCTGATCCATACTTTTCTTTTGCTTGTTCATGAGTTTCAAACTACCAGCCCAGCGGAAAAATGCTTACGCTGCACAGTTATATGCATGCCCACAGAAATCAGCTGCTTTTTTATCAGCTTTTCCCATTAATTATGCTTGGATACCAATTAGAGACATGTCTGAAAAACTAACAGCCAAAAATCAAAATCTGTGTGCCTGCAGAACTTGAATCATGGTGTTTGGGATTTTTTTTTCCCCTTTTTATTTTGCGCTTTCCTTAATTGGCAATACTATATATGTTTACATAAACATTTTCACCCTAGAAACATGCGAGCCTTTCACAAAATATTCCCAAACAAGTAGATGGAGGATGGGAGAGCACACGGCAGACAGAGGGCAGATACGCGCTGGGGGCGACGCAGGGAGCACATGCAGAACAGGAGGGAACATGCACACACGGGGACTGGGGCAGCGCCAGAGCCATGAGTGTCGGAGCGGGGTTAGCAAGGAAAACCAGACGCCTGTTGAATCTGTGTACAATGCATGAAAATCGCGCTTAGAATTGCTGAGGCCTCGCTGCGTACCACCATGGCTTTGTCAACCTGTGACAAAAGCAGCAGTCAAAAAACGATGGTTCTGTATTTGAAAGCTGCCTTCGTGGTGGCAGAGACTGCACCCCAACTAGCCAGATACCAGGTTGGGGGGTTCAGACAAAACCATTTCTGAAATTTGAAGTGTCTTGATTTTCCTAGCAGAAACCGCACACACGACTGGAATAAGGCACCGACATCCTCTCCCTGAGAGCTGCGGTAACACTGCTTTCAAAGGGAGAGAAAACCAAATTGTAAAGATTGCCTAAAGCTTCTTTATCCTGTGTTGGAAATTTCTGATCAGATAAAAATAGCAAAGCTTTACACAAATTCAACAAGTAAACTCATCGTGGATTTTATTACAATGGGATGGAGATAAGGCCCAAGCTCACCTTGGACGTCTTCTTCTCCACCATCACCATCCTCTTCCTCATTGTAAGCCAGCTCAGCCTGTTTGTCTGCCTCATACTCACCCACGTTACCATCATCCCCATTATAATCTGCCAGTTTAGAACCCTGCTGCGGATCAACAGGGGACTCATTCTCATCAAAGAATCGGCCTGTGAAGTAGGCAAAGGATTAAGTCAGAAGCAGAGAGGAAAGAAACAGGAAGATTCTAACCCAAAGCAGGCACAGGTCGGACAGGGGGGCCTGGAGCAGGTTCAGCGGGAGGAGGAAGGGGGAGAGGGGAACACCTCCGTGCCAGAGGGATGTTATGTGGCCACACAGCACTGGGGCCCTGTGAAATCGGATTGTTGTAAGCTTCACTCTTTGAAGAAAAGAGCTAGAGGATGCATCCAAACAAAAAGCTCCAACTTTGGTTACCTACAAACACAAATTAAAGTTTTCTTAAAACGCTAAAGAGCATACGGAGGAAGTTTTTCTCTCTAGACTTTTTTCTAAGGACCGGCATTTTTCTACACACAACAGAGCAATATATTGCTGACTTCATACACAGTAACGTCCGCAGAGCGTGTACCGTTCTGCCAAGGGTAGAAAGCCAGCAAAGATCTGCCTTGCATCTCTGAACTGATTTTTTTAACTACCCAATTAATTTGGCTTTGCACTCTGCTTTCCTATTAAGCTTTAACAGTTTTCCAAATGTTCTGCACCCAGTATTTCTGTCTCCCAGCAAAGAATTAAGAATAGTTCCAGATACTGAAACAATGCACACACACAAAAAAGATAATTAGCTGGAACTCAGAAATGACCAGACAGTCAACCAAGCACACAGTGAAAGATTAACGGTGTGATGTCAAGTTGGGAGCTGGTGTTTAATGGGACAGCGGGAGATGTGTTCAAGTCCAGCGCAGCTCATTCTGCTCACCCATCGCTTAAAGAACGCCACGCTGAGCCCACAGAGGATATGAGGCTGGAGGGATTACGTATAAATAAAAAAAAATAGGACTGAAGTGCGATACAATCCTTACAGACTGGAAACGGACTCAGAAAAAAACTCTGCCAGGGGGGGTGGTAAGTGAGTCGCAGTGGAAGCAATTAAACAGAGAAGTAAAACTGAAGAATGATTTCAACATTAGGATTAAAAAGGAGGTTGGGGTTACAATGGACAGATGTAAAAATGAAATTATTTCTTAAAACAATGAAAACTTGTCACATGTGGCAGTATAGAAAAATGAGGACAGAAACAATAACATGGTGTTTATCTGGGTGGGGAAGAAAAGCAGAAGAGTCACATCTACCGCAGCTCAAACGTACAGAAACAGACGTTTCAGTTCATTTCATAAAATAAGCAAGAAGAAACTATCATCTGTTTAGAAATCAGAAGTTTAATATATTATTCACTCTCTATTCATCTCTAGCTGAGTAATCCCTGCTATTATTGTTTGTATTTTTGGACACTGCATTATATACAAAGAGCAGACAGAACGGTACAATTTGCACATGTTAAATATAAAGCAAGCTAGAGAAAAACAACTGAATGCACTTAACTTACAGAAAAAACCAGCCTGTATATATGCCAGGAATAGTGTGACAAGCAAGTACTAAACAAATTTAAGCTGACAGAAGGAAAGGTTAAAGTATTCGAAGCGCAGCGAGCCCTACCTGCCTGTCAGCCGAGCTCGCGTACAGCCCAGCGCACAGGCTGGCCCTGGCGAGCCGGACCCCAGCACGGCTTCGGGACACCGCTACTCCTTCACTACGGTGCTTCACTCCGCTGTAAGTGTTCCCTGTTTTAGCTCGAGCTACTTCGGATCATGGGAGGAAAGGCTGAGCACACACACTGCACCAGCAGCCGGTGCTGGCAGCGGCTCCAGAGCCAGGCGTAAAAGGGATGCAGGCAGCAGATGACTTCCCGCACAACACCGGGAGAACAGCCGTACCCTAGCAAAGGCACGTGTAATGGTCTGGGGACAGCAAGACTTCAGGCTACACCAGAACAGCAGTCGCTGGTAGCTGGAGCCAGCAACGCAGCCATCGCTTTCTGAAACAGCCAGAGAGGATCTGGAATCCTGACGCGTTGTGGATCTCTTGGATCACCTCAGACGGGAGTCAGCGTGCGTAACACAGACATTACACCGACTGACTATTTGAGGCGTGGAGGAGTATGTCGTCATGAAGCACAAGGGGTTAGTGACAGCACGGGATGCCCCATAAGGATGTCACCCATGCTAAAATCTGCAGGTAACATTTCCCGAGATGAATTCTGAGCAGCCACACGGGGTATTACTCAAAGCTGGATCCTTAAACACGCTCCTCGAGCTCTCTCCACACGCTGCTCACTATGGGCCCGCTTACAGCACAGCCTGGCACGGCAGCGTGGGCTGGAGGTGGCTGCACCTGCCTCTGTCCCGGGAGGAAGCACAAACAGCAAGGCTGCTTTCAGGTTCTGCTGCTTCTGAAACACAACGGCTGCGATGTACCCACCTCTGTACCTCTACCAGCGCTATCAACATAAAGGAGGAAAATATCTTCTGGGAAGAGGTTCCCCGACTCTGGAACAGGACAGATATGCCAGATGCCCTGGACCAACAATGGTTACTGGGCTTGTCCCATGGGCTGATGCACAGCGCGTTTGGACGTGCTCGGTACCCAAAGCCCAGGCACCTGCAGGGAGAGCTGTGCACCAGAGCTGGGCTCCCCTACACCAGAGGGATGAATCTATCACCCATGGACCTTTCAGAGCACCCACTGTCAATCCATCAGGATATAAATCTTCTACAAACCTGGATTAGCTATTTCCATGTGTGATAAGTCTCTCCCTCACTGCATCACTGCAGTGTACAGTGCAAGCTGTACAGATATGAAGGAGCAAAGGGAAAAGGAAAAGACTAGTTGGTGATGATTGCTGACTCCGAGGTACCCATGCACAGCCTACAAGAGACGTTTCATTCACTGCTCCTGCCTACAGCGCTGGCCCCCTCAGCATTTCATCCATCACCAGGGAAGACAGACAATCCACGCAAAACCCCAACAAGCGAAATATGAAGCTCTGTCACTTCAGCTGTAGCTGCTCAGCCAGACAAGGGCAGGATCTTCAAGAAGCTCCTCTGATAAACTAAATCATCTTGCACATCTCAGGATACACCAAGTGGAAGAAAAGCTTGCAGAGGTCGCATGCCAATTCTGATACACCTATCCCCACTTCATCAGAGAGATTCATGAGCGATGTTAAAATAACTGAAGCTTTCCCTGAGGATCTGTTTCTAAAAAATAACAGTAAACCAATGCCTATTCCCTACCTCTGCAACCTGGTCTTTTTAGAGCTTTTTTCCCCCCTCATATGAAACTTTTTTTTCTCTCTCTCTAAATTCCTTCCAGCTTCCCATCATCTTTCTTTGATGGCCTTAAAAACAGAGGATGGCCTCACAACCACTAGGTAAAACAGAGTTAGTTATTCCATCTTATTATCTTATTTGACATTCCTGTTAATATATCCCAGAAGAAAAACCTCACTTCAAACATTTGTTAGTGACCAATACCCACTGTTGACCACACTGTCTGTGACTGAACTCTCAGTTGCTGTCACTTACTCTGGGCACGTCACTCGCCATTCTCAACTGCAGGCTACTTTTCTGTTTACAAGCATTTGTCTTGCTGAAGCCACATCTCAGACAGTGTTCACCATCCAGCACTCAAAATGCCAAACAGTGCCAGGGAAAGGCTGCATCTTTGTAAACCTCACAGCAGATTTTCCAATAAAACTGTGAGTAATACCTGTGCTCCAAATATTCTTGTCTTAAAGTTGTGCACCCACCGAATAGCAAGTTATTCCTGACACGTCTCCATTAATTTGTCTACAACAAAGTCACATTCCTGTTTTTACTGCCCATTCTGCAGCCAAATGCCAAATAATTGGGATTAGTTCTTTAAAAATAATGGGGTTAAGGAATACCTACTCAGAATACTCTATACTAAGGAGTATCTCCACTGATACCATAACAAACTTGTTTCCATATGACATTCCTGTAAGAAGACGCTAAATGAAATGCTGTAGGGATAACACTCTCCCAGTGTTACGGAATCGTCCACACGGCAGAGGCACCTCAGACCCGCCCAGTTGGCAGACTGAGGTGTGTGGATTTGGAGTTCTCTCCTGCTGTCTGAGCCTCAGCAGTGTTACTGCCAGCACACACAAATCCACCGTTTGCTGCTGTCTGAAGGCTTCTTCCTCCAGCAGACACGGCAGAGAAGGGGTCCGTAAAACTTCCTTACACCAAAGAACAAACTTCTGGCCAATACACATACACCACCACAAAGACCCCCTACGTATGGGCTGAATTCTTACGGTATTGTCCAAACCATCATATTTAAGTCAAGTAATACAGTGGGAATGTAAGTCACTTGGTGTCATGCACATATCAAAAGTCTTTACTTAATCTATTTATGTGGTTTTGGAAATTACTACACACTTTAAATTCCTATAAGCAAATGACTTTTTAAAATATATAAATGAAAGATGAGACATTAAGGCATATCTTTTACACAGTAACATATTACATTTCTTTTCAGGCTCCCTCTGCAGAAGGCCACCCGCTGTAATGGTTCCTGCTTTCCAGGCAGACACTCTTACAGACAGAAAATGAAGTGATTATCTTAATATATTGAAGTATGTGATACTGGCCAACTTACTTTGCTTCATCTTCTGCAAGTCAATAACTCTGCTCTTTGGAATTTTTATATGGTCCGTTTCAATTTTGTGTTCTTTCTGATTTTCCACGTTTTCTTCGAAATTTAAGTGCTGGAAAGAATTTGGAGGTATCTGCTTTGCAATGTCGACGTTTCCATCATTGTCACTGTGCAAACCTAAAGAATGAAGACGCGTGTTTGGTTTTTATATAGTTCCATAAGAAGGCTATCACAAAAGTTAATTCATCACATTTTAATATGTAATTAATCCTAACTCGTTACCTTCTCAGCTGCTTTTGTGTATGTACTTAAGTGCTTGATGAAGCCTAGAACAATAATGCGTTTATGTATTTTTTTATCCTCCTGCTGATTCTGCTTGTCAAATCTATTAAGCATCATTTATTGTTTCAAGAGCTGTGATCTGAGGAGAAGGTTGTGGGAGGTCACAGAAGTTATGCTAAAAATAATAAGCAGAATCACAGGACTACATAATCAAGGAACAGGGAAAACCCTGGTCCCCTTCAAATTCACGTCAACTTCTGTTGATAAACTCTAAATTCAATGAAGCAAGCATTTCACTCAGTATTTTTCATGTTTTCTCATTAAAAGAGGTCAAAATGAAGGACTACCTCAGAACAACAAAAAGAAACAAACTATTTAAAAGACTTGACCTTTGGAAATGCGTATACAGACTTTGAACTCCCTACTTTTGGTATTCTAATCTGCTTACAGAACCACTGCATAAAGAAAGAAAGTAAGAAATACTTTTGTTGCCTTTTTTCAAAAGAACCAATAACGGACATAACAAAAAGCTTCAAGCTGTTAGGTCATGTCACAAATACATTCAGCACATTACATCTGGTGGTTTTTAGCAGGCCAGTATCTGAATATGACATTCACAGTGCAGATTTAAGCTAACATTTTCTTTCACATTAAAGCAAAGTGACCTGATCCACAAGCATTGAATTTAAGTGTATTTTCTATGGATTTGTGTCCTTTCTAGCTGCAATTCTTCTAAACCCTTTCGCTGCAGTACTGTTACTTCTCTCATGTCCTAAACCTCCCCCTCACGTCACCCTCCAGTGAGCTGGTCACAGAAACAGGAGGACACCGAGCAAGTCATAGTACCGACGTTTAATCTCTAACTGGCTAACAACAGATCAACAGTCAACGCTTGGTGATATGTTGCAGCCCTAATTAGTACCCCTAAGTAACAGTATTAATTTTAATTACTCTCCTCTGCCAATAGAGAAATCTTGAAGCACTCACCTTTGAAACTTCTAACTCTCACATTTGGCTGAAGTTGATCAGAAATTACTGGGGGGAGGACAGGACACGGACACAAAAAGAGCCCTCACAACCTGCAACCCCAGTGCCTCAGGAGCCCAGACTAAGAATACACTCAATCTTGGATCCTGCAGAACTTGCTTGTTGTTTTTCTTTTGTGCCCACATCAAACTCAAACAAGGGGCTGGCCATGAACCTCTAGCATTCCTGATACGGCAGCAGATACTGAATGGTGAGTTTCCTACAAAACGTTGACTTGTCACACGCTAATAAGAATTTACCTGCTGCCAGATTTGGGGCGTGGGGCTGTTCCGTTGGAAGATTTATAACAGGCTGATGAACTTCACTTTTAGGGGCTGAAATAAGCGGCTTCTTTAAAGCTAAAATAAAATACATAGACAAAAGCATTAACATGAAATAGACAGTATATACCAGGTCTTCCTCTAACAATGCTGTAAGCTTTTTCTGGTTGTTGTTTTCTTGTTTTCAAACCATGGATGAAAATATAAAATACAAGATTTCTGGGATAAAAAAAAAATTATGAGAAGCATTCAGTTTTGAAAATTCAAACCTCTAAAGCACGGTAATAATTATCAGATTTTCACCCCACTTGAATTTTATTACCATTGACAGATTTTAAAACTTTGCATTTACCATGAAACATGTGGTATTTAAACAGAATATATACACCAAGAACCCAATGTGAAAGTATTAAAATATTTCTCCTAACCAGTGGGAGTATCTTCAGCTTTAGCAGGATCGTTATCTTCTATCTCCGGCATGCCTGCATCTCCTCCTGGTTTGATTTTCTCTGTAAAACACAAATAGGATAGTCTGCCTTACTCATCTTGAAGTTTGAACAGTGAATTTCCCTCTTGTGAAAGGCTCTAAGACCAGAAAAAAAGTCCTTTTATCGATGGAACATGTCCCATATTGATAATGCAACTACAGCACTCCTATGTTGTTCTGTCAAAGCCGCTGAAGACTGCTTTGGAGCAGCACTCCCAAGGTCCGTGCAATCTCCAGAAAAGGAGGGGAAACAGATGCGCTGCTCTTGGTAGCCAAGTAAGCAAAGCCCGCTGCAAGAGCCAGCCAGAACAGACACTGAACTCGTGCAAGAAGATGCTGATTCAGCAGCTCAAGAAGTAGCAACAAAGGGAACCCACCTGCCTTTTGGAGAGGCCTACAAGGAGGAAACAACTGCGACAGTTACTTGCCAAGAGCCTCCTGTACGGCTTCTGATAGCCAAAGGTCCCTGCTGTTCCTGCCGACTTCCCCAGCTGGGGACCTCTCCCCACCTCCAGCTGTCTCCTCTGTGCGGATCCCAGCTCTCCAGCAGCACGCCCCTCCCTAGCTCATCCCAATACTCCTCAGCCGGAGCAGAGAGGCAGCCCCAGTTCACAGCTGCCCACATGAGGAAGGACATGCCAAATAAACCAAAGTGAACCAAAAACCGTGCAAGAAACTACATTCGTAACAGGACCCAGAGAATGGACACGCCAGTCTCTGGATACTTGTAAACTCTAACTTACAGCTCATCAAGTTATCTGAGCCAAATAATAAATTGTTCTATTTCATAGAAAGGCACAATTCTATGTGAAGGCAAAGGATACAACACGAGTGGCCCATTATCTATCAGGAACGACAAAAAAAAAAATACCTTTCCCATTTACACCATGGTCTGAAGGTTGCTCATTCTTTACTGTGTTTTTATCTTCTGCCTCTGGAACGGTCTTAGATATTGCCTGGTCATCATTATTGGGACTTACTTCAGTGTCTTTACTGGACTGAATTTTTTGTGTGGCCTGTTAGAACAAATTCATAAGGAACCAATATTAAGCACAACCCTGAAAATTACAAAACAAACCCCCTCAAATTCAAGATTACTGTGGGTAAGCAAAATCACATTTATGAATTAGCTGATCACCAAAGCAAACAGCAGCAGAAGTCCTCTATATACAAACCCGAATCCTGAGGCTAGGAGATGAGAATATGGACACATAACTGAACAGAAAATATAAAATACAGCATGTCCGTATGACATTTATATTGGCATATCTAGCTCTTCAGCGTAACACAAACAGGTTAAAGCATCATTGGCTGTAAGCCTCAGGTCAGAGACTTTGAAACAATTGTAGATTTTAAGAGAGATCTGATTGAAATCTACTCCAAGTCTGCCTTTTGAAATGTTTGTAAACAGAGGAGGTAAAGAAATGGAATTTTAAGAAGAGCAGGTTATTTCATCTGTTTGTAGGAAAGAGGCTCATGTTGTACTGGCAGCTTGCACCACATAATTACACCCTTGATACCATTCCAATGCCACTGTTATTTGCATCACATTAGCACCTCGAGGCCTCAATAGAGATCAGGTTCCCTTTTGCAATAACCTATATAAGGTTGTAAGAACACGGATCCTCCCCTGGAGAGCTAGAAAGTAATATCCATTTTACAGAGAAGAAACCGAAATCCCTCACAGTGATGTCATGCAGGAAGGCTGTAGCAGAGTAAAGAATTCAGCCTGCTCTTCAAGGCTCAGCTCGCTGATGGAGCAAAACAGCCAGCTGTTCTTACACTAACACTCACTTAGGGCTGCTCAGGAGGGTATTTAACAAAAACTTAGGGAAGAAATGTCCAGGGCCTCTGTACACCTCAAATGCTGAGTCAAACAAACAGCAGACTTCAGGCTCTTCTAATTCAACAAAGAAACTGAGCTGCACATTACCTTTTGTTCCCGCATCATTTGGTCCATTAATTTCTTCATGTTTTCTTCATGTTGCAGTCTCATTTCCTTGATCTGTTGCCCACACTGCAGACTTGATTAGAAACACATTGTTAGTTACATTTAATTTGTTGTATCTGCTCTCCCATAAATAAAATAAGGGGGAAAAAAAATGGCACAAAAAGCCAAACCTGAGATATAACTAGAATAGTCTGTCCAAAAAGCCTTGTCCTGGAATGTGTATGGAGTGGAAATGGACTGAATACAGAAAGAAAGCAGAACTGGAAAAAATAGGGACAGAGCAGAAAAACAGTAAAATAAACAGAATGGCCGTGAACATATTTCCTCCAAAACCTGGAAAGCAACTGAAAAGTCAAGCTTCACAGTTAATCTGTCATCAGCATATATTAATTCCACTAGGGAAGCAACATATCTCCCATGGCTGTCAACAGAGAAGATGCAGAACTACTACTATTAGTTACTGCTACCAACTCAAATACCAAGATGGGAATGACACAGCTCAGTGTCCCAACTTCTCTGACAAGCCACAGCAAGATCAACCCAATTCCACAAAATTCCCATCTCCCACACAACCGCAAGTACTCAACATAGCACACAGAGTAAAGGAGATGGTTTAGTACATGAAAGTTTGAAACAACTTCTCAAGTGTTAACCTTCCTCATAGCTTCAGAAGTAGCTGTTCTCCCCTCTTCTCCATCATAAACCGAAAAGGCTGAGGTCAACTTAAAATTTCAGCACAGGCAATGCTTTCAACCTCCGTCGATAAAAATAAAATTACATTTCTAGAAAGACAGCGATTAACAACCCTGGCAGCTTACAGAACAGTGTTTATTAAACTCCTCCAAGTATTTGTTAACCAAGATCTCCATGGTGCAAAAAGTGCATTGACTTAAAATTGCCCAATGTTGAACAATTCCAGTAAGTCAGATTTTTCTTAGATCGTATCTTAGTTTGGGGAGAGGAGCAGAACATCACAAAGAAACAGAATTTTAAAATCAAACAACTAGCTAAGCCAGAGTTACATCACCAAGTGAGCACACTCACGTTTGAGGATTAGCAGGAGCAGGATTTGTTTGCACTTTTTAATAAATACAGACTTCCATCACACACACAGAAGCCGACAGTTACTAACACTGTTGAAGACATACCTATCATATTCCAGTCTCCGTGTAAGGTAAGTGTTGTTCTTCTTGTACTCGTGAAGCTGATCTTCCTGGCGAATGAATTCCTGACGTAGTTCTGCTAGTTGTTCTAGACCAAAAAGCAAAAATCAACACGAATACAGAAATGTAAGAAAAGATGCCCCACGGCAGATACGTAGCAATACTGTAAGTTGTAAGTTAAAAATTTGCTCAAGTTTTATGTTATTTCTTCTAGATATAAAGATTCTTAAACTAACTTGAAAAAGATGCCAATTTACTCATGTATGCCAGATGTCACTATGAATTTTAGAACAAGTCTTCTGATGCTGTGCCAAACCCCCTCAATTTTTCTTTACCTTTTCATTCAGAAGACTTACACAGTGCTATTTCACCTATCTGTTGGAAATCGCCTTAATTTCCTGAAAGATTCTGTTATTCTGTGTAACATAAAAGTACTACTAGGTGACTTTAGGCTCGATGGTCAAATATTCTTGTTCTGTAATAAATGTACAAAAGAAGGTACCTTCACACTATCCATAAAACCAATACATATTCCTATAAAACCAATACATATTAATATAAAACCAATACATATTCCTATCTTCACAAGTAATTTTTCTAGAAGTTTTTCTCCCTGCTCCTCAGGCTAAAAATTATTGTTAAGCTGCTTCTATTTTAAGCTGCAGCTAGACAGATACATGCAGAAATGCCAAGTATGTTGTCTGCAGGCGTGTTCAAATTTCGGCATTAGCTGTTCCAGGTCACTCCGAAACCCATACAGTAAGATTATAATCGTGTCTGTATACATCACCCTTAAAAGCTGTTTTCTGGACCTTTTCTAACCCAGCCTAAGTATCACAACATTGCTGATCCAAACTATACTAAATTGTGCATTTGGTCATGAAAATGTTTCTAGTATCCTGGAAGCACACAGTGCCAGAACACGTGTTCTTTCTGCAGTCAGTAGAGCAAAGCCTACAAACCTACTCTTACCCATACTAGGTTATAAACAAACAATGAAATTTCATGTTATGCCATGTTCCAGCATCGCTTCATCTTTCATTTAAAATGTATTCCACAGTACTTAGGCAGTTAAAAAACACACAGCTTCACAGCCTGCCAGATCACCTTTTGGCCATAAATTCCTTACCCTTTAAACGATGTATGTCTGCCATTTGATAGGATATGTTGTTCTGCAGCTTAATCTGAAAGGAAGAAATGGTTGCGTAAATGTAGACAATCAGCAGGTGAGAGAGGGGTCAGAGTGTGAAGACACAGGTGCATTTGTTTTCACTGTAAGACAATGTATGTAAAGGATTATCAGAATGACGCATACAAAGTTCCTGTAAATACAGGAAATGTGTATTTAGTTACCGGTGTGATATCACCAATCCAAACACTATGTTTAGGTTTTGCTAACAAGGACTTAAACTAATTTCAAGAACATATTTCCATCAAAAAAGTAGATTCTGTCAGGACTAAAATAAACACACTGCATTCTGATACTGCAGGAGACAGGGAATTTCCAATGCCAAAGCATAAGTGCATTCAAATAATCACACAGCATCATTAGCTAAAACAATTTTTACCTAGTGTATACTTAAAGTAAATTTTTTATGGGATGCTACCTACTATTCATAATACACATTTTATTTTTAAGAGAGAATCTGACACCAGTAGGCTTCCACAACAGCTTTTAATTTGGTATTTTTAGTAAGGAAAAAAATAGCAGTTACAATAAACAAGAAATGCATGTACACAAAGTCATTAAGGAAAGATCCTTTGTCTTGTTCTTACAAAAAGACATATGCAAAGACAAAAAACCAGCAGAAACGAAGAGAAGGCTGCACACGTAGAGGATACTGAGAATGGGTGAAAAAATCCAAAACTGTCACCAGGCAACTCTGATGCTGTAATTATTTTTCTTGTAGTTTCATGATCGATATGAACTCTAGAAAGGGTGCTGAGAGGGCCATCATTCCTGGCTCACAAGGTCGGTGTTGCCTGTGGGAATCCCGGGCTGAAGCACAGCGACTCTGCCGTGGGGCACACGGGCTGCTTCAATCCCCACACACATCCTCAACCTTCCTGTCTGAGTCACTTACCTACATTTCCTGGCAAAACAAACAAAAAAGACATGTGCCCTTACTTTAAGACTTCCTCCACCCACCTCTACCTTCCCTTTTATCAAACTGTTAATTTCTTTAGGAATGTTTCACCATGTTTGTTTTTAAAAGGCACTCAGCCTCTGGACTGTCGGACTCAATGTGTCCCGTAGGGGTTGAGACAGCCATTTCTAACTTTAGCAAGTACGGCCACGCAAGAACTGCTGAAATTGTGATTTTCTGCAGAACAGCGTGTACACAAGCACACGCATCCAACAGCTCCACTCACATAAGAGGGGCTCCTTCGGAAGGAGAGTGCTCATGGAGAGCGTGGTCTGTGCCAGACTGCAGCATCCCGGCTCACCCCAGCAGCGACGCACACGGCCAGCGCTGGCAGCAAACCCTGGCCCTGGCCGAGGACACGGGCCAAGAGGGCTTCTGGAGCCTGGAGAGGCACACCCAGCCACTTCACAAGGCTTTTCCCAAAAAAAAAAAAAGCCAGAGTGGCAGATGATGCAATCTTTCGGTAACCTGAGAACGCTGACCATATTGCTCTGGAACAGGATACAAAGGAAAAACACCGGACAGAGACCTCTGGGAGCAGTTACACGTGTGCTCTGCCCACCAAGACGTTTAAGGCACTCTGGTTACAGGGTGCACAACGAACACTCAGCCAAACGACAGCCCGGGTTGGACCTCCCCTGCTTTACTTCGAAAGTGTAAGTAACCCCTGCACAGGAGCGTAACAGGAAAGTCACCACCGAGACTGTCTACTCCCCCAGCCCACCAGCTCCCGTCCAACAGACACCGGGAGAGGGGGAGAGACAAAAAGAGTGATTTGCTGACTGTTACTGAAAAAGTATCTTTCCCTATTTTAGAAAGCCACTGGCAATAATAACCAAATTTTTCCCATCCTCCACTCTAACGCAGCTCTTGCTCAGAACTCGGTAAGTCTACACCTAAAGGAGATCCTGGGATGTAGCGTCTTCTGTTTTCAAACCTTCAGCTATCAGGATTCAGACTAGATGAAGCCTTCCTACTGGCTTGCTTCTGCTCATCCTAAAACACATTTGACTTGCAACAGGCTGGGGGAGGGCTGCCTGTTTGAGTTGAAGATAGCATCAGTTTTATCACACAATCTTTCATTTTGGCAATGTTGGGTTTCAGAGAAAAGTGACAGAATTCACATCCAAAACAGCTCAGCTGACATCAAATGTCCCTTATCTGAAGGATGGAAAGGGAAGAAGCTTTTTTATGATTCATGGGATCTGTTCCACCTACACATGCAAAAAACCACACTCCACAAACCATGGCGCGAGTCCAGTTCTTTCTAAGCTGCGTCCTCCTTGAGTCTAGACTTATTTGTACTGTTCATATTTCTCAGCGGCTTCTCAGATCCTTTCCAAAGCAGTTGGAATGTATAAAATAAATTCTCTGTAACCCAATGAGCTGTGCACAGGAAAACAACATCAAAAATCCTGTGCATGCTGGAGCTATGTACATGCACGGCAACCTTGCAGTGCTGGCTGAACTGTTAAAAGTCTTGTCGTATAATGAAAAGCACTGTAAGGAAAAAAGTTATAAAGGCTGGAGCTTACCTCCCTATGGCAGGGCAGCACACAGGTGGTATTGCCTGACATTGAAATAAGTGGTAACATTCACCCGTATTTCCCTGTGACTCATTTCTTTATTGCACAAGAACACCCTCTGAATTGCCTGTAGAATCGGCCTGAGCCAGTGTCCGTACTCCTCTGTACAGCTTCTCCAGCCTGGGCATTCCCAGCACATTGCCAGGGCACGTGCTGGAACAGCACAGGGAAGCCCTTAAAAGTCTGTTTGGATAAAAGTCTGTATGTCAGAATTCCATGACCTTTCTACTGTTGTCCACTGCCTTTTTCAGAATAGGCAGTGCTATCATCAAGCAGAGACAGACAATGTGATCATCAGAAACACGCAGCAAGATTGGAAGATGCTCTCAACATCACTGCTATAAAGCTACAGCTTTGCAAACTGAGGAGCTATCAAGGAGTTTTGGCAACAAAGAACATAACCGGCTGCTCCCAGGGATGCCTATGAAGCTCCATTTCGAGGCACCGGCTAAGGGGCAAGGCTGTATTACATACGTGGCACCGCCAGCAATGGCTCTGGAATGAGAAAGGCACGCTCCGAGAGCTGCAACAGCAAACACAGAGCTACCAGCCCCTACACGCTGGATGGCTGCCACTTGGAAGCTCTCCACCACAAATGCCTGCCATTCAATCATTTTATTGTGCTTATTGCAAAGGGATGTGTAAAGTTATGGAAAAAAAAAAAAAGAGTATCCTCACAGTATGCTGCAAACCAGCATGAAATACTCAGGAAACTAAAGCTAAGTTCGCACCCATCACTGCCCCCAAACACTGGGACAACCACCACCCCTGTCCACCTCCCAGAAGGAGCCCCAGGAGAACTCCTCTGGTTTGTTCCAAGGTCCAGCAGACCATCATGAGCTCATCAAGATGAGCAGAGGCTGAGAGGAGAGAATCATTCCCAAGAACTCATGGGGGGGGGGTTTGGTTGGTTGGTTGTTTTTTTAAACACAAGGCACCAGGTCCCACTACTACACTTGCTCCTCAGAGCCCAGAATATTGTGGTGCAGTGTGACTGGCTCGTACACACGCAGGGGAGGGAGGGCAGGGACAAGGCTCTGGGCTCCACTACAGGTATCACTGAGCCAGGAGGAAGCTTCCTGTGGAAATTCAAGTCACCTCAACACTGGGGAAACACACGCTTGATTTACATGACCACAAGGCAAAGACTCTCTCATGAAGACAAAGGAGCATAAAGCAGAACTGACACCATGATAACCACCAGAGCAGTATCTTTCGAATGAGTTTTCTATGAAACAAGCCTAGATCTGTTGTGATCACTTGATACCCTGGGAATTACCAGTGTTGGTGTTTTATTACAGCTCCTACATTCCACAAATGGAATAAGATCATAGGTAAAAACCAGTGTGTTCAAAGAACATCCTTGCCAAGCTCCATTTGAGAGGGAAAAAAATTATTAGTCAAGCCTTCTTTTGGGCAGACGTTTTATGCCTACTACTCTTTTTTTTTTTAACATATCTGTATTCTCTAAAACAGAGATTTATTCTCTACTCTCTAAAGTATAGTTGCTTAAAAGGTGTTTTTAGAAAAAAAATAGGATTGTTGCTCACACGGGAGGAAAAAGAGAAAGGGACAGTGAGTGGTTATTGATAAAACATATTGCTATTCTTGCCTATTAAGGCACACTGAACATTTTCCGCACAAATTGAGAAGGGAGACTATTCCAAAAGCTACTAGCTCACATGACCTTAAATGGCAGCTTCTGGAACAAAGAACGAGCACACGGAGCACATGCTGCAGTATGCAAACAATTAACAGTAAGAATAATTTGTGAGGTTTACTCGTCACATTTGCCTTGCTCCCCCCAGCTCTGCCCCGTGAGACGCCGGGCTGCAAGAGCGTTCAGAGCCCAGCCAGGGTGCACAGAGCAGCGACGCGGTCAGCAGGCAGCTGCGGCTCAACAGCACCTTGGTTTGCACCCAGTGCTCCAAAGCGGGCTCTGGCTTCCAGTAACCCCTGCGAGACTCCCTGACTTAGCACTTGGAATTTCTCTCCTGGCATCCTACAGTAAAGCATCACAGATTTAAAAAAAAAATACAAATTTATTGTATTAAAAGCAAGCCTTGCCATGCAACCCAGTAGTTGATAGCTTACCTGAACAGTGGAGCTTTACACCTGGCAGTCAGTTACAATCATGCATGAAACAAGTTCATTGCCCTGTGAACATGGACTAAATAACAGGAACTCAAAATCAACTCCACCTACCTAAAGAACAGCCATACCACAAATACCCACCTCTATTACTTCCCTTGAATATCCTGAACCACTTCTCCAGCAGTCTGCAGCTTGGAGGCAGTTTCAGCGCACTTGCCCACCTTCAGCAGACTTCCTCCATTAATTTGTCCAGTCTGGATGTGAACTCGTGTTATTTTACTGTCCTCAACAGCCTGAGGAAGGGCATTCACGCTCGGTGCCCTGACTGACCACCTTGTGTTTTCAAGCTACTACCATCTTTGGATGTTTGCTATTATTGGGGCGGGGGGAGGGGGTGGGAGCAAAGAACAAATAAACCTATTTGCCCTCTTCAATTAAAAAAAAAACAAACCCCAAAAAAGACACCCCAATAGTTTAGAAAACTACAACTTTTCTTTTACATCTTTGTTAAAGCCTAACTGCTTTGAGTTCAGTTTCTCTTACTCATCAGACTTCTGGTATTTTGGTATCTGTAAATCCAAGCAGATTAATAATATAATGGTGTTAGTTGCGTGTATTTCCAATGGAGAGCACCAGTACCCACCGTTGCATACCTAATCAGGCGTTTTATCCTAATCTCAGAAAAAAATAAGAAATTTAAAAATCACATTTACTGAATGCACAAATGGCTAAATTTTAATGATTCAGTAGGAAATAAAACATAACTTTAACACAAACTAAATCAATATGAAGAAAGCTGTAATTCTGTAATGCGACATGTATGTATTCAGGTTTTCTGTGACAATTAAATGCATTGTCTTCTCTGCTCATCAAGTTAGGTGATATGAAACAGCCAGAAAAACAAACACCGCCAGTAATAAGCCTAACTGTGATATTTCCATAAATCCTACTGTGATAAACAGCGTTCAATTAGCAGAATTACGAACTGCATGCAAATAAGAGTACACACTTCCATACATGACTTAGTAAAAGAACTTGTCTGCTTAACTCCTTTGTGAAGAGCTGCCTGTGATGATGATGAAAGTGGAACTGTGAAAGTTGATGCATTCACTCATTTTCCCTTCGACAACAAAAGGAATCCCCAGGCCACCTCCACATGAAAGGGCAAGCTGAATTTTGGATTAGCTGGTCTTTTCGCAGCTAATGAAAATGACACGTTATGTCAGCGGCGAGAATTATTTTTTTTCCAGGTATATCCTGGCCGCATACGAACCAGCCCCTGATGTGTAGGGCAGTGCGAGAGGCAAGCTCAGGGGTGCTGCCCTGCAATGCTATACTTGTTTCGTTTCCCTCGAGGCCAAGCAAACTGTATTTTTAAGGCTGTGTATAGCTTTTTGACTGATCGCAAATGATCAAATAAGCTCGGCAGAGGAAAAAAGCGAAAAAAATAAAAAAAATTAAGCCAGCCGTCTGGCAAACGGTGAGCTCTCAGCGTTTCCCTGGTCAGCACAGACGCTGGCAGCTCCCTCCGGGGAGCGGGGGAACCCCGGCCGAGCCGCAGCGCCTCCACAGCAGCCGAAGCTCCAGACACCGGTGCCTCCGGGGCTCATTTCCTCCCCGGGCCGAGCTGCAGACGCTGCGGGGCCACCGGCCGCCACCGGGCCAGAGCACTCGCTGTGCCCCGGGCGGAGCCACCCCGCAGGGGGCCGGGGGACGCCCCGCCGCGCCCGGGCCCGGCTCTCCCCTCCACTTTACCTTGCTGTCCTCGCACTTCTTCACCTGGCCGTCCCGGGCCTGCAGCTGGCTGCTCAGCTGGCTGTAGTCGGCCTCCTTCTGCTCCAGCTGCTTCTTGTGGGAGTCCACCTTGCCCATCAGGTCCGAGTTCCTCTTCTCCAGGCGGCCCCGGGCCACCTCGGTGCGCTTGGCCTGGCTCTGCAGCTCGGCCAGCTCCTCCTGCAGCAGCGCCTGGCGGGACGAGGCGTTCCAGCAGTTGAAGGCGAGGATGGCGATCACCACCAGCAGCGCCACGAAGAGGAGAGAAGGCAGCCGGCCGCCCCTCCGGTTGGCCCCGAAGCCCACCATGGGGGAGGCTTCACCCGCTCAC
>VXBO01005136.1:435169-474309 GCA_013400135.1 Rhinoptilus africanus
AGCACGCTCAGTGCTTCTGAAAGGTGTTCCCTGAGGAAACATACCGTATCTTCGAAGTTGTGTGGGGAAGGTAGTGCTGTGTTTAAGAAATACTCGGAAAAAGCACTGATTTTTTATCAGATTGCGCCATAAACCATTAATCTCTTACCGCGGTGGCACATAGGCCTCACAGGGGGATGGAAGTGCTGTGAAAGAGGCGGTGGCCAGGCCCCGGCGGTGGGTCGGAGCCCAGCAGCAGGGCCCGGGGCTGTGTGTCACCGGCACAGGGCAGGGTGTAGTTGCCGTACCTCCAAGTTGCAAAGGGGTGCTGAGAGGATGTGGGAGAAACAGAAAGGGATCGGTTTTCCTCCTAAAAGGAGGGAAAAGAACAACAATTAAGGAAAAAGTATAAAATGCGTTCCTTTCCTGAGGTACACCGTTGTGCAGAATCTGCCAGATGCGATAATGGTGTCATACATATCCCTTTTCCATCTGATTCCATACCATACTCACATCCCAATGTTTGCATTTTGGCACTCTTAATTACCGCTATACTGGTAGCCAATTAATTTGCCAATCTGCTTTCTGCAGATGGCGGTGTAGGTTCACATTCTAAATCTTGTCTTGCAAATTTCACTTCATTGTGAAGCTACACAGTTACAGGGCTTTGAGTCTGCCCTGTTAGGCTTGTTCTGTTTGGATACACTGTGCCAACCTGAACACTGGGAAAGGAAATATTTGTCTAAATAATGTAAATACAATATAAACATAACAAATTTGAGCTCAGAGCTATACCTGAATTCCACACACATTAATTTCTTCCCAGCCTGTAAAAGCCTGCTCAGAAATCTCTCTTCACACAGTGCTCAGAGGTATTTCCCCCTCTCCTGTTGAAGCCGGTTCTGTTGGAAGTTGTGCGAGCCCTCAGCTCCGTAGCTGCCAGCAAACAATCTCCATCCCAACAGGCAGCTGTGTGAGCCTGGGTAAGAACTGGCCCCTGCATGTTTTTTGTGGTTGCCTTTCCATATCTACAAGATGAGGCAATACCAGGCAGTTTTTCCGATTAAATTTGCCATTTAATTTCAGCCATGTTCAAGGCGCCGTGAACCAGTCCTAGTCTGTTCTTTTCCTGGTTGGAAAGGCTGTGTTCCTGCTCCCTGTTCCTGAGCTTCTGGCTGTAATCTTAGATTGTGTGTTGGAATAACCTATCTCTTGGCATCTTCATCTCAACCGCTGACCAGGATCTTGGCTAGTCCTTCAGAATGGTTTATCTTGGCTTCTTTGGCTCTTGACCTTGTTGCCGTGAGCCATTGTGTGGTGCACACTGCAGCGTTGTCATCATGAAACACCATGCGAGCACAAAAACGCTGGACCAACTGAAGGACACAAAAAAGCAAATTGGTTCAGGATTGTATCAAAACCTTACATGCTCCAGATCTTTCTACTGAAGAGCTGCTCTGTAAGAGTAGCCATAAGGTATTCAAATCTAGCATCCTTGTGGAAATAAAAAGAAAAAAAAAGAAAATACGCAATAGTAATGTTTAACTTTGGAATGGGGAGCTATGCAAAACAAGGAGGTGTGTCAAACAAAAAGTGTTTAAGGGGTTGTAATGCGGAGATAGCTTCAAGGCAGAGTATTAGAAACTTGGCCCAGGGGCAGGTCACTTACCGAAACACTGTGGAAGATCTCAGAAATAACAGTGCAGTTTAACAGAGCTGGAGAGGCTATTTAACATTCCTAAGAAACAGAAGTTGTGTCTGAACAAAGAAAATAGAAAAGGCAATCTGTCAAGGTAAATGTAGAACTACTGCGTGGCAACCGGAACGACCTCAGAGAGAAGCTGGCTGAAGGTGTACAAAAACGTTGACCTTCAGTAAAATTGATACCTGATCACTCGCTATTTTACCAGCTTTGGCAAAAGTGTAAAAAGAAGTGATCAAGGAGAAACAAGGCTGTAGCTGAAAAGACACTGCATTTCTATTCACTGCCAAGGATTCTCCTCATTGCAGAGCCTTTTCTTGGGGTGGGAATGTGTTGGAGGAACTGGAAACGTCAGTGGAGTTAAAGCTTTGAAGTGACTGATGAGATATTTGGGACCAGAAGAGGAGATTTTAAAGGAACTAGGACACGACACTACTTAGCTACTATCAATCATTCCATCTCGGTGGCCAGGACGCTGGTTTAACTGATCTCCTCCAGCAGCGACTCGAAGAACTCCAAAAGAGAAGCCTGACGGCGGGTTGATCCAAGCTACATGTGCCGGAAAGAGTCGATCACCAGATGGTGCGTTTGGGGAGAGACAGTGCAGCTCTTCTGGAGAAAGGTCAGTTTTCCAGATCTTACTGGAGATTTCTGAAGGAGTCAAAAAGCAAATGCTTGTGATTGATTTGATCATCACAATGCACTTGAATTTTTAAGAAAGTTTTCTTGAGGTCCCTTGCCAAAGGTTCTTGAATTATGAAGCAAGAGGAGAAGTTTGCTAATGGATTAGCAGTTAGATAAAATCTAGGAAGAATGGAGTAAGTAACTTGTTTGCTAGTGACAGTCCGTGACCCGTCTTTTTCCACAGATTCCTAAGTGATCCAAGGAAAATAATTAATAGCAAGGCAATGTAATTTGGGGAGCTATATGTCATTTCTCATGATAATCTAAAGTGAAGCTGACGAGAAAGGGTTAATGAATTTCATGACACTGGGTAACTGAGTAAATAGAACAGCAGAGGAATTCAATTTTGATAAATGTCAAATAATGCATACAGGAGAAGGAAAATGATTGCAACATCGCATACGCAGTGGGCTCTTGGCACTCTCTGGTAAGGTCTCCTTTATCCTCGTGGGTGTTAAAAAAACAGGCAGGGAAGGTGAAGTAAATGCTGGGAACTGGCAAGGTATAAATTAAGAATAAAATGTAAGACCCTGTCAGCGTGTGAATTTTCACTGCTGTTCTGCATCATGAACACGATGGTTCCAATCACAAGGTTATAAAAAGGTTATGAAATGAGGGGTGATCAAAGGTGTTGAATGGCTTTTGTTCGAGGAGATAGCAAGGGAGTTTGGAAAGGAGGACAGGGAGAAGGACTGTGATAATGATATTTAAAATGATGAATGGTATAGAGATGAATAGGAAAGATTATTTAGTGTTTCTTTTGCCAGTACAACTAACAGGCACTGGCTGGAATTGCTAGGCAGCGGGATTAAGGAGAAGGGCATACTTTTTCCACACACTGCACAATTTAATTGTGCATCACCACTGCTGAGTTGTGGAGGTCAAAAATACAAATGAATTTAAAAAGCTGTTACGTAAATCAGTAAAGGAGCAGTTCCTCAAGGACTGCTAAACACCGGGTTGAGATTCAAACTGTGTTCCTAACCTAAACTGCTTAGGGGGCACTTGAGGCAAAGGGTCACTGTGTACTTTGCTCCTGTACTTTGAATGGATGGACCTTCCCTGTGACATCGTGTGGCCTTTCCTACAGCAATGTATTTCTGGGGACTGAGAGCCAAAGCTTAAAGCGATGCAAAACCACCCCTGGGACGTGGTCTTCTTGGGGATAAATAAGGTGTTTATGGGGAGTGCAGAGTCTGGAAGAAAGAGTGAAGCATAAAGAACATTGGTGATGACTGACAGATCCTGTAACGAAGTGCGGAAACACACTGTCCTTGATGGTACTCCTGCAGTGGCAAGCGGGGCTCTTGGTGAATGCTGCAGCAATCAAAAAATACCTGTTTGAAACAGCTTTTCCTTGCCAGGCTGTGAAGCCTGGAGGGCAGAGGGGAACTGCAGAGGGAAGGTGTATTCACTCAAGATTCAGAACTTCCTCGGAGTCTCTGCAGAGAGGGGTTGCCATTTGCTGAGCTTCTGTAAACCAATTGTCTGCTGCTGATAATATTAATACATACAAGTGTTATTTAACAAATGAGTAGCAATAAAATAGCAAACTCTTACAGCATATTCATTAAGATGATCAAGAAAAAGTAATGCAGACAGTATTTATGCATTTTTTTGGTAAGTCACAGGGAAGAAAAACGAATTGATTTAATTGAATTAATTTTCTGTTAGCATTACTAGGGTGTTATAAAAGTGTGGAGAGATTTGATAATACAAAATTACAGTTGTTCTGGAAGGTGTTAACATTTTCCAAAGAAGAATGTGTAGAACCGTGGTAACCGTAGAGGAGGATAAGCTGCAGTGTGTGAACTCTTGTAAATGAAGAAATCATTCAAAGCAACCTCATCAGCTAAGAAACTGCTGGTTTGATCTATGTACTGTTACTGCCTAGAACAATGTATTCTTGCGTGCCCTGGATTTCATAATCAAGGCCTGAATGCTAATAGCCTGAAAAATGCCTGCTCTCTCCTGATCTACTAACCAGAACTGTGCTGAGCAGAAAACATTTAAAAATACTTTGACTCTAGAAGTCACTCTCGGCTGAGGGCGTACTGTGTTAGAAAACAATGATGCACTTGAAAAAAGCAGGCAGTAGTAAAAAGGGTAACTGAGAAATCAAATGCTGCTGGATGCTCTAAGACTAGACAGGTTGAGGGGGAAAACACATTTCATTAGTTCCTTGTACACATCTAGGGCATGTCTCGTGATGAACAGATACACAGTGAAGTTCCTAAAGGCTTACTGACTTTCAAGAATATGCACACTGACTTCCAAGTACCTGCAGCTCCCCAGGCTGTTGCCTGGCACAGCCTTCTGCGTTGCATGCAAAGAGCTCCCCAGAGCTGCTCGGGCAGCACGTCCTTCCACAGCATTCACGGGCTGGGCACAGGCGTTCTCCTTGGTTGGTTTCCCTAAGTAGGATGGTTTTGCTGATGAAATGCATAATATACATTTGATTTTCTTCTTCCCTTCAGACATTTTGCTTTGCAGAGGGATTGCTGATTATTTATTTCCCTTTTTTTTTCTCTTCTAGTGTGAAGTTGGGAATTTTAAGACCCCCACATGTGGTATTTTTAGAACTAGTGTTCTGTATTGTTATTGACATGACAGTTTTATCATTTAAACCAACAAAGAAGTCTGAGTTCTTGTTCTAGTCAAGTATTTTGATCCCTTCAGAATCTGAAGCAAGTTTTTAAATGAAAGATAAGTTTAGATATATTTGTTTATTTTTGTGCATAACCTAACTCAAAGCTAAGAAGAAAAGGCGCTCTATAAAAGACAATAGTTGTACATTCAGGAAGAACTGTCAGAAAGATAGGCTTAGATTTGAGTTCAGGCAGAAGAAAACAGTTGCTGACAGAAAATAAATCAGTAAGTTATGAGCATCCAGAAAAATTGTATCTGAGCGATTGAGGAGTAGGTTGTCAGGGAGCAGCAAAAGGGAAGTGGAGTTGTGACAGCCCTCACTGGCAAGGTGCAGAGCAGGAGCAGCAACAGGCTCCTCTGCACTCCCAGGCGAGGTGAGGCCATGAAGGAGCCCCAGAATACCATTTCTGAACAGTGACAGAGCTGGGGACAAGATCTGAGACGTGCATGTGGCATGGACCAAGCAGAGTAGGTAATACCCAGGTTGCATCTCAAATGGCTTACCTGGAGCTCCCAGTCCATGGGGAGGATGTGGGTGGGATCGCGGGTCAGGCTGGGCAGGGCAGTTAAGGCCAATGTAGAGAACTGAGGCAACTGGTTTGGCCAGGAAGATCACAAGGATTTTGATGAAAGTCATTTTGGTGAAGTACATTGGAGAATGAGATTTGGGATTCGGAGGCTGGGGGAGAGATGCTCACCCACCCACCCACCGCTCACTCGAGCAGCGGGGTTTCCAGAAAGTGGGGCAGCAGGAGGAGGCGGAGGATGCTGGGGTGGCATTGAAGAGTCTCCCCTCAGAGCAGCCTTGGTGGGTTTGGCATTTGTTTTCATCGTCTCTGACTGCAGGCTGTCAGGTCCAGCCGTGCCAAAGGTCTAGAGCTGTATTCATTCCCTTGAATTATTCTTCTGTTAATAAGATAAGCCTTAAGAAAATATTCCTAGGCTGAATTGCCTTCGGGGACTTCATTTCATGTTTCTTGGCTGGGGTGTTGCTCTGACTCACTCCAGAATTTTTCCTCTTTTTAAGTAGTGGAAATACCACTGTAGAGTTAAAATTTTATTATATAGAATAGTGAAAACTGCATAAGAGAAAATGATGATTTAATAAACTATTCAGCATTACAGAAAATTAGTGATTTTAGAAGTATATAATTAATATTCTAATATCTGTTTCCTTCCAACTGCAGCAGAATAAGCTTTTTTTTTTTGCATGTATTACAAGCCTATATTTTTTGCAAACATTCTGAATGCAGAACTTAAATTATCCCAGACTTTTAGCATATACTTTAAAAACTGATTAACATACTCCATCTGTTGGTAAGCTGAACAACTGTCAAAACGAGCAGCAGAGCCTACTAACATTCCCATATAGATTTATGAAACTACAGTTAAAGTAGGAAGGTATTAATACCGAAATAGCACTCTAGCAGGGGGCTGCTGAGGGTCTTTTTGACAATATTGATTGTTTCAGCTGGTGGATGAGATGGATGCTTAAAGTACAGTTGTCTCGCAAAGTGGCTGCCACCTACTTACCTTAGAGCTGTATCTATTAAGCATAGTACTAAGAATAGTACTTAGTAAAAATACTTACATTTCAATTTCAGCAGTTTTTATGAGTGAATGGTCATTTCGCAGCATACATTTGAGATGCTTTTAAGGGTGGGTCGCCCTGTCCTGCAGTCGCAGGCTGCATTTCTCTCAGCTTGAGGGAGACAGGCATCACAGAAACGTGTTTCTTTGAAACCTGTTGTTTACCGTTCCTGGGTTGAGCAGATACTGATATTCTGATTACCACTGTCTGATTGGTTTGTCTTCAGGTTTGAAAGCAATAACTTTGATGGGTTTGTTCACATAAAACTTTGTTAAGTTGGGGCACAGGTAAACTACATATTTTAATTAAGCTCAACAGCAGTCTATCTCAAAATCAACACTGTAAATGTATATTCAAATGATTGTATTTAGTACTGAAAACTTACATAGCTCTCAGTAAAAAGGCTGGTACTGCTAGAGTGCATAAAAAGAAGAGAAAAAAGCCACAGAAGCTCAGATCTTCGCATCCATGCACACAGGTGTACCGGCACATGTATGTGCACATTGCAAGTGTAAATTGCAAGAAAGCAATGCACATTAGCTAGTCAAATTCTGTGCTGCTGCTTTCTCTGCTTTATTTTTAGTTAGCTTACTGTGTTTGAACAACTACATAGACACTTCTATCATGCATCAAAAGCATCTTTCATCCTTGGAATAATGAGAAGGGAAACTATGGCGCGTGAGGTCAGACAGGCAGCCCTTCAGCTCAGGCTTCCCTTTGTAGCACATCCTCGGGTACATTTACTCAGCAAGGGATCGTTTTAAGGGACGGAGGGCAACATACAGTAGGAATTAGAGCTATGCAAACCCAATCAAATACTTACAGGGGAAAAAGGAAAAGACATGGGAGGGAAAGCTGGAAAGAGAACAGAAGGGTGGGGGAAGCAAGACTAGGTGGTTTGCAATGCCTGGTCAAGGTAAGGGATCTTTGGCAGAGAGGCATCAGGAGGCACAGAGCCACTTGGTTCTCGTTTTGATTCAGAAACATCTCAGCTACATCTTTCCCATCTCTGAAATAAAATGTAACTTCGGCTGCAGAAGACTATTAAGGCACGTTGACTTCTAAGGCAAGCGTTTGCTTTTATTTCTTAAGATGGCACTTGGAACAACTTTAAAAGAAGGCGCAATAGAATCAATACCTTTTTTATAGCTGAAATGGTATTATTTATGGACATCTAGGATTTGGAAATCTTTCTGAGGATAAGTAATTTGGAGTGAGGTATCAGGATTCATCTCTTACAACATGTTGCATTATGGAAACAAGCCAAGGAATGCTGTGATTGACTCACCAAATGGCAGCACTTTTGGAAGAAGAATTAGTCTGAAGAGTATGCCTGTGCCCAGGGAACAATGTTTGGCTTGAAGTTCCTATCCAGGTCGGGAGCAGGAAGCACATCTGTTTGTGAGAAGCAGCTGGGGACGTTCAGTGCGGAGTTTGGCATTTTGAAAAAAGGTGTTTTCTCTAAATAGCATTTCTCCATAAGCAAGTTTGTTTTCTTTTTTAACAGAAGCAGTCACAGCCATGTGTGCAGCTCTGAGGGGCCTGTGAAATTCCTTTAATGACAAATGGCATTTGCAGCAAGGATGAAACCCACAAATGTCGGCAGGAACTCCTATAGGAGTGAATAATTGTTGAAAAGGCAAAACATTGATTTAGATTCCCTGTTTGCAATATAATACCCAAGAACTGTCTGTGTGGAAAATGAGGAGTGAGTGTGGCACTGGAAATGGCTTTATACCTGTGCTCCAGAGGGAAGCTGGCGCTGGCAGCCGAGGGTGGCGGCTCTGTTCAGCTCTCCCAGAGGAGCTGGGTGGGCGAGAGACAGAATTGCCCCTTTTCCCCTGGGGCAGGAGCAGGTGCAGAAAGGGGAAAGCGTTGCTGCAGGTGTCCCTGGGAAGAGCTGAACCTCAGAGGCGCAGAGCTGCAGCAGGGCCGTGCGTAGCGGTTGGGAGCAGTCCGGGGTGCCCAGTCGGAGCAGGCGCCAGGACGGAGGATCCCGTGAGCCCAACGGAGTGAACTCCCGCCGGCACCACAAAACGGCGCCTGCAGGAAACCTAGGTGCTCCCTTGTGCTTGGGAAGCTTTCAGAAGAGAATGCCACTCGATGCCCAGCGCAGCAGGAGGAGAGCTGGTTGTAAATCCTGCAAAGAGCCCTGAGGGAAAAAAATAAAAATCCTTGGAGATGGGTGTTGCTGTGGCCCCTGAGTATGTGCCAAAAGCTTTTGGGGATTCCCTGCTTTCAGAGGGAAAAGGTTACACGCACTCTGAAAAAGCAGCTGTGGCTCAGCGAGAGTGAAGACAGTACTTTAATATAGCAGTGGTGCGGTGCTTTTGTCTTACAGTGTGGTTGTGGTTTCGCAAAGCATTCATATTCAATTGCTCTTTTGTTTTGTTGCTGGGGAACACAAGCAGAGAAGGGAAATAATAATTTAAATTTAACTCTGCTAAATATAAATGAGATTTCATGGGACAAAGACTTCTCTAGCTTGAGGGGGTATTGCTGTGCCAGATTTCAAAGGCCTTACTACTGCCAATAAAATTCTTGGATCATCTTAAAAAAATATTGTAAGCATTTTTATAAAAATATTTTAGGCAGCAGAAATACAGCCATTGCCTCCAGGAGTGTATGTGATTGTTCTTGAAGTCACAGAAAACTGTATCCACATATTGCTAATTGGTACTGGATTTGTTTGTGGGAATTAGAGAGAGTCCAGGATGATACAAATTTCAAACCATGCCCTTAAAGTTTCAAGAAAATGTATCAAAATGTATGTATTACCTCACTTTCCCGAGATGGTTATGGTCACAATATATACATTTGTATATTCCAAGGGCAGGTATTTTATTCTCCCCAAGACAGTGAAGAGCTTTTTCAACTATGGTTGCTGTAACTGCCTTCTAATAAGGGCTCCATCTGCAAAATTATGCTGGTTACACTAGACTTAATTTAACTCTATTTCATATGAGGTTCCAAAAGATAGCAGACAATTCTCCATTGTATAAGGCTGTCTTATTCCAAAAACCCCTCTGTTTGGTACATTGTATTATATCGAGATACTTTCTCGTAAATGGGTGTTGCTTTCAAACAGACTGTCATGAAACAACCTTTTAAAAAAGATTAGTTTGATAATATGAATGCTGCTGAAATAATTGATTTGTGAAGTGGTTGGGATGGTGGCAGGTTCGTTTGTTGTTGCCTGTACTAAGTTTAATAATTGCTTGAGACCAGGATTTTAAGGCATTTAAGCATCCCCAGCTTCATCAGGGAATCTTCTGCTCTGTCCGTCAAAAATCCCAACAGTTTTGTCATAATCTGTAAAGGTTCACGTAACATTATCTCTCCTTATTGCCCCTGGAACCAGTCCTATAGGGAGCAGTGCTAAGTCACTGGGGAAGCTGTAGGAGTTGAGCATATTCCGCATTTCACAGACTAAACCACTCGCTTGTCGCGCTCACGTTGAACTTTGTCCAGCGCCCCCCCTGGACCCCTGTGTTGCAGAGGGGCTCAGCACTGCGCCCAGGGCAGCTTTACCCTGGGCTTGGAGAAGGTTTTTTGACTCCAGCTGGTGAGAGCTGCTGTAAGGAGGAGCAGTTACCTCTTGGAGCGATGACATGACGGCGCCTGTTGGGCCGTGCCACGGCCTGGCATCTCGGCACTAGATGGTGCCAGGCACCACCGCGCGGCGCGGGATGAAGAGAGGATCCACTTGCGCAGGCACTGAAGCAAGGCTTTCCAGCTGTATTGAAGAGCTATAAAACTCTGCTGCAAACAATGTTCATCAATTATGGCATAAGTACTAAGTTGAGATACAATCAGCAATTAAGGCCAAACGCTTATTAAGGATTAAGAGATACAATGAGAACTCACTGGGCCGTAAGGAGTGGTACTGGAGCCTGGCTAATTCTTTTGCTTTTCCCAAGTTCCGCACAATTGTCTGCTGCTATTTACCACTCATGCTCGGGCAGACAATTGAAATGGCAATTCCAGGGGAAGAGCCATACAGCACGGAGTCATTTGTTGGAAGCGGGTGATTACGGTGGGTGTACCTGAGTGCAGGAACACGGCTGTCTCAGTGGACCCATTCCTTCTGCTGTTTCTGCACCTCATTTAGTTTACAGTTACGATTCCTAGCTTAGCGTTTGGGGTTTTTTTCTTGTAGACTAAGCAAGACACAAACTGAGCATCATAGATAGTTGCTCCGTGTGTCAAACCATGACCTGAATTTGAAACATGCTTTTGTATTCCCACCTTCCTTTGTCCTAATTATTGACCAAATTATTATTACAACAGATAGATTGGAAAACACTTGTTACCATACTTGAGAATCTCATGTATTTATTTCTTCCTTCACAGCAGAAAAACCAGGATTTTAATTATAGGCTACTGATCAGAATTTTGACGGATTTTCTTTATTGCTGTAAGAGGAATTGGCATTTCAGTATAGGAAAAGCAACAGTTTATTGAGCTGAGGACTAGAAGAGCTGTCTGTGTGCATTGTGCATTAGCATATTTTCAGTTATATGAAATGTGTGCATTTCTAATTTAATTTAGGTGTCAAAAAAATAGCAGCCACTGCAACAGTTGGTATTTACGGTCTTTCCAGCACAGAGCTGTACTCAACCCTACTCCCATTATGCACATCACATAATGCAGGGGTCATCTTCCCTGGGACTTCTCTGCTCTGGGAAGTGGTGAATAGCTCAGGCAGCTTGGGCAGGGGAGGAGGAGGAGAAGAGAGAAAGCTCTTTGCAGCAATCTCCCAGCTCACTGGTGTGCCTGGAGACAGGTCAGGTGGGTATGGTTTACAGAAGCCTTAAAAACTGGAGGTGCTAGAGTCTTTCCTTAGCGGGACAGCATAGAGGATACATGCTTTAAGGTGGACTAGGCAGCTTCCCAAATCTCTTCTGTGTCTGTTAAACATAAATCACCGTGGTAAAATCCTAACCCTCGTCTCTAAACTTAAAGGAAGAGGTTGTGTCGCTGCTCCCCCAAAAGCAAAACGAATATCGAACCAGCCTAAGGAAAAGCTGACGTAGGTCAGTAACGTGATACGTTTTCAAGAGCAAATGGTTCCATTAAGTCCAGGGAAGTGCTCGCGTCCTTGGAAGTTAGAGCTGGCCTGAAGTACCGTGTCCGTCCAGGGCACTGAAAAGCTGAACAGTCTTTGATGTGCTGAATTAGGTTACAAATTATTTAAATAATGCTTCCAGAGAAAATTCATATTTCCTTACCACTGTAAATATGATTCTTCCTATTCTTGGCTTTGCTCCTTGTCCTCTGCCACATACCCGCTTCAAATTTTTTGTTGCTCTTTAATTGCCAAATAGCTTCCCTCTCGTCACTCAATTATTTTTTTAAATGTTCAGTCTAATTAAGCCCTCTGAGCCAAGAGATGCAGAACAAGAGGGTCAATTGTGCTCCCACTTCCATGGTGTGAGCCTGGAATAACTCCGCTGAATGCAGGGCAGTAAATTTCCATTCTCTCCAGCAGCGTTGCTCTGGGCTGGCCCTTCAGGGTGAGCTGACTCAAACCACTCAGAGCGTCAGAAGGGCACCCAAGACAAGCCATTACCAGGAGGAGCTTCTCACGGGAAGCTGTTATACTGCATGGGCATGAGAAAAGGAAAACGCCACGGGAGACAGCCAGGCTGCCTCATTCCCAGGGGGTCCTTGGGAATGCTGCTTGAAGGAGATGCGTGGTGTCAGGCGCTGGGAGAGGGAAAAGGAGGACAAGTGTATGTAGGGAAACATCTTGAACAGCCATAGCTGCTTTCCATCTCCGGGAGATACCTTCACCTGTGTCCTGCTGCCTTCCTTTACAGTACCTATGGCACACACATGGGTTTCCCACGGGGCAGGGCAGCGGATCACAGCAGTTGCTGCCTGGGAGACACAGGAGTGGTCTCTTCAAGACTCAGCTTCTGTCTTCCCGAGAGCAGAATGGGACTGATACCTTCTAACCTCACTCCCTCCTTCTTGGAGGGTGTGTGAGGAGTTCAGTTCTTGTTCCTCTGCTGAGGAAAAGTGAAGGAGCTTCTCATAGCAGTTGGTTTACTTTTCTGTCTTCTAAATCCTTTTTCCAGTGGACTGCAGTTGGTGTCAAGAGCATTCCTGGGGTGAACAGAGAGGCCAGGAAGAAAAATGACTGTTAGGGCTGCTTCAGCAATGGGCCTAATTTAATGGGATGGCTGCGACCCAGGTTGGAGGTTGAGTAGTAAAGTGATGCAAGTCAGAGAAGAGAAGATAGGTCACGTAAATAACATCATCCAGGGTGTTTACTGTGAGCAAGCAGAATGTGAGTCGGGAGAAATCTGTCTTTGTCAGGGACTCCTGCTGATCCATTTCTCCATGGATCAGCCGCACATAAAGTTAATCTGCTTATGCAGCAGCTGAGCAACTAGATGCCCTCAGTGCCCTCATCTCATCCCTGCATCTAGCTAGAGTCTCAAAATACCAGGGGAGAGCAAATTTCATCTACATTTGGGATGTGACCACCCCTCATCCCTCTCTTGTTTCCTCTTCTCTAACACAAGTCATTTGGTGGGACAGGCTTGAGGGGGAGTGAAGTCCATCTGGGGCGGAGGTTTGTGGGCTTAGAGAATAGAGTGCCCTCAGGCTCATTGTCACTTCAGATTGACCGGCCTACTGCCTCGAATGGCCAAGGGATTCACATGTACATTGTGTCCTCCAAAGCCCCACTCCTGGGCTGGGCTCCCTCGGTGGCTCGTTGTGCTCACTAGCAGGAGCCATCGCAGCCAGACTGCTTCTGCGGGGCCGTGGGCTAGGCAGAAGGGCCGACTGGCCCGGGGAAGAGAAGATGCTGCAGACCTCCTGCTCCTCTTGCCTTCTGCAGCCTGCCAGAAAGTCTGGTTCCTCTCACGGAGAGTGGCTCTGGTCCCTTATTGCCCTTGTTCTGACCCAATGAAAGTGTTGGTTTTTGGAGCACCCAGGTGGGGTACAGAGACCACCCCAGGCAGCGCCCTCGCGTGAGGCTGTGTTTGCCCATCTCCTGTTAAAAGCCACAGTGCAGAGGACCGAGGGACTAGATAGGGACATCCAGTGTCAGGGCTGTACTGGGCAGGCTGGGGCAGATGGGGAGCAGTGCCACCAGGACTCCTGTGACCTTACCCCAGCCTGACATACGTATTACCCCAACCACTCTGGGCTGATGTGCTCAGCAGAGGAAGTCCTGGGTGATCTGGTTTGAGAAGCGTCAGTGTGTGCCCCAGGGTGTAACCACGGGGGCTCAAATGCCACTATAAGAAAAAGAAGAAAACCTCTATTTTTGTCCTAATTGAAAATCAGCTGAAACGTGTAGGTTGTGAGATTCAGTATCATGTTTGTAAACATTAGTAATGAATGTGTAATTTAATATGCTTCCTTTTTTTATTTCTTTCATTTAGAGTGTCATTTAGAATATCTCATCCTTTATTTTATAATAACATTGCAAGGGCCAATCAGAATTAATCCATGATGCTTCCTTCTGATTTACTGTTGATTTCTAGATAGAAACAGTGGCAGATAATTTACATTAAATACAGTTTTTATTTATCACACAGCACACTTTGACCTGTGTTTCTTATCACCTTGCCAGTGTGGGCCAGTACAATTACTTTCCCTTTGTATCCAGTGCTACCACCTTCAGGCCACATACGAGACAATGCAATGACTATTTAATTCCCAGTGAACTACTCAAGGGCTGTACTCTTGTAATTCCCTGTACCAAACGCTTCCAAGGTCATTGCTATGGGGATGATTGACGCTGGACTCCCGGGGACTCTGCTACCTCCTCTTGCAGAGCTCTGCAGCATCCAGCTCCACGTTGGGCACCTTCCAGTTACAGTTTGAAATATCTGCCTGTGCAAAACAACTGATGCCGGGGACGCTCCTTTCGTGCTGCATTACAGCAAAGCAGGGAAAACTCTGAAGGGACCACTTAGCTGATGGAGGGAGTGCTGTATTTCCATGGTGGAGCGGTTGGGATGGGGCAGTGCTGGGCTCGGTCTGCACACGTGTCTGCGCATCCTTGGCTTCCCTGCGGTAGCTGGTGCTCTGCTCTCAGTCACGTGCACCCCTTTATTTAGCTTTACTCTCTGGAGGATGACCATAGCCAGTGCATTCTGAAAATACTTCTTCCTGATTGCTTTGTCTTTCCAGCCATATTTTAGAAGAACAGTAGGTCAGCCAGCAAGACCTCCCTCACTTTAAAGTAGTGTATCCTAAGAAGGATGGGGTTTTTTCTGAGCCCCCTCTCATCCTCGCAACTTTTTTCTCCTTGGTTAGCACCACATACAGCAACATCCAGTTCTCATCACCTGAGCTCCTTCAACAGATGCTCAGTCTCAAAAATTTAATTAGATTAAAGTGTTTAAAAAATCACTTTCACAGTGAGACATGAGCAGAAAGCAAGATGCTTCCCTTCATTTAAGAAAGCAGAAGTCGTGCATTATATCAGTTAATTGGTTCAACTAAAACTTTGATAATTCAGTTACTTCAGAGTGACTGGGATTTAATAATAAACCCCTTCAGGTTAATGGCATCACAGTGCTCAGGGTGCATGAAGATGGGCAGCAGGCTGCGTGTAGGCAGAGCGATATGCCCGGTGCTGCCACTGTCAGCCATGTCCTGTGTGGTCCTGCGCGGTGCGGAGGTGTCTTCAGCCAAAGAGCAGGCACCAGGGGCATGATCCTGCTGGGGATGAAGGGAGGAGCAAACAGCAGGCGGCCAGCGAGGAGTAATTATTCCTGGGGACCTCTTCCAGAAAGGTCAACCTCAGATGGTTTTAGTACGTTTTCTTAAGCCTGTTCCTCAAGACTGTTTCTGTTACAGTGATCTACATTTTTAGCCCAGTTTTTCCAAGAAGTGAAGCTTTACAGTCACACCATCTGTCTGCAAGTCCCCCGCCGAGAGCTTTTGTGCCTCTGGTCTGCTCGTGGCACAAGTGTGTGGGTCTGCACAAGGGTCTGCAAAGCCTCGCGTTCCTCAGCGGGCGAGAAGGCGGATAACTGCTGTCAGACAGACACAGCAATTTTCCCGTTAGCCGAAGGGTGGGGGAAGCACTGGTGTGGTGTATGTAGGGGCAGAACACAGGTGTTTTGGAAATCAAGTGTCTTCAGGTCTGCTGTTCACCGAATTACTGTTCTTTCTCCCCAAAGAACAGGTAAGGGTCTAGACACTCTCTGCTGCTTACTTAGAGATATTTTTGTTTGTAAATAGGACTGCACCTGTAATGTACCTCTCATTCAGTCCTTTCTGAGCCTGACTCCTTCCTCCCAGTTTCTCCACAGCCCATCCTGCTGGGACCTGCCCTGCTCTGGGCCAGGACCGGGCAGTGGCACTTTCCACACTGGGGAACGGCAGCTCGGTCCCGGCTGTGCCCCACACACACATCCCGCTGGAGCTGGGCTCTGCCCTGCCTGTCCCCTACGTCCGCCCACTCCGTCATACCTTACCCGGCCAAGTGAAGAGCAGCGAGAATCCCTGTCTCCTCACAAGCAGGTCCTTTAATTATTTCTTTTAAAGGCTGGATTAAATTGCAGAGAGCCCTTGAGTACAGATTGCGGTGGCTCTAATCTTGCCATGTGCGCTGAAAACGAGCCCCCAGGGTGTCACAGCACCCTGTGCTTGCAGAGGAGCCTGTTTATCTGCAAGATGAAACACTGCTGACAGCTTTACTTTCCTCACCGCTGCAAGGTATTCTGACCATTCCACTGTGTTAACTTTTGGTGTCTTTGTGCCAAGTTTGATCTTAGGGCCTCTCTTTAATTTGTGAAAGACATTTGAATTATTGGTAGTTCTGAGATACACCAATTAATCTTTCTGTATGGTTTAGATTTATGTGTGATTTTAAAGCAAAGGTCAATTGTTCCACCGTGCTGGGTAGAACTGTTTATTCACATGGACAAAAAGATTTGGTTTTAGTGTTAGACAATCAACTTTTTGTTCATCAGTCTTCTATGAAGAAAGAAGACACTTCCCCTCCTACCCTCAAGTCCTACCCTGTTGCATTAACCCAAGATCCAACATCTACAAGATTGGAGAATGCTTTGAAATGTAGGGGTTTTTTTAAAAAGTCTTCTTGCTTCTGATATACTTAAGTATTTTTCAAAAGTTAACACTAGTGAAGTTTACATTTAAAAATATTTACCCCAAAGACAGTGGGGGAATAGGACAGAATAGGAATAGGCTCCTGAGATACCCACCAAGTTGTGCCAGTATATGAGATCATACTGCAAAATGTTGTGACTTCTCAGTGGGGGCTTTTATGTACATTTCATTACAGTCACAATGTAGTTGTATACATCGAACAAGCTAATCCTCACCTTCGCTTTCCACCCATGGGTTAGCTAAAGCTTTGTAAATACGAAGTGCCGAGGGTTGTGAGGATACCTGGCTGTGACCCACAGGGATCAGTGGAACTGGGGTTTTTTTGCCTTCTTGGCCGTTTGGTGCTGGTTGGGACTAAGGTGGGGGAGGCACTCTGGGAGGGCTCTGTCCCTCCACCGCCTTGCCGCTGAAGAGGGTCGGCGTGCAGAGAGGTTGGATGTGCTCCGTGGCTGCAGCCTGCCGCGAGCCTGGGTTGCCGGGCAGTAAGAACATCAAATGCCGTGGCTTTGAGCCACAGTCTGTGTTTCCTTCCAGCAGCATTGAAATGCTTCCCTCTGTCTAGACTATTTCATGTCCTTTTCAGTGCCTTTTTTATGTCCAGAATTTTGTGGCAGCAGCCTGGGAGTGTAATACCCTTGCCCTGGAGAAACAGCCATCAAGACAAAGTGTTAGGATTGTTTACACTTGCATGAGTATTATACCCACGAAGAACAACTCCAGCCTTTCTGCGAGGCCATCTTCTCTCATACATAGTTTATGTAAATATTCTGAAAGCCGTTTTATATCAAGGTGCTAGCAGATCTACTCATTGTCCTCCTACATCTCATTAAACACAGAATCTGAAGAGTTAAGTTCTTTGTCTGGTAGAGGACATGCTAGACACTGCTGGTTCAAAAAGATTAGGCACAGTAATTAAAGCATAATTGCTATTAATAGTTGTCTTCCTAATCAGACTTATCTCTGTATTGCTCTTTACCTCAGAGGATTTCTTCTTTGTGTTTTTCTGGAAATGTAGTTGTTATGGATGAAGCCAAGCCAAACCATGGTCATAAACATGTTTGGTAAATGTTTTTAATGAAATGCGCCCAGCACACATGCTGCCTTGGGTCCCCCGGCAGAGCCCTGAGGGAACGGATCCCTTTCCCTCTCCCTGCCTGGTACAGTTGGGCAGCAACTTCTGGTGACAGCGCAGGGAGGACGGTGCACTGAAAGCATCGCAGGCCACCCAGTCACCCCCAGACCCGCAGCTCTTTATGAATACAGATATAAGGTGCTGCTGAACATGAGGGTGCTCTCCCACCTGCGAGGACCACGTCTCCTCCTGTTGCCCTGCTATCTCCAACCTGAATACCACCCACCCGTGATGCAGTTAATGAGTGAGTCAGGAAGGATGAAGGATATATTATGGCTGGCTTTCAGGTTTAAGAATATATCCAAACCCACTCCATTTCCCTGCAAATTCAGGGGAGTTTTTCCATTGTGTACTGGTCTTGCTGTCACATTTAGGTGCCCAAGACACAAGCAGTGCTGTACCCATGAGCAGATGCCTGTGCCCTCTCTGCCACCGTGCTGAACCCCGTGCAAGCCACCGAAGCACTGTCCCAAACTCGCACAGTGGGGTCCTGCAAACCATTCCCTGCAGCTCTTCGGCGTTTGGTCCCTTCCCGTCCCCTCCCAAGCACTGCCGCTTGCTGTGTGTCTTTTCAGGGCTTCCTCCTAAGCTTGCAATATATATATCCTGACAATAATATTTATACTGCTCATATATTGTTTTATACGCGTGAGGTATTATATTGTATCTGGAGGCACTTGTGATTTCTGGTGTTTGCCATTTAAATGTGCAGGGTTTGAGTGGTCAGGGGCTAGCACAAACCAAACTGGGCTCTCCTGGACTCCGCCTGAGCCCAACCTTGCGCACAGGGCAAGGCCCGCTGCTTACCCTGAGAAACCAAACTGCTTTTAACCATGTATCTCACTCTTGATTCTTTTGCAACCCTGCTTTTAAATAGTGCAGTCTCTTGTGTAATTTGTGCCCTGGTGGCTGCAGCATTTACCTGAGTGGTCTCGCCGGAGCTGGCTGCTTGGACGGGGGGTCCCCATCGTGAGAGTCAGAGCAAGAGCCCATATGTCACTTGTTTATTTTGCAAGTGAGATGCTAAGGAAGGCAGCTTGTGATCTGCAAATTCCAGCCCTCGACACAGCATTTACGGAGACTTTAAACTTACAGTCCAGTACAATTCAAGCTCATGCCAGCTACTTTTCTCTCTGAACATCTGCGGTAGCGTAGCGGCAGTCAGATGTGCTCTGTTCATTCCTGACTTTCTCTGTGCTACTTTGTGCAAAGAGAACAGATTTTTATTCTGTCTTTGTTTTATCTTCCCTGCACACTCTCTCCATTATACTCCTCTGTTCTTCCTCATTTTCTGATGTTCCCCTGTTTCTACTTTCTTCCTTTTCCTTTTTTTGTCTTTTCCAATATTCATCATATTCCCCCCAAGTGCAGCTGTGCAACTACAGGAGAAATCCCCAAACAATCTGCCAGCCCTTTGAAGAATGGTTGTATTCTTCCATGTCAGCTTAATTACTGCGTCCCGTTGAGGGTGCGGAGGCCTTCTGGGAGGGGAGAGAAGAGGCAGCTCTGAATACGGCATTCAGCCTGGGGATTGTGCCCGGGGGATCGCGGTTCTCCGGTGGGATGCTGGCTGCCATCTGGCCTCTTGACACCCTGAATGTGCCTCCAGCATTTTATTGTGTTGTATTTATCAGGGGTTGGATTCTTATAGACCTGTCCTTCAAGTGCTGAGCCCTTCAGCTGTGGTCTAGAAAAGTGCTTAAGAGCGTGCTCAGAATTAAGCACCTTGTTTAGCTGTTGGCTGAATTGGGTCAGAATTTGCCATGCCTTGCAGGAACAAGCCTATGCTGCATGAGACACACATGGGTAAATCAAATCTAACAGAGTTACCAGGAACGACTCCTACCTGCTTTAGCTCCTACGTGGTTGACCTGTTGGCTTCTCTACGTGCTTGTGTAGATTCTCGTTGTCCCACACCCTGCGTCCTGGGTCTGTCTCGCTTACCTGGCCATTGCCAGTATTGGTGAACTGAACTTCTCAGCACATGAACTTTGCAGGAAAATGTGTGTTGCTTTGCATGTCTAAGCACCTTTGCTGTCTAAACACATTTCCTTGAAACAGGAAAAAAGTTGTATTGGTGGACCTGATCCTGTGAAGGAGCTGAGCTTGCTTTATTCCCAATGTCTTCACTGGCAAATTAATATATTCCACAGCCTACTAACATGTCTGCTCCCGTTATGAGGACTTGCTGTAGTGATGCACAAGCCTGTGAGGAACACACAGCCTTCTGGAGAGAGGTGATGGAAGTAACATACAGAGATTGGGCCAAATTTACCTTACTCCACATTCTGATCAGACTAAACCAGAGCATAATACTGCCACACCTACCCCATCTATAACCAGAGCCAGAAGCCCTTGTGGTGCCTAAATAGGAAACCTAGATCAATGATAACATTTAACTTGAACTCTTCCTTGCTTTTTAAACATCATATTTCGAGATGGACTGTGGGACACTGTGTTCATCAAACCAGTGTGTTTCTCGAGTAGACAGGGTCACGTCATCTATGTGCTTTTTACAGAAATAGCTTCCAGATGTAACCGTTGTGTCACGGTACGTTTATGAAATTTGGCAGTATCGCACGATGTATGGGTTTTGTGTGCGTGATGGCAAACCCGTGCACCAGTCTCATCTCTGACCTGCAGACGTGGTTTGTCCCAGCCTCTTGGGCTTTGTGTACTTTCATGTTTCAGGACCACAATAAACAACCCTGGGTGGTGACGAGACAGAGTCAGGGCTTAAACACTGGGCCCGAGTTCTCATCTGATGGCATAGACAGGCATAGAAACAGTCAAGGCATTTGAAGCCTCCTGAACACACAAACAAGGGTATTTAGCAGCCAGCATCTCCTCAGACAGCCACTTGTAAGCCACAGAAATACAAAGGTCCTGCTGGGCGTCAGCAAGATCCAGGGAACCGCTGCTGGTAGAGTAGCACCACCTCGAGCCCTGGGTGAGCTCATGTGAAACCCACCATCCCCACACCCAGAGAGGTTCAGGTCTGGTCAGACAGACTTTCCTCTGGAAATGCGTCCTTGGCAAGAGCAGATTGCCTTCCTTCAACACAGCCACGTCCCGAAGGAGGAGTGGATTTGCTTCTCTAACTCCAGATTGGAAACTCTGCCCCTGAGCCATGAAAGCAGTGCAAAGCAGCTCCCTGTATTCTTCTGGAAAGAAGAGAGGATTATGGCCTAAGCCAATCAAGTAAGACCACTTTGTAATTTAACGAGAGTGGCCCAGTAAAGCAGCCAAGGGACTCTCCCCCCAAGAAAGCTATCTGCAGGGCATCCATAGCTCGCTGCCAGATGTGGCAGGAGCCCCTCTGCAGCATGGATGTTGGCATCCAAAGGATGAAGACAAAAGAACTCCTCCAATCTCCTCCAGCACAAGCGAAATAGATAGCAAGCCCATGACAACTATCTCCTTTGGCCACCCTGGAGATCGGGTGCTCCAGGCAGCTGCCTGCCCTGCCTGCATCCAAAGCAAGCTCTGAGCAGCGCTGCGGCCGGTTAAGGAGGCCCTGCAGGAACTGCAGATGTCTTATATCCTCCTGCCTCTGAGACACGTGGGAGCGGGATGGAAACTACCTCACCTGATAGTATCTCCATGTCAGGACTGTCACTGACTCTTCCTGAAGGCAGCAGCAAATTGTTTTGCTGTGGGTGGGATGGTCAGTGGTTGCCGTGAGGGTCCGAGGAGCAGGGATGCTGCTCAGTGCCCCTGCCTGTACAATTGCCTGGTGGTTCTGCATGGAGCCTCTTAGTCATGGCCAGCTGAGTGAAATTATCTCAAAATGTACAGGGCAGATCTGTAGCTCCTTGCTCGGGGTTTCATTAGAGTGCTACCAGCAATGGACTTGCAATGGGCAGGAGGGGCTTTACCCTTACTCTTCTTTATTATGCTGAAAGCCTTGAAGCACTGGAAGCGCAACATTTCCTGGCCGGCTTGCTCCCTTCCTCAGGGGCTGCCAGGTCAGCTGTCTGGTGGATGGACAGGAGATGAGTCAGTCTCTCCAGCGGAGGGATGCTGCCCGGTCCGTGACTCACCGTGCTCACTTGGTGCTGCATTGATGCAAAGATGCAGGGAAGCCAGGTGTGCGGCCGGGCGCTCCTCAGCTGGGGACTCTTCCCTGTTTGGTCCCTCCTGTCTTCATGCTGAAGGCGCTTTTTAGGGTGGTCTGCATGGGTCTGCAGAGCCCTCGGGCCGGTCGCAGGGTTCGTTGGAGAAGGGGTACCTCTGCACCCACCCAAGGCCCACTTGCCTTGCCAGGAGCATGGACACGGGAGGCAGGAGATGCCTGTGCCCATCTCCGATGCTTATTTTAGGAGTAGCTTTGCTTGGCATCAGTAAACCTGCTGCCGTCATTTAGCAGTCACGAAGTGAGACAGACTCGGGAAAGCAGGCTATGGGAGGAGGGTGGGAGCAAAGCATGAGCTGATTTAGAAAATAGGCTCTGCAGCGTTGGGGAGCGTGCGTGCACGAAGCTGGCTGTCTCTCCTTTGAGCTGAATAATGCACAGTTATTGTAAGTGGCCCTGTTATAATTAGAGGTGTACTGACCTGTGTGACAGCAGCAAGTTGTCAAACGCCACCCACGGGCTAGTGAGCAGGGTGAGTAATGTGCACCCCCACCGTCTCTCCCGCTTCGATGACGGCACTGGTGGCTGGAGAGGGACCCGGCTGCCCAGCCTGTGCCCAGAGCCCCCCTGCCGAGAAGGAGGAGGAGGAAGGACCCTGCTCTCACCTGGTTACTGTTGCTTGGGAAACCACTCCCTCTGCATCCGCTTCTTCAGTACAGTGGTTCTGCCTTCCAAAAAGGCAATATTGTGATGGGGCATCTTAAAACCCAGCACAGGTGCAAGAAAAAGTACAGAAAAGGGATGGAAATATTCCAGAACACTTTGTGAGAACAAGTACCTAAAAATATTTGTGTTTTCACATGCAGCATCAGAGAAACAGACTTGCAATTGTGTGGATGTGTGCTCCAGGCTGTAGTCCGCTGGGCTCTGGAGATGAAATTTTGGCTGCACAGAAATAAGTGATGAATTTCCACTGACTTCCCAGGGCTGGGGTTTCGCCTGGGGACCAGGAGGAGCACTGCAAGGGCTTAGGTGGGTTCTGCCCCTAAACCCTGGCTGAGGCCAGGGACCTTCCGTATGGCTCCCGTATGGATCTCTCAGGCACATTTATACCAGGGAGATTTTAACCGATACATTTGTGAGGAGAGATGCCTCCAGAGTCTCTGGCTGAGGTGAGGAGATGTCAGTGCCATGTGCTGGGGGGATGCAAAAAGGCTGGGGACACGGAGGACTCTCTGGTTTCTCTCTGCGTGCAGCGGAGTGGGGTGAGGAGAGCTGCCCCCCTCTGCAGTGCCAGGTGCGGAGCAAGCATGCAGCCTGCCGGAGCATCGCCTTCGGAGCAGGATGAGGGACCCGCATTTTCCCATGAAACCTCCCAGAAGGGCTCTGCTGCTGTAGCAGAGCTGGGCAGCCTGTGGGACTCTGCTTGATTAGAGAAACTTGCTCTACCAGGAGAGAAATTCAAGCATTTCCTTAAAAATTCATGATTTTCTCTTAAGAAAAATTTAGAAGGTTTAAACACCTCTCTCAATGGACTTGGTGAAATGGTCCGTGTGTGATTCATCTGGGCTTCCCTCCGTAGCTCTTCCAGAGTGATGAGTTTCTTCTTGCTGCCAACAGCAGAGACAGAAACATTCAAAAGGAGCTAGTCATAAAGGGGTTTAGCGTTTGGGCTGGTGGGTGGGAGTCAGGCCATCTGCATGCTTCAGAGCAGCTTCGCTGAGCTCCAGCCTCTCTCCTCCCCAGGGCCCTGTGGCTGGATCCCATCCTGGAGGGGCTGCAGGGGTGGGGATGGAGGAGTGCTCCCCGCCGGCTCACAGCACTTGGCCTTGGGGTCAGGAGGAGGCGGAGAGTCCGTGTGTGCGCAGGACTGGTACTGGGTACCGCGCTTCAGGAGACAGCCCTGAGCTTGCTGGGCTCTGCCCAGGGGACCTGGACTGGACTGGATCTGTTCTGATGCGCCAGCAGCCCTTGTGCTCTGAGGGCAGGAGCTACAGCTACAGCTTGCTTCCAGGCTTTGGGGGTTTATTTGCCAGCAAACCCATGATTTTATCCATTCTTTTATCCATATGAGCTTGAGGATGCTTTTGGCTTTCTGTCTCCAGAGAGGAGGCAGTGCCTTTGCTTTAACTGTGCTGTGAGACCTAAAGAAAAAAATTAGTCAGTTTAGTCAATTTTTCTTTGCCTTTTACTGGGAGATCCCCCTCTGATCACCAGGGAATTAGATGAAGCTTTTTTCAATGTTCCGATTTTCAAATGGGGAAAGTGGCTGTTCATTGTGGGAGCTTTGGGTCCCGCAGGTAACCCTTCCAGCTGGCAGCAGCACAACCTTCCCTCTCAAATCGGTCCCTGAGCACAAGAACTGGCACTTTTTGATATTCCTAAATGACGACATTAATAATTTGCTATTTTTATTCACTTTGTCAGAAACATGTGGCAATTCCTTTTTGTTTCTCTTCCCTTCTTCAGGCTGCTTTCCAGGCATTTTCAACCCCCTCTTTTCCTTGGTTAGATGCATCCTCTCTGCCCTCCTGAACTCCTTTCCCTGATTATGGATTGGAGTGAGCAGAACCTAACAACCAGCTTCTTCATCGGCTTCTTCACTTTGCAAAAATCGATGCTGTATTTTACATGGTGAAGCTGTACAGAAGAGCCCGGATTGCAGCATCTCTCCTAGTCCATTAGGGACCAGCCGCATCTGGGGCAGCGCTGGAGAAATGGGTGTCCAACGTCAGCATCTCCGTTGAGTCACCATCCACTTCTACTGTCACTTTGATCTGACAGAAAGAGAAACATCTCTCTGAGCTAAAGATCTTCCCATCTGAAACTCTAGGACACTTAATTACCGAGCAGCAAGTACATTCTATATTGCCATTACGAATAATTCAGCTACAACAATATGGCAGTTTAATTTGACTTATTTATCTCAATCATTTTGCATGAGAGGCACAAACGCCTCAGCATGATTTCACATGGACGCTTTGTCTCCTTTAATGTGGTTACAGGTAAAGGCTGCGCAATACCTCCCTGCATAAAAATTAATCTTGCAGGCAATTGGCCTGAATTAAGACACTCAAACCAGATAAACTTTGCTTGCATCGTGGCTGTGAACCGTGCCGGTGTCCTAATGTGAATTATGTTAAAAGTATCTTACCTTCACACACAGGAGAGGGAAAAAGGCAATATACCCACACGTCCATGTCCACAGAGTCCTGCTGAGCACATACTTTGCTGCTTCTTGCCTTTTTTAGTTTAGAAATGTCAGCACTTTCCGTTCCCATGGGAACCCTGTCTTTTCCATTGGCACGCCGTTGCATGCAAAGATGCTGGGGCTGGCGAGACTGTGGTCTTTCGGGAAGCGCGTGCTGCCCGGTCCTGGCTCCCGGCTCAGCGCAGAGGGCTGGATGGGGCAGCCCCGGTCCTTGCCCCACGTCCTGCTCCCCCGACCGCCCCGTGTCCTGCTCCCCCGACCTCCCCACATGGAGCCCAGCCCGGCACAGCTCGGGCCTCGCAGGGGCAGCACAGCAACAGAGTGACTGGGAGAAGGGGTCAGAAGCTGTTTGAAAAGAATTATGGGCCTGAGTGGTATCCCTCCTGGAAGTTCCCGGTGACCTCATGGGAGAGTACAGGATCTTCCCAGTATGAAGGGAAATGTGACGGATACATAAGCATCGTGTTGAAATGCCTTTTTGATGGTGAAACTCATGTTTTCAGAGTAGAGATCTGATTTTGCTACTGTTACAAATCTCCAAGTTAGGAACCAAGTTAGGAGGATCCATTCGCCACTGACGTCATCTGTAACGTGATAAAATATCAGTAATGGACTTTGTGAGGTTCAGCCAGTCAGTACTTCTTGGGTTTTATATCTGGAATATATTGAGTTAATAAAATTCACCAAACACACGCTGAGGTCACTGGGTTTATGGGTGCCAAGGTGGGGTGACAAGATAGTTATCTTCATTGCTCAGTTTTAAAATGCTGCTTCTTAAAAAAGATCCTTTCAGAGCAGTAGGACGTGTGAAACAATGCTGCGAACTGCTGACAGGTACCATGGCAATGGGCTCTGCGAGAAGCTGTGCCACTCTTCAGAGCTGCTGCGCCTATTGACTGAACTATTTTTCACTCCATATTTATGAGTATTCCCACTCCTGAAGGATGCTGACAGCTCTTCCAGGTACTGCTAATGTCTCAGGCCGGGGGTGTGCAGCCTGTACCCCTGTTTCTGCTGGAGAGAGGGAATTTGTCTGCAGGTCTGCCTGCGCCCAGCACGCAGGTCGTGGACGGTGGGAACCGGGGACACGCGCTGTGCTGCGGTACCAGCCTGAGAAGTGATGCTGAGATCAGGGTCCCACCACTGATGCACTGAGATGCCTTCCAGAGCCCCCTCCCCACACGCTGCCCTCGCTCGCAACACGTGCTGGGGAATTTCCACTTTTTTCTGTTTGTCTCGCGTGGTCTCTCGGCTCCCTTTGTTCTGCACAAGTCCTTCCTAACGGCTGAGCTGTGCCGCCTCGCTCCCGGTTCCAAGGTGCTGTGCAGCGGGAAGGTGCTGTCGTTACTCTCTAGTGGGAGCTATTTTTGCTAATTGCTTGGCAGGTGCAAAAATACAATTGCAGCTTGTCAGAGCTGCCCACGTGTCGGAGCTGAGAACAAGAGACCGCCCCGGTCATTGTCCCTGGTGCCGAAGGGAAGATCCCAGGAGGCTGCCTGCCCAGGTCCTCGTGGCTATGCCCACCCCGTGCCAGGCTGGCCATGCTGACCCCCTGCTGTCACTGTCCCACACCCCTGGCTCCTCCTGACCCTGTAGCCACGGTCTCTGCTCCGGGATCCTGCCAGTACTTGTGGATTCAGCCAGTGGCGATTTCTGCTCTGCTACGGTGTCTCCTGCTGAAGTGCATCTGATGCTCTGTGTTGAGTAGGATTTCTTCAGTGGCACAGTAATGGATTTATTGTGCAAGGGTGTAATACCGTTGTTTCAGCTGATTAATAAAACGCAGCACTGCATAATGCAGTCTTCCTGTTCCGCTGGGAGATGCATATGGACACTAAATCCCCATGTGCCCAGTGTCCCCCCGGCACACCGTCCCCCCCAGCGCCATCAGGCTCAGGCTGGTGGAGCCTTATCCAGGCGCTGCTGGGTTGTGCTCCCATCCCCACTGGCCTCCCATGATCGTGGCAGCAGCCAGACCAGTGCCGAGCGGCACAGGCAAAAAAGCCTCCCCTCTCCATGACCTGGGCTTCACGGAGCTGGGACGTGGACCACTGTGCCCTGTTGTCAGTGCCACCTGGGGTATGGATGACATCCCTGGTCCTGGGATGCGTGCTGCACCGGAGCCAGTGCGAAAGCCGAGCTGTGCCGCTGCGGTGCTCAGCCGGCCCCGCATCCCCGGCAGGGCTGTGCCGCAGCCGAGGCTCCTGGTGCTCCCCCTCCCTGCCGCCATGCGCCTGAGCTCTGGGAAGCCAGCTCTTTGGAACAGGAAGGTTAATTGCTATTTGCTTTCAAAGCCTTTATCTCTTTTTTAAACTTCTCTCTCTTTTATCTTGCCTGTCTGTGTTTTGAAGAACAGCATTTAGAAATCTGTTTTTCAGGCTCCTAACCAGTCGCAGGTTCAAGACCAGTGGGAATAAACGGAGGAGACCCATCTCAGGGCTGCGGTGGTCCCATGTGCAGGAACCTGCCTTCCAGTAGCACAGATTTTGTAGAAACAGGTTTTAAGGGTGTGGGGAGTCATCGAGCCCAGCTCCCAACAGTGGCCTGGCCCCACCGCGAACCCCGTGTGCTTCGTCTCTCCTCTCAGCTTCTCTGCTTTGACTCCCAGCCGTCGGCACCATTTAACCATTCTGTGTTAAATAAAGGAGCCTTTAACCGTCAAGTGTTTTCTTACCATAAAGATATTTATATAATAAAGTCAACTCTCAGTATTCTTTATAAGTTAAACAGATGGAGCTCGTAGGGTATTTTTACCAGCCTCTCAGTGATTTTATTCTTTCTCTTCTGAGCTCTCTGCATGTCTCTGTTAAGAACTCAAACACCAAACCTGAATGCAGATTTCCAGTTTTGGTCTAAACACTGGATAATTGAATTTTCTGTGGGCAAATTCACTGCCGTGCTCTTCTCGCTGTTGCCGTTGCTTGCCAGGAGCACCCTGGATGCTCCTGCTGTGCTGCTTTGCCCCCTGTGCTCTCCCAAGGCTCTCCAGGAGCACTCTGTGGCACCCTCACCGTGCCCCCCCACCTGGGCATGGCCAGTGCACTTTGCTCTCACTTGTCCAATTTTATTCTCATCCGTATTAAAACACCCTCTGTTTGGATGAGCGGAGCGTTTCAGAGCACTGTGTGCCTCAGCTGCTCTTCCTTGTTGGTGACTGTCCTGCCAGGCTGTTAATCATCCATATGTTTTATCAGCAGTGATCTTGCATTTGATAACAATTTGCTGATTAAAAAAAAATACGAGCGGTCGCTGGCGAGCCCCTCCGGAAGCGGTGCCGTGGCACAGACCTGCCAGCTGGCCAGCACCTCCTCAGACCCGACCTCGGGATGATGCTTGTCTTTCAAACCCTGTATTACAGCACATCTGCACAACTTCACTTCATTGTCATCTTATCAAGGATGAAAACACGTTTATTTGACAGAATCTGCTGTCTATAAAACAGTACTGGCAATAGTTATACTTTTGTCCCTTAATTCTGTCTCAATTTTTCCATTAGCTTTCTTATCTAGAAACCTGCCAGTCTTCTTGAATATCAACACGGCATCAGCACCTTGCTTTCTTTTGGATTTTCCCCAGTATTTAAAAGCGTATTCAAAACCAACAGCATTGGGTCAACCAACTCTTTTCAGATTCAGGTGTTCCCAATTATGGCTATTTTCCAGCTCCCCTGGTTGCCAGTAGACTGGGAACGTGTTTGTTGTTCTTCTGTGGTTGAGGCACTGCCCTCTGCTCCCTGCCAGCTGCAGAGGACGGTGCTCCCTGCCCCGTCTGATTTGTAGGCACAGAAATCAACTGTCCTGCTATTCCGGAGGAGCTGTGGTCCAACATGTTTTATCCAGTTGCACCTGGTAAACACACAGGTCTTATTGTTGTTTCTGACCCTTTCCATCCAATGTGTTTTTTCTCTTCATCAGTTTTTTATATTTTATGACCTCTAATTGATCAGCTCATGTCTGCTTCCCCATTTCTCATTTGCCAGGTGTGGGGTTTAATTTCTCAGCACAGACTCAGAACAAGAATGCATTTCTACTCAGAAATACTTTGCTCTCGATTGCAGAGCGGCAGTGATCGACTGCCTAGTGAGCTCCTTTCCAAGCGTTAGCTTTCACTCATGTCTTTCTCTTCTCTTTCTCAGTATCTTTGTTCCTAATTCACCTCATTAGAAGCATCAAGTGTATAAAAATATTACTACAGTTAATGAATGTCGTAATGTAATAAATGTGTCTAGTAGGTGTGTTTCGTACCACGTTAGCTACGACTGTGTGATTGTAATGCACTTTCATTTTCATAAAGGTTTGGCTTAGCACAGACAATATTCTTATCACAATTAGACATAAAGTAACTTCTTCAGAGCATTCGGTACATCTGTCGATACCTCCCTGTGTACCTTCTGGGCTGGACCATCCTGTTCTGCTCCTGCTAAATGCCATCGGGTGGTGACTGGGATCCCTGGGCAGCCCCGCGCTCCCCGTGTGTGGCTCAGTTCCTCTCTGTGCCTCCCGAGAAAGCCCAGAAAAGACCTGCAGCCTTCGGGGTCTCTCTCAGGCCTGAGGAACCCACATCCCCCAGGACCGAGCTGCTGGAGCCAGGATGCGTCCCCTCTGGCTGGGTTAGGACCAGGCAGTGAGGGCGCAGCCCGAAGGGAAGAGGAAAGCTGTCGGTATTGTGAACCTGAAAGGGAATACCAGTGTTGTGATAGTAGCCCAGTTACTATAGATGCCAATTGCTTTCCTAACTATGCTCCCACTAGGGTACTTTTTCTTATGGGAACTACTTACGGTTCTTGGGCACAGTACCTACTTTTTAATTTCTTTTCTGCAGCTCGGCACAATCTCTGACTCCCAGACAGCACTCAGAAATCCACAGGGGCAAGAGAATTTCGTATTGACTCTAAATAAAAAGGTAACTTTACACACAGAAAAAAAAAATCCAAACAAAGCAGAAGCAAAAACCCCAGGTTTTCCAAATTGGAAAGGAAGGTTTAGTTTGTTGCCTGGCGCTGCTGCTGGAGCTCCCCGAGAAGTGCTGTGCTGCAGCACCGAGACTGCCCGAGCGCTCATCCTCCCCCATCCTCTGCCACGAGTGAAATCCTTTGAAAGGCATCTTCTTCCTTATGATTCATTAACCTGTAAAAAGGATCTGTTTTGTGGAGAAACGGCCATTTACTGAAATAACAAGTGGACATAGTCACTGCATTGATTTTCCAGGGTCTTATCGATAGAAACAGTATTAAGTAACTCGGGCAGACTGGAGGCTGTGGACTAATGCACTAGATTCCCCTCGTTAGGCTCTAACGAAAGCCAGCTCCGCGGCCGTGTGTTCTCAGAAAGGCAGAACGAAGGCAGTCGGGATGCTGGCGGAGCTGGCTGGCTGCATCGCCCCTAGCCCCAGCCTGCTCGCCTGCCTTGCCCGGCCCGAGGTTCGTTATCCTGGCTTGCTGCGCACCCTGAAATGGTCAAATACACTGGGGTCATCAAAATGACACAATTTTTGAAGATAATTTAGGGGGGCAGCAGCATCTCAGAGAGTGAACTCGCTGCCTTTCCAGGTGGGCCCTGAAGAGCTATCACAAATCTCTTCAGCTTTTTCCACCCGAAACGCGCAGTAAATGCACAGCCTCAGAAATGCACGGGATTATCTGCTCCCTGCTGGCAGCCTAATGACGTGTCCGCAAATGTGCAGATTACCTTTGCAGTTCTCTTGCAGCTACAATTGCCAAAAAACCTTTATATAAAGTGAAGATAATAAGCAGTAAATATTCAACTCAGGCTGTTGAATTTTTAGGTCCAGAAACACCCCGGGAGTCCATTTTCTTCAGACAACAGGGTTCTACTAGAAATATTTTGAAGATAGTTAATTTTAAACATATTTAAGAGAAAAATAAAAGCAAGTTAGGAAAAGCAATGCCCATTGCCTGAAACACTCATCATGCAAATGCATTTTCTTTACGCGGTGCCCAAGCCCTGGTCGTTTCAGCAAGGCGGCTGCGGCTGGTTAGCTCCCTGCCCTCTCCTCCCTCCGCAAACGATGTTCTGAAGTCTCTCCAATCTGTGCAATGTGTGGTTCAATTACAGAGGTTCACCCATTCCTCTTTCCTTTGGAAAAACACTAATTGAGGGTTTGATTTCCCGTGTGTCAGCAGGACAGCACTATCCCCCGCAGACATCCCCTCGGCATCGCGTCCTGGCCGGACGGAGGGTGGCAGGATGAGACCCGAGGGGGGAGCGCGCTGGAGCAGGCAGTTGTCATTCCCCGTCTCTCTGCGGAGCCGTGGCCTCCAGCCGTGCGCAGGGGCTGCAGGAGCAGAGCTCCTCTCCCAGCAGTGCTCCTGCAGCCGAGGTGGTCCCAGGAGCCCCCGCTCTGCGGCTGTCCTGCTCAGCCCACGCGCAGCTCCCGGTGCCACGGGACTCGGGGGTCTTTCACCCGTACGAGAGCCAAAGCGACAGCCCCCCCGCCTGCTGCTGGAAAAAGCAGGCAGAGTTCAAAGCAGAAACGCCACGAGTAGTTTAGATTAAATCCAAATTAATTCCAATGCTTGTCAAACCTCGTGCTATTCGGAGGAGCGGCGGGAGCGGAGTGCTGGGCTATTTGCTATTAATAGGGTCAGGCTGCTGCTGCGCAGACTGGCTCTACCTCGGGGCAGCACAACTCCCTGCCTTCCTCAAGGAAAGAGATATTTCAGGAGGGCTCCCAAAGGCTCGTGTCCTGCCATCCCCTCGCAGAGGCTGGGGAGCAAGCTTGAGTTCTTTCAGTGGGAAATCCGCCAGCTTGGCTGCGCTCTGTGCACAGCTCGGAGCTGGGGCAGCTCGAAACGTGGCCGGCAGCCCGCAGGCAGATGGGGCCCACACTGGCGGCAGTGGCTGCTCTTCTGCAGCTTGGAAAAAGACGGAGTTCAGGCAATTGTGGGTTGTTTTTTTTTTGCAAGGTCTTATCAAGTGTCTCGCTATGGGGTGGCCTGTCTGGTTAACGTGAGAAGAGTCATAGCTGATACCTGCCTCCCCCCAAACCCTACCCCCATCTCCCAGTGCCATTCTCACTTGGTGACATCCCACCCGTCACATCACGCGCAGCAGGACCCAGAACCATGCGCTCGGCTTCTTCTGCTCATCTTGGCTCCAGACCCAGCCCTACAGCTCCCAAACCCAGCCCTGGACAGTCCTGTGTGTCTGCCCTTGGCAGCTGCTCTGAGTTATTACCATCTTCCCCCACAATGAAAGGCCACCCAAATTCCTGCAGTGCCTGGGTCCTCCCGTACTGGAACCCTCCCACTCGTTTTGGTCCGTTTGAAGACTGGCTCTAGTGTTGTGAGGGCTTTTCTGCTGCCTCTCAGTGCCTGCAGACGCCAGGGGAGCCCGGTCCTGGGGAGGCAGCAGGACGGGAGCCCCACACTGAGGAGGGCTCCCATGGGCACTTACAGGATGGGGCTCCAGCAGAGCTGAACGGAGTTAGGGCACCCAAATCCTGTTGGATTATGTTCCCAAGCCCCTCAAGCATCCTTGAAAAGTAAGTATTTCCTTACACTGAAATTTTTGCACACACATCAGGGACAGCATTAGCAAATTTAAGACCTCATGCCTGAAAATCAGGAGCCAGGGGTGCAGAGCCTGAGATGGAGAGCAAAAAGCCCCAGGGCTCCTTTTCCTGCTGTCTTATTTCTGGCCCCTGCTGAGCACCCTCTGGTCCATATGCCTCACATTTTCAAGCCTTCTTTTGCAATCAGGAGGGATAGATTATTTCTTTTTTGACAGAGACTGTGATTACTTCTTAGTCATGGAGAGCAAGAAGCAGGACTTTCAGAAAAATACCACTGAATATGATGAGAATCATAGAAGAAATCACAGGCGGCTGGCCATGATGCACGGCAGTGGGTCATGGCAAAATTTCGCTGGGTGTGTTGGTGGGGACATGCGACCCAGTGACGCGTTTGTACGGCCCCCAAAATCCCCAGACACAGAGACAGAGGTACCCTTCTCTCTGCCTGTTACAGCATTTACAGGATGGATCTGTAAATAGAATTATAGGAGTATTTTAAACGGATTTCTGGGCTGGATTCAGAACTATTCCCTATTTGTATTCTCTAAATATAAACCAGAGTGTATCTTGCTAGCAAAAAACTGACAAGAGCGTTTTTCAGTGCTACCTCTGTGAGTACCCAAGGAGACTGAAAGTTGTATTTGCACTTTTATGGATCGGTGATGTAAATGTCTGCCAAAGCAGTGACTCAGAAAGAGCAGAAAACCCTGCGTGCCCCATCTAGCCAGGCAGAAGCACAGTGCCTCCAATCTGGAGCCTCTGCCGCAAGCGCACGGAGCAAAGCTTTTTCTGACACACTTATGATTAGCTCTGCAAGCAGGGAAAAAAGTCAAAGCAATTGTTTGCTGTGAATTGCCGACTGGAACAGTCACAGGTCGTGCTGTCTCTCTGCTTCACAAGCGCCTTCCTCCACGAGGGGAGACGCGGCGGTGCTGTGGGTGCAATGCCGGGAGCAGGCAGAGAGCTCCCCACCACGAGGGCTCTGTCCCTAAGGAAAGTGAAGAAATCCAGGGATGAAGAGCCTAAAAAGAATCTTTAGGACAAAAAAAGTCTGGTGACTTTGATCCCACGGGGAACCTGGTAGAAGATACAGGCTCTGCTTCACGGAGGAAACCATTTCCCAAGAAGACCCAGGCCCAGTTGGGTGCAACCAGCAGTGAAGGTGGGGAGATACATCTGACACTGCCTGTGGCTCGAGGCATTGCAGGGCGTCCAGAACTGCCCGCAGAGCTTGGTAGGGGTCCCACAGCAAGGTAGGGGTCCCATGGCGAGGTAGGGGTCCCATGGCAAGGTGCCACCCCACGGCAGTGCTGGTGGAGGAGAACAAACAAGATGCTGTGGAGCGACCCGGTGGTGCAGACCGCATCTGCTGCAAGAGGGCTCCATCCCGGGCAGGCATCCTCCAGCCGGGAGGAACGCCTCTGGAGGGACTTGTGCCTTGTCCTGCGGTTTGCTGGGGAGTGTGGCAGCAAACGCCCTCTGGAGAGACACTCCTCCTTTGGGTGACAGACTGTGATGGAGAAACAGTGTGTTACAGGGTGTGACATCAGGTGGAGACTTTTAAGCGTTGCTAGCGTGGAAATCACATTGCTGTGAACCGGGTTGCTTATGGAGGCTCATTACCGGTCCCACTGAGCAGAGGCTCTTTGGCAACAAATCACTCTGCTCAGAGCTGAGGCTAAGCAAGGTTTTCCCCAGACTGTACCCGGGATGGTGGTCCCTGAGCACAGGAACCCCCCTCCTGTTCTTTCTCCATCATCAGTGCCACAGGGGACCCGCAGTGAGGACCTGCACTGACCCCCCTGTGCGTGGGGCCGCAGAGAGGAGCTCTGAGCTCCCCCCAGCTCCTTGCCTGGCTCTTCTCAGCACCTTCCCTGCCCCGAGAGCTGCTCTGCATCCCTGCAGCTCAAGGAGCAGTGAAAAGGTCTATGTGGCAGCTACTGTGACCGGCCCACCAGCACAGGCTCTAGAACTACTCCCTGAAACACCTGCCTCCAGCCAAAAGTGGCATGCTGGAACTGAAGGAGACCTCCGTCTGATGAGCCTGTCCCTGTATGTCAGCAGTAATTGATGTGCATCACCCTGCAGGTTCTCACCTCTCCGAACAGGCTGAAATTTTATCCTCTGGTTATAACTGCAAATTATGGTTAAAATTTTAAATGCCCAGGAGTCGGGAAGCTGGATGCTACAGCCTGTTCCCCCATGGGTACGCGCGGGGCGGTTGCTGGGATGGCTCCAGCCCCTTCTTTCACTCCTGGCCCTCTACACCTGCTTCCATCCTCACTGCCTTATTTTCCTCCCTCATCCCCTTTCCTTCTCTTTCTCTCTCATTTTGAGTCTCCTCCTTTCCTCACCTTTCTTTGCTGCCTTCTTTTATCTTCAGCTCGGCATGAAACACCCTCCAGGAGTGTGGTGGGACATGATTGTCCCTTGCGGCACACGAAGCCACCTCTGAGAACAGCAGCTCCTTCCCATCAGATGGTGCTGCTAGAAATATCAGGATATATAGAAATAAAAAAGGCACCAAAGACACAGATATCAATATGCATGGGGCATGTCATCCTCCTTCCCTGTGTGCTGGGAGAAATCATGGGAGAAATATGAGTATGGGGCTTTCTTGGTACGGCACGTCTCTTCCCCAGCCATCATTGCAGGAGGCGTGTCTGAGGGACGCCATCTGAGCCAGAATAACTAGAACTTACTGAGCTAGTTTTGCTGGAGGAGATAACTCAGTTGCTGGTCCAGATGTTTCCCGTGGCCATTAGTGCCCAGCTGAGGATGGACAGACTATAAACACAAGCTAAAGGGCTTCCATGCTCCGCAAAGATTAACTGATGGTGGAATGCTCCCTTGTCTGCACGCCCTGGGAAAAGCTCCTGTCTGTAGCCAGCATGCAATTCTAAAATAATGGCCTAAAGCCAGTGATGGGTCCCTTGTTCATTACCATAGTGTTGTAGTTAGTCATTATTGTAGAAAAAATACTACATGAAGAATGTACAAGCATTTATTCCAGGTTCCGATCAGGTAAATGTAAGGGGACTCAGACAGGCAGCGGGCTGGTTGCAATACCTGGGTGAGCCTCTTTCCAGAAGAGGTTAAGTCTTCTTTTCCAAAACTTTTCATCAACAAAAAGCAGTTAAGGGATAACAGAGAATTTGGTCTCCTGTTTCTACCTCTTCTCAGTGTATAAGAAAACTGAGAGCAAGTGTGAACGGATGAATTGACGCCCGCTTCACGCTGCAGATAGCCTGGGAGAGCAGAGCCGGGCCTGGGAGCACAGCGGGTTTGGAAGTATTCGGAAGCGTGTCAACAGAACAGGCTGCAGTCAAACCAGAGATGCCAGTTAAAGCAGAGGTCCGTATTTTGGTCAGCTTGAGCACAATAAGTAGTTATTACCTACAAACATGAGCATTAATTTGAAGACGAACAGTCATCATTTAAGGCTGTGCCCCGTCAGAGTGTGGCGGGTGGTTAAACGGGGGTCTCAAGTGGCAGCCCAGGGGCTGGGTGCCCCGGTCCCCCCCGCAGGCGGGTGTCTGCTGCCAGCCCCACTGGAGGGAGCACCCAGCTCTTGCTCTCACACCTCTGCATCCGCTCGCAAAGCTGCAGCTAGCTGTGGATGAGAATTTATTATGGATGATAGATATATGGATTATGGATGATAAATAGATAAAGCCTGATGTTTTCTATTGGAATAGTGGAGACAGGTAAAGAGCAATGCATTACTTTTGAATTTAGAGCAGTTATTGCATCGTTGCTTCTGTTACCATTAAATATTCAGACAGCTGAGTACTTTCCAAACAGCACCGGAACGCACTGGGCTTGACTGGCATTGACTTTGTCAATGCACCATCTATTATTGCACCAAATAAATGCAAAGCAAGGCACGTAATTGGCTGTTTATACTCTGAAATATCTCAGAGATACTTAGGCCTGACTGGTTAAATGGGCACATTTGACCCAGAGCTGAGACAGGCCAGCAACGCGGGCGTGATGGGATGGGGCTGCTGGTGCAGCCTTGGTCCTTCCCCTGAAACCAAGGCTCCTGCCCCACAGCAGAGGCGAGGAGCGTCCTGACCACCCCCGGGCACAGGTTCTGGGGCACGGTGCTGCAGGCGCCCGTCCCGCGCCGTGCTGGGGGCTTTGCAGTGGTTTGCAAGGCAGGTGCCATCCCAGGACGGGGGCTCTCGCTGCCCGTGGGAGCCACGTTCCGCTCTGCTCCTCTGAGCAGCAGAGACACCCGCGTTCCCTCCTCCCAGGGCTTCAAACACAAGCTCTTAGTGAAATGTAACCTACTAGAAGACAAATACATCTAAGAATTCACTTTAAATATACATTTGGAAGGCTGCGTTTTGGATTTTTGAGCTCAAAACTGCAAGTAACGGAGAATCCAAATATGGAGAATTTGTACGATTTACTGTATTAATTATTAAAAAGAAAAAAAAAAGACATTACTCATCAAAACTGCATTCTTGTCGGTGAAAGCTGGGGAACAGAAAGTAGTTTTATAAAGGCATCTCCTAGCCTTTGATACGCTCGGTGGAAACCTTCTCAGGTAGTTTGAGGGAGAAGCGCAGAGCTGCCCTCAGATGTCTGGCTCCAGCAGCGCTCCCTGTTCCGAGGCCGAGCCGGAGGCGGCGGCGGGGATGAGCTCAGTCAAGGGCCTCCTGCATTGCTTCCGCCGGGGGCTTTAAAAAAAAATTGCACTTTCTCTGCCGAAAACTGGAACCTCAGCAAAACTGTTCCCTTGGTGGAGGAGCAAAGTTAGCAGGCGAGCTGTGGCACGGGCGAGAGACTCCCTGACAGAGCCCTGGCTGCTGTGGCGTGAATGCTCTCTTCATTAAGCCGCTCAGCTGGCTCAGAAGCTTCTGTTCCTGATGAAAGCAGCACCTGCTAATGCTGAGGATCCCATTCTTCATTAACAGTTCAGCTGGTTCAGAAGGGGAGCTCTGAGGCAGATGAACAATTTATGCAGAGTGGGATACATGGCAAAGTAGCAGCTACTTTAGTGAATACAAGCATCTTTGTAAAAGTGCCCAGATGGTTCAGGAGCGAGTCCCATTCTTTGTGAAAAGCGCCGTTGTTGTTCTGGGCTCTGCATCACGCCTCCTAACAACGTGCCGGGCACAGCCCATCTTCCTGGACAACTGCAAAATTCCGTCTCCCGACAGACGTCCCACACAGGCCAGGTCTCTGGGTTTGCCGTCATTTTTTCCCGCAGAAGCATGTCCGCTCTGGGATGCTGCGCACTGCCACTGTCTCACTGCTGCAGCACCGCTGCCCGCAACATCGCGTTCCCACTCTGTCGTTTACATTAACCGGACATGTAGATGAATTGCCTATTGGATGCTGAGATAACCAAGCCTGGTCCTCCTCTGCGGTCCTTCCCGAGCACAACCGTCGTGGGGGTGCAGCCAGCCCGGCTGGGGATGGGGGGCAGGGGCTGGGAAAGACTCATTTGTTGCCACCCATCATGGGGACAACCCCTGAACTGTATGGCCCCAGAAAAAAGCACCAGGATCCCGGCCCCTTTGTGGGCTGGGGCTCCTGAAGGGTGGAGGGGAGCTGCGCTGCAGCCTGTGAGTGCCGCTGGGGGGGCGAACGGGAGTCAGGCAAAGACGAGCTGCGTCAGGAAGGCGCAGGGGGGACAGGGCCCGTGGGGCAGCGGGACAGACCAGAGGCAGCTCAACACGGACCCCCACTGTGGCCCCTTTGGTTCAGGCATTTGCCAGGGTGTGTGGGGCTGGGGTGGTGGTGGGAGCACTGGGAACTCTGTGCAGGGATGGCCATGGAGAGCGTGACACCCAGGCGGGGAATGGCCAGGGCCGGAGGCAGAGATCTGCAGTGCTGCTGGCCAGGCTCCCACCCCTGGTCACTGCTGTCACTGCCACCAGGTCTCTCACTTCTCCAGAGTAGCACCAGCTGCCTCTGAGCGAACACTCGTCACTTTTAGTGTCCATTTTATTTAATAACTAGAGATTTTAAAGTTCCCTTCCACAGCAAATGAACACTAAGAGAGAAGCTCATGCTCTGGGGACCACCTCAGCCTTTGGGCTGGTGTACCGCTGTGCTCAAAGGCTGCCAGAGCTGACCCCTCTATGGGGACTCCAGCCTGGTAACCCCAGCCTGTCTCTGGGAGAGCCGGGCGCCGGCTGGTGCTTCAGCAGCGACTTGCGGGCCTGTGGGGTCACAGAATCACAGAGTGGTTTGGGTGGGAAGGGACCTTAAAGCCTCCCCAGTGCCCCCCCTGCCCTGGGCAGGGACACCTCCCACCAGCCCAGGCTGCTCCAAGCCCCGTCCAACCTGGCCTTGAACCCCTCCAGGGATGGGGCAGCCACAGCTTCTCTGGGCACCCTGGACCAGGGGCTCACCCCCCTCACAGCCAAGAATTTCTTCCCCTCTTCCAGCTTGAAGCCGTTCCCTCTCACGTTGTTCACCCGCCGTCCCCACGGGTGCCGTTTGTCTCCCGCAGGTGGC
>VXBO01005136.1:475453-500179 GCA_013400135.1 Rhinoptilus africanus
GGGCGTCCCTGGCCCCGGCTGCTTTCACGCTTCGTTCCTACAGTTGCCACGGTCTGTGGCGGGGAGGTCGCCCAGAGCCTGAGCCCCCTGGCACTCGCAGCTCTTCCTGCCGCTGTCAGCTGGCTCCAGCCCAGCCCGGAGGCAGTGGAAAATTCAGGGCAGAGTTTTCAGTAAAGGTGACTCAAGGTGTAAACAGCGGCAGCTCCCACTTCCCCGCCTCCAGCGGGTCCCCCCGCTTCTCCCGGTCCTGCAGCTCCCGGGAGCAGGGCGCATCTTCCCGCTCACAGGCGGAAACACGCTTTAAATGAGACGGCTGAAGGATGGTCACCGAGGGATGCTGCAGGCTACGGAGCCACCGTTGTGTTTGCTTAAATAGTCAGAAATAGATAAATACGGTGTTTTAGGCCAATAAGGGCTGAAGAATGCTAATGCCGCTCGTTTCTCCCCCACCTGGGTTGTAAAGTGTGACCCAGTAAACAATGGTAACGGCAACCTAGTTTATTTTGCATAAGCAAAACTAATTCATCTCTCAGAGGTTGTTTTTGATCTGTAATCTGTAGCTTGTGAGAGAAAGTGTAGGCAATGCAGTTAAGAAAAATCTGGATTTTCTGTCCTTAAGGTAATTTAGCAAGGTGTCATCACTTTGATGTCTTCTTTTTTATTATTATTTAAAGAAAGCACAACTTGATCACGTCTTTCAGTGGCTTATTTTATGTTCAGCATAGTAAATAGTGAATCTTGCTATTTAGTATGCATGACCTAAGGTACAAAGAATTAGCTGGTATTACCCTCACAATCAAGGTTACCCCACTTAAATATTTGTTTTCTATTGCTTTCATGCTGCCTTATAAGCCATGTATTTATAGTCCGTGCAAAATTAAAGCGTACATAGTAGGAATGTATAATGTCTTGCAAGTGAGAAAACCCGTCACCATCCAGGCTGCGAGCGGTGAATGAGTTTTGAAGGTCATTCCCTCATGAGTGCAGATATTTCCCGTCTTGCTGAGATCCATAGTGTTTCTTCACCCAGGCTGTTTCTACGCCTGTTGTTTCTAATTTATGTATTTCTATTTTTACTTAAATACGGAGAAACTGTCCAAAGCATAAGTCATCATTTTCATACGCAGTGCCGTTAATCACGGAAACGCATCTGGGGAGCCAAGCCGCTCGCTGGAAGTTTGTAATGGGTATTTTTGCTGCTGTACCTGTGTATTTGTGCCACTCGCCCCGGCAGTGTGTGGGATGTGGATGGGCTTCATACCCTCCCTGAAGGGTGGCCTGTCTGACGTGTCATCTGGCTTCTCCATTGCTGGGGAAGAGAAGGAAGCAGCACTTGGAGGCAGGGCTGATTTTAAGAGGTCTTATTTACGTTTGAGATAATGGCACTGGTTAAAGCTGTCAACAAAATTAACCTCTGGCTGCGCTTGATAAAGGCGCGTGAGTAGGGCTTTGGTGCTGCTAGATAATACCTGAATATTCTGTTTCTAAATAAACCTTTTTTATTTGATTATTGGAAGTTTACTTTGGTAATATTCCCATGTTGAGGGAACGGTTCATTGTCTGAGCTTGGATGAATCCTTCCTCTCTTCTGCCCTCATTTCCACTCCAGAACAGCCCGTCCAAGCTGGCGGAGGAGCCTGGAGAGCTTGTCCCGGTCCCCGGTCCTGGGCGGGCTGAGGGCTGGAGCCGCTTCAGGCAGAGGGAGGGTGTGCAGTGGCTGAGGCTGCACCTCCAGACGCAGTTTTGTCTGTGTCCGAATGCCCCAGCATCCGTCTCCGCTGGCTCCGGGGACGGTGTGTGTCTGTGGGCCCCGGGGGGCTGCGGGTCTGAGCCGCTTGCCAGGACGCGGGGGCTCCCAGCAGCTGCCCGAACAGGAGGGTGGTGGGCTTTCTGACTCGGAAGAGCTTATATTTTAATAATATTACATGCCACAGAGGCATCTTCTAAAAGCAGTGCAGGCGGTAGTTTGCAGCGTGGGGCCCGTCAGACGTGAGGAGGCAGCGATGCCCGCTGATGCCCCGTCCCCGGGCGATGCTGCCCGCGGGCGCTGGGTCCCCGCTGCCGCCAGGGTCCCTGCCCCGAGCTGTGTCCCCAGGGAGGGCTCGGCCCGCAGAGGGGGGCAGCCGTTCCCGGAGGCTTTTTGTCCATCCCCACGGCAAGGGGCTGGGCTGGCAGTGTATTAATTCATATTTACCACCCTGTGCTCCGTGTCTCCGAGGACAAATGCGAAGCCGTTTGCTGGCGAGGCAGCCTTGCCGCCGCCGCCAGAATAAAGCCAGCTTTGAAAAAACAGAGCAATGCTCTTGCGCTGCGGTTTTGCTGTGACTGAGCTGCTTGTCTGAGGAAATGTTTTAAATTCTTCGCTGTGGTGTCAGTGGTGGTATAAAAGGCTTGAAATAATTAATGATTTACCACTGCTCGATGCATCAAGCATTTTCCTGAAAAGACAGTGGTGTTTTGTTTCAAACCTCAGTAGTACTACGAGAACGTGGAGATGTGAGAAAATAAAAACACGGTTTCTTAGATTCAGAATGTAAGAACTTTCTTGCATAAGATTGGAAATAAATGAAAATGAGCTCTTGACTAAGCTCTTGGACAAACCCCACGTTTTCCCCATGAAGCGCAAAGTTCGTTAGAGGACCTGACAGGATCATTAATAACAGGCAGTCGGCACAAAGGGGAACCTTGGGTTTTTGCAGCGCTGGCTACTGTGAAGGTTATTTGTTCATTATCTTTTTATCTTCTGAGAGTTTCCAATTGCTTTTGCTGGGAAATAGGTTAGCAGCTCGCTGCTGACGCAGAGGGGTCTCTCATCTGAAGCCCCAAGCACAGGTGATGCTCTGCTCCGGAGGTCGCTCCCCGCTGCCGACAGCGCCAGGAGCCTCCAGGCTTCCTGCCCCGCAGCTCATGCCTGCTCCCAGAGCCCCCGTCCCTCCCGCAGTGACCGCGGCTGGTCCCAGCCCCTCGTCCGAAAGGCGGAGGCGGCGGGTTCAGGTCCACGGCTGCGGGTCGGGTGCTCCGAGCATCCCCTGCTCCCGCGGTCCAGCGCCAGCCGGGCTCCATCAGAGCCACCACCGAATCGCCGGCGCCTTGGGGCAGCAAGGAGGAGTCCTGGCCCCGGAGAGGTTCATCCGCAAAGTCTCGGGGCCGCAGTTGGTTTGGGATTGCACCCCTCCCAGCCTGTGCGTCCCGGGGATGAAAGCAGTACCAACAGGTTTCTTTGGCCGGTGTGCTGTTGACTCTATTCAAAGTAATGTTTTTATTTATAGCATTGGAAATGTGCTTGCAACAGAAACCCATCATTCTTACTCAGCTAAATCTCAGCAGAGCAGCACGCTGTCAGGGCAGCATCCTTCATTCCCTGCTCAAACGTTTACATACGTGTGGTTTGTGGGCTCGGAAGAAAACTGCTGGAGATGCACAGTAAGTTTGAAGACCAAGTAGCCAGTCCAAGCTGAGAGTTTCTTGGGTTTCATCTCCATTTCCCTTTAAAATTCATTTCCAAGGATATAATTTTAAATACGAAGGATACAAAAGGCATCTGAGGAAAACATCCACCAAATGTCCACTGAAAAACTAGTGACATATTTACTTGCATCTTAATGGGAGGCAGAAACACAAGTTGTTATGGAGACCCGTTGAAAATACTTCCAGTGCTGCTATTTCTTCACCAGCTGAAATGTCTGTTTTCCATTAACTTTTTGTACCTGTTTTATGATGTTACCTGCTGTGAACTGCCGCCTGTCCCCCTCTTAGGAGCCACTCTTCTGAAAGAACTACTTTGGTTATCACTTTGCCATATAAGATGTTGCAGACAAATATAGATACACACACACGCATGGTAATAGCATTGTCAAAAGATATGTACAATAGCATCATGAAAGAAGAAATTTGCTGCTTCTGTCATGCAAAAATTAGGTAATGCACGGTAGGAGGCCTTTTTTAAGCTGTCTGGGGAATAGTAAAAGTGCCTTGAGCAACCCACTTTTTTAAAATTTTTGACTCATTCTTCAGGATCTTAAAGTGATGGTGTGTATGGGAATGACGTCTGTGGCCACGCTCCAGCAAAGCCATCTCCCTCCATGGGAACTCACCCGATGCCTCGGTTTGCCCCGTGCAAGACTGGGGGGGCCACCGAAAGCGTCTGCGGCCCCTCTCTGTTGGTACCTGGCAGGTCTGGTTTTGCGCTGAAACCGTGCGGGTTGGCTTCTCCTCTGTGTGGGGACGGGCAAAGGCTGCACGGCAAGTAAGACCCTCACTGAGATGCCCTCAGTGGTAGCGAGGAAGGTCCTGATGGAGACGCCATCGTGTGTGGAAGCTCCTCGGGCGCTGGCCTGGGGGTGGGTGTCCTCCCGGGGTGTGTGGCCCCGTGCGGGAGGGTGGTTCCCCAGCACCGTGGGGGCACTGAGGGTGGCCTCTGCTGCGCAGCCCCGGGTGAATTTGGGTGTCAGTGAAAGTGGAGTCCCTGCTGCCTTGGGGGGTGGCTGCTTGATAGCCGACAGGCACTTCGTCCTACGCGCTCGAGGACGGTGTGTGCTTCTCTGTGTCTTGTGCTATGGGAGGCTGGAGTTTGCCAGTGGGAAAACCCAAACCCTGTGGTAAAACCTACCCTAAGCAGATTTTACTGCTCAGCTTCAACCTTCCGGGGGACATGTAAGACTGTCACGTAGCCCGTGGTGCAGGACTGGTGGGAGTCCCGACCCGGCACACAGAGCACAGCATGTGTGCGCTCCTTCTGCCTCGCGCAGGGGAGCCGTGTCTCCGAGCAAATGTCCGAAATCACCACCCTCCTGGCTTCCGAATGGCAGAGGAAGCGGCACCGCTGTCACTTGTGAGAAACGGCAGTGTGTTACTGGAGAAGGCTGGGAAACAAGCAGGGATTTGCCATGCAAGAAGTGCTGTACTTTATTTGCTATCAATTTTGTCAAGAATAGACAATGCCTCGTTAGCACAGGGGTCAGACATCAGTGCTGTTGCAGAGAGAACTGAACAGTGCTTCTGTCATCAGCCGCTTGGTTGTGGTCAAAAAAACCCCATTATAGTTTGGTTAGAGAAAGCTTTGGAGTTGCTTCCGCAAATAAGAAGGTTTCAGGTCAAATTCTTTTCTTTGAAATTTTTCCGGAGTAAATCATCCCAGCAGTATGAGAGCAATTTCATATTGATGATCTGGGCTTGCCTGCGGGGCTGATGCATCCACAGCCAGTGTCTGCAGAGACGGTGGCTCTTGCGCGGCAGGGAGGGGACGGGGAGCAGGTTCCCACGGGGCAGCGGCGCTACGGTTAATGTGCGTGTACGTGGGCCGGAGCGTGTCCTGCCCCATGGGGGCACGATTTGAAAGGATGGGACTAAATTCTCTCTTGCGGCAGGATTTGTGATTCTTTCCTTTTGGTTGTTGTTCCTGTCAGCCTCTTAGAAGCTTCAGAACTCCAGGAAATACGTCCTAATTTGGTTTTTCATCAGCCATCTCTTGTGGGTTCGCCCCTTGTAGTCCCAACAGCTGCTGTGGCACTTGGGGACTTTCTGAGATCTATTCACGTTTCTGTGGCACCTTCATCATCCCAGGAGATATTTTTGCTTGTGCTCCCTCCCCATGTCGGCAGAGCTCAGCCAGAGCCCAGGAGAAAGGCAAACCCACCGTCTTTGGTTGTGACAGAAAGGAATTAATATGGTTTTTTGAGCTTTCACCTAAACACGGCAACATCTTAACCAACCCTAATTTTGCAGGAGTGCTCTAGTGGTGCAGGCAGGTTTTATTATGTTCCTTTCTGAGCTGGGTGACCGGCTGCAGAGCGACGCGGCGCTGGGGAGGCTGAAGCGGAGGTTTCTTTGCTCTGAGCACCAGGACAAAGGAAGAGATGGGGCAGGAACGGGGTGGGTTTTCAGAAAGGTCTGAAGAAGAGAGAAGGCTCTGTCCATGCAAGTAAGGATGTCAGAATTAAGGGTTTATATGGTCATCTGCATTTGTCCAGAAGCCTAGGCCTATCTTGGGAACCTGCAGCGCAGCAGGTTTCTCTTCGGGAGGTGAAGTTCTGCCAGACCAGCTCCGGAGCCCGTGGCCGATGTTCCTCAGGCTGGGCGATGCCCCGAGCCCAACCTCCCGCCGTCACAGCCCTGCCCGCGCCGGCTCCGCAGGGCACACGCAGCCAGGCGACAGCGGCTTTGGAGGACGGAGCGGCGCGGGCCGGGGCGTGAGCAGCTCCCTGCCCGAGCCCCGCTGCCCGCTTGGCTGCACGGCGAGGAAGGGGAGCGCGAAGGGCGAGCTGGGCTCGTGTGGGAACGTGTCTGCAGGGACTCAACGGCCACGAAGGCTTCTTGTTGTTACGCTGTGGGTTGAAATGGCAGAGTGAAGATCCCCGGCGTCGCCTGTCACCGCCGGTTCGCTGAGCTGTGCTCTGTCCGCGTGTAAAATACTGGCACTTCTAGAAAATAAAAATGGGGGTGTTAGTTTTTATCTATGTTTACAACATTTTGCTTGCAAAAAAACCCCCACCCAAACCCAATTAAAATAGAAATAAAACCTCATTAAATATGTCACCCCAGTGGTGCATTTTCCTGCATGGTTTGTGCTCAGGGATGGGGGGGCAGGAGGCTGGTGGACGGGGCAGCGGCAGGAGCGGGACAGGAGATGCACCGGCTCTTCTGCACCAATCCCAAAGATCAGCTGCTTCCTCTCTGGAAAAGGAAGCGTTCGGAAGCGCCTTTCTTTCTTTCCATATTTCTGCGCACGTCTTTGCCGGCAGCGGGGTCGGGAGATGGTGGGACATGGTTCTCCTCTGCTGTTCCCATGGGGTGGTGGTGTTCAGGGATGTGGGAGAGCATGAAATCCCAGCCCGGAGCCCATCCCCAGGCCGGGGCCATGTGCCCACCTGCCCAACAAATGAAAACATATTTTTAAGCTTCACACTCAAATTCTGCCTGTCTCCACCCGCCTCCTGTTCAAACAAGACTGTCTTTTATTTTGTGTAGTGTGGGACATTGACAGGAGGAGTTCTCACGGTTGAATGTAGCTATTAAATATCCATTACGGCATTTTCATTTCTAGACAGAGGAGTAACTGCTGCCTTTTGTGTTCGGTAGCGTTTGGAAACGAGAAGAAGAGTGGCGAGGTCTGGAGTCGCTGCAGCCTCGTCCCCCGGGCGTGGGGTCGGTGGGTGAATACGTGACAGCCGTGTGCACTCTCGCTCTCCCGTGGCTCTGCGGTGCAGATTTAGCGATGATCTGGTTTTCCAGGCATTTACCGGGTGAGATGTACTGGGGTATGGTTGTTTCCCAGGTGAGCTGTGGGATCTGAGGCTGGCCAGGCGGATTTCCTGCGCGCGGTGCAGAGGGTGTCGTGTCTGTTGGGTAATTATGGCCAAGAGTGAAGTGAGTATCTGCAACAAATGCCCAGTCCTTGGAGTCTGATTTTTTTCTGAAAAGGGACAGTGCTGAGGGAAGTGGTGTGAAATGCCGATGGAGAGCGGCTCTTTTTTCTAAGCAAAAATAGGATTTTTGTAGCCGCTGGTGGACCGATCTGGCGTGGTCCTGGGAAGCAGCTGGGCGCTTTGTTCCTCCTGCATCATCGTTTTAAAGATGCAGACTGTACTTTGCCTTTAATTACACTTTGGCAATTACCGTCTGGGTAGATTACCTTCACTGGTAACCACTGGCTTCGTCTGCAGAAGTGACTCGGCAGCTGGAGTTTCGTGAGGAACACAGTTTATTCTATGCACAGACAAAATGCAAGATGCCATCGTGCTTCCTCTGACCAGTTATCCGTAGGGGACAGCAGGGGGAAAATACAGTAAAATCTTATTTAACTCAGTAAAGTCAGCAGCTGTCTCTCCAGATACACGTCAGGGGCTGCGCTACCGAGCAAGATGGGGCCATTTTTACATAACCCGTTTGTGGAGCAGAGCCGTGGTTTAAGCCACGGGATCTTTTAGCTGCCCCGAGGTTCGACTTAGTCCTTCCAGTAGTGGATGATCCCGGTTCTCCTGATGCAAACTGGGGGGGTCTGTGCTCCCAAATTAATTGGTCAGGACCAAAGACCGGGCAGGGAAGTTGCAATAATGTTGGCGTGAATGGAAGCTGCTCTTCTGCAGACAAGGGAACAGACTGGAAAACCCATCTGGGTTGGTGGGACGTACCTTGCACTGTGAAAATGCCAGGGTTAGGAAGTCTCTCACGAAGACACGTGAGCATTGCAGGCCAGCTGCCTCCTAATAATTTTAACATATTTTCTTTAGATTTCTGAGCTGGCAGCCTCCCTCCGCTCCCGGCCAGGTCATGGTCTCGCCGGAGCTGGGCGTTGCGCTGAGACCCGTGTTTTTTCCCTGGGAGAGGCAGTTTTCTGCACTGACCGAGCACCTCATCGGAAAGACAAGGCTGGCACATTTTAATCTTTCCTATCTGTCAGTAAAGGATATAAGCACTGGACCTCTGAGCATGGAGGAGAATCTCAGGCTGGTTGGGGTTGCTGCGGGAAGGGGTGGCGTAAGGTGGGTCAGTACTCGCCAGGTACCGGTGTCTCACCAGATACACGAGGCATTTTTATAGATGGTAATTAACAAAAGCTCTGTGGCGTTGTGCTTTGTGAAGCCGGAGAGGCCTCAACTAGTTAATGTGGGATGTCAAAATTTGATCAATGCTGCAGCTGGAAATAGAATATTTTGGCTGCATAATGTCTGTTACCAAAGACTTTAATTACAGTGGCATATCTGTCATATTGATGAGGCTTTTCTATTTTTCAGGGGTTTATAGCAGGGCTGCTTCAGATCGTATTGGCTTTTAGCTTGGCACATAAGCTTGGATCCCGAAGGAAATATCCATCTAGCTGCCTGTATGAAATTTTTCTTTAATAAAAAAATTACAAAAATTGATGAAGCCATTCTGGAGCTAGAGAGAGACTTCAGGAATATATAGATCAGGTAGTTCATAGCGATTGTGGCTATACGTTATCTAGATACTTAACTCATAGAATGGACAGTATATTGGGACTGGCAAAAAAAGGCCAGAATCCAATATAGTTGTGTTTGAAAAATAGGTAAGAAACATGCTGAGCAGGTACTTTTCATGAATCGATTTAATTCTCATTAGCGTTGCACTATATAGCACGCTGACTAATATTTCTGGCTTGCAAACAACAATGGCTTTCCAAAGGAAATGTGTTATGGGAACAGAATGTCTTTGGGATCTGAAAGCCTGGGGCTACTGGAAGTGGGGAAGAGAAAACGTGAGGGCAATAGCAAGGAGCGGAGGAGAGGGATGGGACTGGAGGTGATGGTGAGACAGGATCAGGGCAACTGGAGTGTGATAGATGGTGAGTGTCCCCGCCGGGCTGGGCCATCCTCCTCCATCCCGCAGGGACCCCGGGACCCCTGTGCCGCTGCTGCTGCCGTCTGCGCCAAGCCTCGGCCCCTGCCCCTGCGGTGGCACCATCGCACCTCCCTCCGGTGGTAGCTCTCTTGGACCACACTCCTGCCTAACCCTTGGTGTTCCTGGGCCGTTCCTCAATATTAAGGTTCTTCTTCTGGTCCAGGTCCGCGTTACTGCTGTCCTTCCTTTCTCCCACTTGCATTTATTACCTCTGTGTTTACAGTTTTTCATCGTTCTTGTTTGCACATTGATACAAAAACCCCAAAAGTGCAGGGGAGGATTCCCAGCCTGTCACCACTTCTTGGGAGCAGCTCCTTCAGCCCACCCACGGGGCTTTAACGGCTTGTGGCTTCTGCTTTCCCATGATGGATTTCTTCCTCTGGGGTTTTGGAGTAACGCGGGGGGCCCTCGAGGCGCTGCTGTTGGCGAGGAGGAGGGATGGCTGGCAGCCTGCCTTCTGGCTGGCCCTGCTGCCCTGGCGCTGCCTGGGCCCTGGCGTGTCCCCTCACCGCTGCCTCGGTATCGCTTGGCTACCGCGTCCCCCAGCTTCACATCTGCTTTTTGCTGTAGACATGACTAAGGTGCTAATGCAAAATTGATCCCAGTGTAGGGTGCCTTAAATAACGATGGCGGTGATTTCTCTCTGCCCTTATGGGATGCCTCCCACTGTCAGCACTACCACAGTGGCCCCTTGGCAAAGTCCCCCAGAATTAAAGGCAGACACAACCAACGGGGCTTGGAGGAAAGAAATAAGGTTGAGGCTTTCCTTAGGAACCCCCAGTACCACTGAATGGAGAGCCATTCCCTCTGTTTGTTTGCTTACTCCTCACCCCTGCGGAGAAGTGCCGCCCTCGGCAGGCACGGCCGCGGGGGGTGGGCAGAGGCGGTGGCAGTGGCGCGGTGGTCGCGGTGCCCGTAGGATAAACGCCAGGGTTGGGAGGTGAGTTGAGCTGGGCTGGAGTTTCACACCCTGGGCAGTTTCCACGAGACAGGGATAAGAGTGAAAAGCAGCCCAGAATGGCGTCAGCGTTGGCTTCTGCATGGGACTTGGGAAAGCGTAAATCAGCCTGAAAGGAGTGACTGCATGGTGACCCCTGCAGACACTGCCTAATTGTTTTATTTTGCTTTGTTCCACGGATCTCTGTGGAGAGAGAGGAAAAGTCAACCTTGCGGTGCAGCTGCCGGGGCCAGGGATTGCCATGGGAACAGAGGAGCAGGGCTGATGGCCATGGGACGCCGCCATCGCCGGGGGGATGCCCTGGTCCCCACTGCTGCTGCGGGGACATCGTGCTGGAGCTTCACGTCCAGCTCCTGGAACTGGTAACGAGGAGCTGGTGTCAGTCCAGATCCAGCCTTGTCCAGCCGCTGGGCTGTGGGGGCTGCTCCCCGCGGCTCCCCGGCTCCCTGCCACCGTGGCCCTCGGCGTCGGCCGGGTCCTCAGCGCCGGCGATGGAGGGAGGAGGGGGCCGAGCTCCTCCGTGGACCTCAGCCCCGATGGGTGCTTGAGGTGCCCACATCCAGTGCGGGGGATTAGCACCGCTGGTGGATGGGATCTCATTCCTCCTCTTTATCATTTAATCTGTAAAATCTGTGATTTCCCCTGAGCGGGACACTCAGTTCATGGAAACTGAAGCTTGGCGCTGCCGCCTGTGCAGGAGGTGTCCCCGCCTGCGCAGAGGCTCCTGCGGTGGGTCACCAGCTCGGCTCCCGCGGGATGGGGGTTGTGGCGCTGGCTGCTGCAGGGGAGCACCGAGGGCAGACGCCCATGGACACTGCCCTGTGAAAGGGTCACCTGGCTTTAGCCATTTAGGCAAATAAGTTGTGCTAAATTAGCATTTCTTTCTAATGCAGTCAGATTAAGGAGTGCTGCAGATAAACCTCTCCTTAAATTAGTTATTACTGGAAACGTCCTTGCCCTGCCACGGTTTGTAAGATGCCTGCAGCGGAGCAGCAGCGGTTCTGCTGTGGGGCTGCCACCCCCGCGGTGCTGGGGGTGCTGGGCCAGGGGCCGTGGCTCTGCTCTCCGAGGGGCAGGGGCTCGCGGGCGGACCCGAATTCAGCGCTAGAGGTAAAAACCCGTTACCCTGGGGGCCACATCGGGGGGTGGTTGGCGTTCGGCCCTTGCAGGACGTGTCTCTGAGTGGAGCAGGACCGCTTCTGGTTTTAAACTGAAAGCGGGGAGATTTGGATGAGATCTGAGGAAGAAATTTTTCGCTCTGAGTGTGGTGAGCCCCTGTCCCAGGCTGCCCAGAGAAGCTGTGGCTGCCCCATCCCTGGAGGGGTTCAAGGCCAGGTTGGACGGGGCTTGGAGCAGCCTGGGCTGGTGGGAGGTGTCCCTGCCCAGGGCAGGGGGGGCACTGGGGGGGCTTTAAGGTCCCTTCCCACCCAAACCACTCTGTGATTCTGTGGCTCTGTGCACAGGGCGAGCATCCCACTGCAGCATCGCAGCGGAGGCACCTTCAGAAACGCGGCTGATGAGCAACATCCTTAAGGCACGTGGGGGGGATCCAGCTTGAGTTACAATAACAAACGACGCAGGCAGGAGTAAACATGGAAGCAAGCAAATAGATAAGCCCCTTTGCACTTGCTTTTGGAATAATGAAACACACAGCTCTGAGCTGGTCACCGCCCTGGGGCTGGGAGAGCGTGGTGGTGCGACACGCGCTCGGCTCTGCCGTGTCCCCAGGTCTGAACTTGCTGGCGGTAGGCACAGGAGAGCACATCCGATACTGCCTGTGCACTGCAGCGTGGGCTTTTCGGCAGGGTCTGCGGAGCCTGTGTTGAATTACAGCCACCTGTCAGTTACTATTAGTCGTTTTGATAAATTTTTTTATGCCTGCCTTGCTGAAATGGTCTCCCACTCCATTCTGCAGGCAAGGCAAGCAGCTGCCAGCGCTGCTGCTTCCTTCTCTTTGTGCTTTTATAACAGCGACCACACTTGGATGGTAATAAATAAAACGAGTATTTAAATGATTCTCTTGAATCTGTTAAATTGGGGAGGGGGAAGGGAAGTTCATGACGGCAGTGGGGCACCCAAGGCTGAAGGGGAGCAGGGTGCTTGCCATGTCCCGGTTTTGCAGTGTTGCACATAACGGTGGTCTCTTCCTCCCCATCGCCCCCCCGCCGGCCTCGGCAGGTCCCTCGCTGCCAGCCAGGGCACGGCTCCCCTTCGCCTGGGGGCTGGCACCGAGGGGCTTTTCTCTCGGTCCCCGGGTCCTGGGGACGCTGCCGTGTGTTGTGGGGAGGCAGTTGCGTACGCACTGTATGGGGGCTGGTGATTCAAAAGGCTGCCTTGCTCCTGTTCACAGTTCTCCATGTGCTGGCTCTGCCGGCTGTGGTGTTCTCGGGGCTGCTGCAGTCGGCTGGTTTACATACCGGTGGCCACAATCTTTATTTCTTTTAGCATCCTGTGATGACTGTGGAGGGTCCGGTTCTCTTTGGCCCGTCTCCGATGCGCACAGACCTCGGCAGGACAGGCTGTGACAGGACACACCGCATGGCAAGGGCTGTTTCGGCAAAGCCAGACGTCCCTCGGGTCGTGCTGGGTGAGAGCTGTGGGGCAGGGCTGGGTGGACGGGTGTTCCTTCGCCTGGCAGCGGGCTGGGACCGCGCTGCCCCCTCTGCGGGACCTGAGCTGGGGGGGGGTACAGGGACCGATGCTCTGGCCTTGTTGGAGTACGGGATTTGCAAATCCTGTGCCTGTTGAACGCTCCAGTGTGCCCGTTCTGGGGGATGAGTTTCTCTTTGGTGTTGGCCAGCATCAACCCAAATTGTTCCTGATGGGGGTAACAGCTTGTCTGCAAGTGATGGGATGATTTAAAGAGTGATGTGCCGTTCCCTTCCCCGGTATTTACTCCACGGCCAGGCAGAGGAAATACGGTGCCATTTTGCTGTTGTACTCTTCCAAGTGAGCAAGCGGGCATGAAATAACACTGAGACAGAGCAAGCACAAAGAGGGTGAGTGCTTATGGCATGCTGTCTTTTAGGTGTGTTTGGGGAAATAAAATCATCTGATAGACTGCAGAGGCTAAAGGAGAATATTTTGAATGCACTTGATTCTTCTCTAAGTGCTACAATTATTCTGGCCTTTATTTAGAGTGTCAGTTAGACACGGTGATAGCACTGGGGTAAAAATATGATGCTTTTTCCTGGATGGCATCCACTGCCTGAGAGGGCCAGTGGAGCTTGGTACATGATTAGCAACAGATTCACTCAAGCCCTTAAAATATTTATGGCGTTGTAGTCCATACACATTTTAAGCATATTTGACATCATCCTACGCTTCCCTTGTATGTCACTGCTTATGGAGAGACTCCAGAGAGCATCGCTGCAGGGCTGGTAGGAGGTAGCTGCAGGTAGCCATGCATTGCATGTGTATTTTTATAGCTGAGATTTAGAAAGGAGCTGTAAAGTCTATTCCTAGAGAGCTCTTTATAGCGCGAGGAGGGGCTCTGCATGGCGCTTGGGAAGGTGGCTGACTGCTCGTGCAGCGGATGGGGTTGGGATGCGGGATACGTGCCAGCGCTGGCTGGGCGAGGAGGGTTTTGGCTGCGGGGCTCGTCCCCTCCTTCTGCACCCAGCCGCCCCCTGGCTCTCCGTCACCTGCAGGGACATGAAGCAGCCTGAGGAGACGTCTCAGACGTTTCTTCAGTGACTCAGTGTCACCCCGTCACTCGCTGCGTTCCCGGAGCGCCTTCCCCTGCCCAGGGGTGCTGGGGGACCTGTCACTGCGGCTGCGAGCGCCGGCGCGGCGGGGCCTCGGGGCTGTCACGTCGCAGCAGGCGGCTTTGGGGAAGCTGTGCAGCTCTCGGCACAGCTGGGAGGATTTCAGGTTCCTTTGAAGTTATCAAAACCCAACTAAATGAGTTGGATCATCTCTTCGGCTGGGCGATTTGTCTGCACAGCTGCAAGGCAGCACTCTTCCCTCCGTCCTCCATCCTCCTTCCTCCATCCTCCTTCTTCCATCCTCCTTCCTCTATTCTCCTTCCTCCATCCTCCCTCCCTATGTCCTCCCTCCATCCTTCTCTCCCACCCTGGTTTTTGGTCATGTCCTGCCTGGCCGAGAGAGCAGCCTGCTGTTCCTCCCGCCGTGGTGGGGAAGCGGTGCGGGGGCCGGGAGGTGCGGTGCTGGTTTGAAGGGACGGGCTGGGTGTCCTGCGCTGTGGGCTCCCCGGGCAGCGCCGGGGCCTGGTGGGGGTGGCACCAGCGCCTGCACATGGTCCAGCCCCACTGAGTGCTGGTTCCTTGGAAACTGGGCTAAGGTAACTGTGCAGGAGATTTAAAAAATCACCAGAACTGGAAATGTTAGTGCCTCCTTCCCCTCTGCCCTGGCACAGGAGTGCATTTTTCACTTTAAAAACTATCTGGATTTTTTTTTTTCTCTTTTGAAAGGGTAGCCCAGAGAAAACCCTCCTGTGTCAGATTCCATCAGACATAATCCAGCATCTTTCCTTTTCCTCTGCACTGTGTTTCCTCCATCGCTCTCCTCACTTCTGCCCCTTCCATCATGCCTGAGGCTGCTGCTGGTGGAACAGCTTTGGGCTTGGGATTCGCCTGCTGAGCTGATGTGGGAGAGGAGAAGGGCACAGCTGGGCGGCTGCACGGGATGAAACCTCTCCTGAAGCCGCTTCAGCTGCTGGGAGCAGCGATGGGAGGGACAGGGCGGCCGGTGCATGTGGCAGAGCTGCAGCTCGGTGCCTGTCGAGTCCGCGGCTGTGGGTGCAGTGGCCTCTGTGCTGGGTGCTGGGTGTCTTTAGGGAGCTCTGAGCCGGGGCAGGGGACCTGCTGAAGGCCAGGAGGATGTGGGCTAGGTGATGGTGGTGGTGACCAAGGGTGGCTGGTGGCTGTTGCAGCTGGAATTTATCTTCCATCCTGGGAAGCTGTACTGGGAGACCATTTTATTGTGTCCATAGCATAGGTTTCCCTGCGTGGAGCATGTTGCGTGGTGCCCCCTGCCTGCTGAGGCTCGGGAGCAGCAGTGCTGCCGTTCTGAGCCGCGTCAGTGTGGCAAAAGCCCCAGTGCTCTGCAGGGACATGCCGTGCCGTGGGGGTGGGAATAAAGGAACCTCTGCTGGGAGCTATGGGAGGGAAGGTGGTGTGAGACCATTACCTGTTCCCACGGTCTGGGGAGGGGAATGGGGAATTCCTGGCAGGTACGAGGGAGGTTGGCTGCTTCCAGGCAGGGACACATTATTTGCATGTGCATCGGCCCTTTCTTTTACCTTTTTCTGCCTTGGAGGCTGAAATCTCTCAAGTGTTTCACCTCTTGGGCTTTTTCTTGACCCAGACATATTTCTGCCTGCCTGCAGTTGTCCGTGGTGACCATGCGCTGTTGTGCGCCGGGGCTGAGGAGCACAGCGAGAGGGTTTTGTGCTCGTGACGGTCTCCGTGGGAATGGGGCAGTAGGGCTGCTGCTGTTCTGGGAACACCATCCCCTGTCCCCTCCCTGGGCAGCAGTGAGCCCTGGGCAGCTTCCTCTACTCCATCGGGTCTGCAGTGGGCGGTGGGGTGGCCACCATGGCTGCCAGCTCGTGTGCTGGATGACACCTTGGCGTTTGTCATCGGGACAATGTCTGTAACAGGCAATAGGAGCAGCAGGATATTCAAAAGGATCTCCTCAGACACAGGGAGCAATTCCAGAGACCTGAGTGCCATCTTTGGGGTATTTGTCATTTTGAAGGTCCAGTCGAGCATATTCCTTTTCTTGGGCACCAGACTGTGTTCCTGGGGTCATCCTCTGTCCCTGCCTCCTTGGACATGTGGCTGTTTCTCTTTGCATTTTGGTGGCTGCCAGGAAAGCAAGGCTGGACCGTTTCCCTCCCCAGGTCTTGAGGGCAGCCAGGATCTCTGCGTGGATCCCCGCAGGGGACAGGGTCGCTCTGATGGGATGGGTGACTCCAGGGGGCTGTCACTGCAGACAGGGGACATGTGGCTCCACGCCAGCCCTGGAAGGGAGATGTGGCACCCGTCCAGGGTGGCCCTGGGACCACGAAAGGGTTGCTGTAACTGGTCCATGCGTGAAGACATGGCAGAAGAGCTGGAGGCAGAGCAGTAGATCCCCAGCTCAGGCGCTTCCAGCAGTCGGGGAACTGGGGTGAGGTGAAGGAGAGGGCGGTCGGCGGCAGCAGACCCTGCGCCAGGACTTGCTGGTGGTGCCCACCTGCTCTGCAGGGGCAGGAACTTATTTTCTAGCAAAAAAAAAAAAAAAAAAGCCAGTTTTAACAAGCCGGTTGTTTTACTGCTTGAGGGATAGTTCCTGTCAATCTGCCACTTTTTACTCTGACATGCTAAAAATAGTGCATTATTTCCAGGCAGTAATTGCACATCCTGTAGTCGTAATGAGCTCTTAAGGTAATTACCTTTTGGTGGGAAAGAGCTGCAGACCGGGCTGGTTTGGCTGACAAAGAGAGGGTGCTCAAGAAGGCCAAGGGACTCTGTGCTGGCGTCGAAGGGCGGTGGGCAGGCTGTGCCACGTCCGCCCTCCCCCGATTCCTCCAGGGCTGTTGGGGGAACCATGGCCTCCGCGGCACACCGCCCTGGCCTGCGCCGCTTTGAAGGGATATCCTGGAATAAGCAGTAGCATCATTGCTGTCCTTGTTATCCAGAGTGCATGGAAGGTGAATGTCCCCTGCGGGGTGGTCGGGGAGGTGGCAGTAATCAGCTGTCCACGAGGACACCCGCAGCTTCCCCTCTGTAAAAGAATCATAGAATCGTAGGAGTGTTTTAATGTATTTAATTTATTTGAACCAGTATCTAAAAGTGCTTTTCCATGGCTAGGGGTTATCTTAACGGGAATTATGATATAGATTGAGAAAGTACAACATGCCACCCACTCTGTGAAGCTTTGCCCTGCCAGAGGTTACCCTGAAAGCCACCGCTCCCCCCCGAGCATCCTCCGGAGCCTCTCCCCGTCAGCCCTCGATGCTGGGGGGCTGCCGGAGCGGGCAGGGAGGGGACGGACCCCCCTTTCCCCCGCTCGCAGTCTGCTATCTCTGGGTCAATAAATAATCTCTTGTAATACTGCTTTGCCTCCCAGCTTTGTAAATCAATTTACCGTGTTGCAGAGTATCTGGTGCTTGCATGAAATAGGTAAATTACATCTACTGCCGTTACATCTTTGTAACTAATTTGATAACATATTAAGAATATAAACCATTTAGAACATTTTTGTCTGAATCAATTTTCCTTTTGTAAGGCAGAGGTGCTGATCTTACAGTACAGTGCATTTCCCAATCCTGTGTAATCCTGTGGCTTTTCTTTATCGCAGTCTCCAATGTATTTCCACAATTACAGCCAGATTTATGTATCTGCAGTTTTGTTCTGCCGGGCGATGCTGGGATATAACCTCTCCAGCTTCGGCTTTCTACAGCCGCCCCAGGTATGCGAGCGCCTTGCTACAAGGAAAGAAGCTTGTAAAGCCATAACTCATGTTTTATGGAGACAGGATTTCCTCATATTTCTGTTTTTTCCAGGAGTGGACATAGCAAGGAAAGTGCTCCTATAAACCCACCCGCCTTGTGCTGGCATCGGTGAGGGCAGTGGCTGCGGGTTAGAGCTGTCTATCAGACACCAGAGAATCTGAACAGGAGGGTGATTTGGGAACACGCTCCTTCACGTGGCACCTCGTGCTCCGCTGGTGTCTCTGACCTGGGCTAACATGAACGATGGGGTTTTGAAGTCCTGGGCTGTCAGCATTGTGTCTTATTTTGCACAACCTTCCTTAAAATAAAGGTCCTTATTAGAAATTGGGCTTAATAGCCGCAGCTCGGCCGTTGTCCTTCAGGAAGAAGCTGTCAGAGAGGATCGAGCATGGTTTGCTTGACGCGCCGTTGCTGGCTGTGCAGCTCCGAGGACAAAAGCCGCTGCTTATGCAATGCCTGCGGAGCGGGCAGCATCCCAGCCCTTCCCTCGCCGCCCTCCGCGGAGTGACGGCCACTGCGGGACGGACTGACAGCGCTGACGGGCCGTGTTTAATGGGAGCCTGCTGGCAGGAGGCTGGGACGTGGCTGGGTGCCTTTGCCCGGCTCCATCCCTAGATGCCCCCGGCTCCAGGGTCTGCTGCCCCCCGGCAGGCGTGGGGCTGGTGGGGCAGGGCAGAAACCCACCGCGGAGGATGGGCTGGGTGTCCTGAAGCTGCTGCAGCTTCTCACGGGGAGGCAGCGTGCGGAGCAGGGATTGCTGTGGGCGTGAGGGAAGGGGCTGCAGTGCCTTCCTGCCATTGGAGCAACTCCTTTGCCATATAAACACCGTCACTTTGTTAAACCAGAGCGATCTGTTGCTTGCAGATAACTGTAACGTGGTATCAACATGAGCAAAGAATTAAGTTAACAATAATCGCGGTCCTCGCTGTTAGAAGGATGTGGCAGTGGCGTACACGTGTTTCAGAGCGTGGGGTTACATGCCAAGGCATGAAATCTTTATCTTTTAATTGGTTAACGCTGTGTTTCATCGCTTTAGCTGGTGCAGGACGTTCGCTGTAATTAATACTAATGAAGAGGTCTGTTGGAGGATGCGGTGGGAAGCCCTTCATCCTGTGCAGTTTTCTTCCTTTTTATTGCCCCTTTGGTTTGGACTAGACCCCAAAGAGCAGAACCTGCCCGTTTCAGTGCTGTGGGAAGGCGCTGGGCTGGGGGTGCTGGTGAGGGTGCAGGGCCGGGGCTGGGGAGCTGCCGGGAAATTGCCTCCTGGTTTGGATTGTCCCTGCACCAGCGCGGAGGCCCCCATCCCTCCAGCGCCGGGGCAGGAGTTCGCTCAGGTCCCCAGCGCTCGCCAGGAGCCCCTGCACGTCCTGGGGGGGACAGGTCCTGCTGCCCAGAGCGGGGAGTGACAACCAGGGGCTGCTCTACCAAGGGGATGGCTTTTCTCCCGCCCGCCTTATCTAAAGCGGCTTCCTGCTGGCTTGCTCCACACCGGGCATTTTGCTCCGAGTAAGCGGTACGCTGAGCGCTGCTGGGACCAGGGAGGTCCCCGGGGATGCGGGTGCTCCTCAGGAACGCCACCCCTCGAGCCCCTCTGTGCCCCCCAGCCTCTCCGATGCCTCTGGGGCTGTCCAACCCCCCTGCGAGGATCTGGGGTGATGCTCGGCTCCACTCCATCCATAGGGAAGCGGCTCCTCTCCGGCGTGCCTTGTTCCTGTGCCGACATAGGCCTGGTGCAGACACTGTGGTGTTTTTGGGCTGATTGAGTGCAAAATGGTTCTGGAAGAGGGAGGTTTGCGAAGCGGAGCGGGGGTGGTCAGGCGATCGCAGTTCCACACCGGTGGTGATTCAAATGTGATTTATAGGGTGTTGCAAAACCAAGCTGAGTGTTGCAAAGCAGCTGGGGATGGAGGTGCGTGTTGTCATTCAAGCTTCGAGGGCCAGTTCAAGGGCTCTCGATGCTGGCTGGACACCACGCTGGCAGGCAGATGCCCTTGGGCAATTACTGACCAGGGGGGTTTTGGTTCAGAGGGGGTAGGGAGAAGGTGGTGAGAATATTAGTGTTGGTTACAAAGCTCTTTCTCCACACCCCATGATCAGGTTCCTGCTGTTTGCAGGCTGCTCCCCCTTGGTGCTTGCCCCCCAAAATGTCCCTGGGTCGCATGGGCAATGCCCGCATCCTGCTGGGCACAGTCTGCCTGCTCCCAGTCTACCCTTCTAAGGGCTGAGCTGGGAGCACTGGGAGGGACAGGTCACTTGCTGCTTCCGTTAGGGGTCCCCTCCTGTCCTCCACGCCTTTTGTTTGCATTTACGATCTCCGTGTGCACCCGGGGGGGCTGCAAAGGACGTGGTTTTGTCTGTGACTGGCTCAGCAAAGGCACCCCTGGGTGTGCTGAGGCTCTGCCCTGGCACCCTGCTAAAATCTGGGGGCGGGGGTCTGAAGGTGGTTCAGGTTTGTACATCTTCACAAAGGCTTTGAATTCAATCTCCAGCAGTCCAGAGCCTCTATTTCCTTTGCTAAACTCCAGGAACTTTGAGTGATAGATAGGGAGTGGTGGATCTTGGAGATAGCGAGTGCTTTGAAAATGTGTTTCTGTATCAGGCCTGGTACGAAGACTTTGCTTGCAGCAAAAGGCGCTGCCGTGATTGCCAGGGGGGATCACAGTTCTCATAACTGCCAGGCAAAGCTTGCCTTTCTCTCTCTCCCCTCCCTGTGTATTTCCGACACGCGATCGGCACTGACCGTGCAGCCGCCTTAATTTTTTAGCAGCTGAGAATGACAGGATTGTATTCCTATCTATTTACCCATCTATTTCTGCAGAGTGAGGACCTAATTGAGCGAATAATGTACAAACTGACGGGTCGGGAAAGCCATGGCGCAGCACTTTATGTTTTGGGGAAAGCTTTTTACACCAAGCCATTTGCCGTGTGCCCACACAGGGCGCCCGGTCACTGATGGATGGCCACGGTCCCCGCTCGGGGCGAGCGTGGGTCATGCATCCTGGGGGGGTCCCCAGGGGTCTTCGGTGCCTGATGTGGAGGTTACTGGTTTGTACTGTGGTGACAGGGTCCTGGAGAAAATTTGCTTTGGCCTCAGGGATTGCAGGGTCAGTCCCTGGCATGGTCAGAGCAACCCAGGAAACATTCCCGCTGCAAACATCCCCGTACCCCTCGGAAGGGGCAGGTGGGACCCGGAGCTCACAGAGTCAGGGTGGTTCCTTGGTGGGATCTCGGCTCGGCGTTGCTGCCTCGGACCTCGTGTGGCCTCTTCGCTCCCCGGGAGATGCTGAGCAAAGCCAGCACCCCCTCCCAGACGTGGGCAAAGCACTTAGCAAACCATTGGAAACCCCCCCTGGCTCCGTGCTGAGCCCGGAGGAGCCGTTCCTCCTGTAAGGTGCTGTAGTTTTGGCTGTGCCAACGTCAGCTCTTGCAGCTGGGAAAGCACAATCTCCAACCAGAACCCCCCTGTGTAGCTAAGCGGAGTATGATTGCGTTGTCTAATCAGGCAAGTGACTGACACAATTTGAAAAGTCCTTGAGGGTTTTTAAAGGTCAGGAATGTGCACTATGTAACCAGCCCAGTGTGAATCCTCTGTGCTAAGCTGGCCTTTGCTGGCATGGCAGGATGCTTCCTTTCTGCTTTATCTTCCCTGCTTCTCCGTGAAAAGCAACAGCTGAGAAGGGATCCGTATCCTTGAGGGGGGATGCGGTGGTCTGTCTGCTCCATGAGGTCACCGAGGAGAACCTGGGCAGACGGGGTTTGTAGTGAGACCCACAGAAGGCTGAGGAGCGCTGAGAACATGGACTGTGCGCTGCGCAGCGATTCGGGGCTGTTTCGGGGCTGACGGGTGATGGAGAGGACGGCGCTGCCCACCTTCGCGCCGGGCTGTGGATGACGTGCCGCAGCAGCAGCGGTACTTTGCGCGCACACAGATAGTGAGCTGTGGCACCAGACCCGGCTGTAGCCGAGAAGTTCTCGCTCCCATTTCCCCTTACGACAGCAGAACTCCTCTGAAGCTGCCCGGCATGTCGCGGGAGGGGGGGTTGCAGGCAGGGGAGGGCGGCTGGGGGCAGGATGGGAATGGTGCTGGATGGTGCTCGTTTGCCTCCCTGTCCGGAGCAGCATCGGCACGAGGGGCCATGCCCCATCCCTGGAGGGGTTCAAGGCCAGACTGGACGGGGCTTGGAGCAGCCTGGGCTGGTGGGAGGTGTCCCTGCCCAGGGCAGGGGGGGCACTGGGGGGGGCTTTGAGGTCCCTTCCCACCCAAACCACTCTGTGATTCTGTGATCACTGCAGGGGGAGAAACTGCCTGGATTTAGATACATTTTAGGAAATAACACATCTTGAGCAGCCCGTGCATGTGTGGACTTGCCTCAGCTTTCCTGAACGTGTTCTCTGGTTTTAAGCGGTGTCGGGGCGTTGCGGGCGCAGCCCTGCCTGGGCCGGCGGGGAGGCCACTTGCTGTTCCCTTTCCACCGTTGGCGTAGTGCCGCAGCAGAGCAGCTTTAAAGCAGACTCTCGTGCCCCGGGCTAGCTGCTTCCTGTGTCTTTATGATTTAGAGAAAAATATTGATGAAAATGGCAACGGTGAGGCCCTGCCCCTGGGGTTTGGTGACAGCAGTGACAGCAGCAGCCCCAGGCACAGGACATGCGGTGCCTTTTTTGTAACCTGGGATCTGTGCGGGACAGATGGACAGACGCAGGGCGACTGCTGACCATGCTCACGCACCGAGCCATCCTGGGGACCCTGCTGGATGCTGGGAGCATCCTGTGGGATACAGGAGCCAGAGTACCACGTCTGGAGCCGCTGGGGAGGAAGAAGAGGGATGTTTGGTGAGCTGGGTGGGCAGGATTCAGCAGTGTTGTGTGGGGGAAGGCACGGTAAGGTGCACATACACCACTTCTAAGGGCTGCACTTTCTCCAATGCATAGATAACGCAAAAATCACTTCTGTGTCTTCATCTACCACCAATGTGTGTTCTGTGTTTATTTGTGCCGCGACACGCTGGTATTGTTGTGGCTGTGCCGTGAGAAAGCGCGGTGCGCCCGGGCAGCAGTCAGGGTGCCGGTGCTCTCGGCACAATGGCTTTTGTCCTGCCAGTGAATTAGGGACCCCTGTGTCCTCGTGGCTTTAATTCTTCTCTCATCACTCCAGAGTGACTCGGCTTGAGTTGGTGGAATCGCTCCACCAACTATTTTCCCCAGCGATGTCCCCGCTTTTGCAGTGGGTGAGTTCAGGCACGCTGCCCTTGGCTCCGCTGGTGGCAGTGAAAGGGGCCTCTCGACTCCCCCTTTCCCAGATATTTAAGGCCAAATTCTTCTGTAGAGTTTCAGTGGGTGGGAAGTGCATCTGTGCTGCAATGCATCTCCTTCATAGGACCACGCGTAGCAGCACTTGGTTGCATTTTTTACTGTTGTTGTCAGCCATAGCATTTCATTTTGAAGAAAGGCAACTCCCAGGAATTTTCTAATACTGGAGTTTCCAAAAAACAACCCCCGACAAACCCAACATCTGTGTGGTGAGCACCGTAGCTGTGGGACTGGGAGCTGGGGGTGGCCACCCCTCGCGTGGGGCTTGGGTTCAGGTGAGGGGCTGAAGGAGGGAAGGTGCCGTCTCCGGGTGGAGTGGGCAGTGCCTGCGGGATGAGCTCCTCCGTCCCAGCGCTGGGCTCATAAGGCATCGAGGTGGGCACTGGGGAGGAGCCGGGAGCTGGTGGCACCAAAGGCTGTTTTTCTGAGCACTGCCACGGGACTGGGACAGCCCCTGGGTCCCTCTCTGAAGTCAGGGATGAGGAACCTTCTTACCTCCATTTCTCTGTCCCTTACGTGTATGTGCATGTAAACGCACACTGGTCTGGGACCCGTCAGTGGTTCTTGTAGCGCACATAAAAGATGGAAAGTGTAATCGGAAAGTTTATTCTTGATCAAATTAGTCCAACTGGCATTGATTTCTCTAACCCGTGCGAGCGTTCCTTAGGTGTGTTTTCATTTTTCTCCCTGCAGGTTTCACAAAACATTGCTTCCCTTTAGCGGAGACACTCCCTAATCATATGTGAAGCCTGGTCTGATGGGAGTAAGTGGAACAGACAGGCAGAACCTTTTTTACATTAAACTGGAGTCGCAGAGTCTTGTGCACACACTGTGCTGGGGGAGTGTTATCTGCAGACGTGATACCTTGGCTTTACGCGCTCTCAGGATACACGGCAGTCGCCTTCTGAGAATTCTGAGGTTGAACTCTTAGGAGAGGTTCCCTCCTTTTGCTTTGCTGTGGCCATAAAACCCAAATGCAGCCCTTTGTCCAGTCTGGGTTTCTGTTCCCGTCTGATCACCCTATTTTAGGCGCAGCTCATTTGGGTAGGTTTCTCTGAGGCCGTGTCCGAGGCCATTAAGTCCAGGAGGTGACCAGTCGTGGTGCTGGCCCACCCCAGGAGGTCCCTGGGGGGCTGCAGCCGGTCTCTGCTGAGTGGGGGATGCCGGGGGAGCCGGCGAAGCCATCGCGTTCTGTCCGACAGATGATGGAAGAAGCGCCTGGGGCTCTCAGCCCACCAGTGCCGGCGGGTCCGCTTCTTTAGCGGGGGGTGAAAGTCACAACAAACTCCTCTTGGTTAAGGCAGAAGATAAACCCCCGACAGAGAGCCAGGGTGAGGAGGGGCAGAAGACAGCCCCTGCGGTGGGTCGTGGAGGTGTTGCTCCGTGAAACGTCAGGGAAAAGGAGATGAGCAGGGGCAGAGCAAAGGGGGTTTCTGTGGAGGGTCTCTTGCAGCAGGAATCGCTGCCGAGGAGGAGGAGGAGGAGAAGGAGGAGGAGATGGGCAGTCGGTGCGTGCAGGCGGGGAGGGTGACACGCTGCAGGATGGAGACGCTGCAAGGTGGGCGCAGGTCAGAGATGTGGGAAGATGGATGTTGGGCAGGGGGGTGCCAGGGACGTGCCCAGGTCTGGTGGGGTTCAGCGG
>VXBO01005136.1:505996-566980 GCA_013400135.1 Rhinoptilus africanus
GGCTGGAGCGTGGGGCTATGCCATGGCAAGGCAGGTCTCTCTGGGCTTCCTCCCTCTCCTGCTCTGGCTGCTCCTCGGTGCGGGGCTGGGGGGCTCCAGCTCCATCGCGACACAGAGGACAGTGCTGGCAACAGCCAGTGAATGCCCCATGCGCCTCCCGGCAGTCGGGAGCCTTATCTCCTGCATGGGGCTGTGTCTGTGTATTCCGTTCCTGGGGATGAAGGTGGTGAGTTTGTGGAGGGAAGGGATGAAGCATTCCCTGGGTTTGCGCTCTGGATGGCTTCCCATCGCCCGCGGGCTGCTGGAGGGGAGCAGGCTGCCGGGTCAGCCTGCCAAGCAGCAGTGCCAGCCTCCAGGCCACGCCGGGCTGTTGCAAGCCCAGATCAGACCAGCAAATCTCTTCAGCTACTGTATTTTTCTGGAATTAGAAATCAAATTCTTTTTTAGTAAGTGCTAATACTTAAAAAAAAAATAAATTCCCAAGATTGGGATTCTCCATTGCAAGTTCCCTTCGGTGCCAAAGCTCTCAGCAGCTCCTGCAAAGCCGTTATCTCCAGTATAAATCGTTACACAATCCTAATTCTCATGCTGCAAATGGCTTCATTATGAAAACGTAACATCAAAGTAGACCCAGAAACAATCAAGTTTCTGTTCAGAATCCAAGATGTTTGGGGAGGATCAGGAGTTGAGCCTTGCAAACTACTCCAGAGAGCAGGTCGGGCTGGATCCGGGGGGATGAAAAGCAGCTCCCTCCCCCTGCGGCCTGACAACAAGTTGTAGTTTATCCTGAATTTGCAAGGGCAGATAAATGTGGAAATCCTTTCATGACCCAGTAGGCTTGCTGAATTAACTTGAAGTGAATGCAAATAATGTGTGAAATAAATGAACAAGAAAGAAGTCCTCTTACTTTCTGCCTGGACAGCGGGAAGTAGCTGGTCCAGCAGAGCGGGATGCTTGAGCGAGGTGCAGGAATGGGATGCTGGAGTGGGAAGAGTGCTCCCTAACGTCTGCCCCCCGCCGCGTCCCTCCCTCTTGCTGACCAGAGGATTCTTACAAGCCCAGAGGCTTACATTTTTCATGATGTTGAACCCTGCAGGGTCCCGCTGGGCTGCAGTGGTGGGGATGAGGCTGGTGCTGGGCTGCCCCAGGTCCATGGCTCGGGACGTCTCTGTGTGCTTCGGGGCAGGGGGAGGGGGCTGCGGGACGGAGGATGATGCCCAGCGCTCGTCTTGCGTCATCCTGCTTTAATGAACTTCTTTGGCAGTCCACGGCACGGACCAATTTGGTTCCTGTATCAAAGAGAATTAAGCTGTGGCTCGTGCCCCTGATGGTCTGTTTAGCTGGCGGGGAGGTTGCTGTGTGACGCAGAGGTAACCGTGTTATCTGAGCCCTAATGGGGAGTAACGGCAGTGTAGCTTCCCATTAGAGCTAATGGGCATCACCGGAGTGACTTGCCTGGCGCAGTGAAGCCGTGACGAGGGAGCAGCGGGGGGGGGGGCGCAGGGGTGGCGTGGCAGGGAGGGTGCCGAGGGACCCACCATGGGGAGGTGGGTGCTGATCCCCCTGCGAGGGGGGATGGAGGAGAGAGACGGTCTCCCTGATGGAGGGGAACTGGGATGCAGGTCCTAAAGCCCCTTTTCAGACTGAGCCAGATGCTGCAGAAGTGGGTCAGGGCCATGAAATGCGCATGGTGGGATCCAGGGTTAAGGCACAATAATTCTGGGATTTTCTAAACAGCTTTTAATTTTATGGGATCCGTGAAGGAGGAGCAAAGACCACGGAACCTGCCAGGTCTTTAATCTTCACAGCAGCCATCGGCAGGTCAGCTGCTGCAGTAACCTTTGTCTCCTGGCTTTCCCTGAGCAGCCCATCCTCTTCCCAGCGCCGTGGGCCGTGGAGCTGCTGGTCCGATGGGCAGTGCTGCCTCCAGCCACGGCTCTGCACCTCCGCGGCGTGTTTCCATCGGGGCAACCGGGGAGGGCCCAAGCGTCCACCAGTCGGTAGAGTTACTTGTGCTCAGGGAGGGATACATTACAAGCAGAAACATACAACTGCCTGCTCTCTTTTCCTCCAAGTTTCAGGATTTCTGATTAAGCAGGAGCCCAGTCCAGCTCAGCCTTTGCTGGTTTTAGCAAAACTATTTCTCTCTGCCAGCTTTGGATGCGGCTGTGAGTTTTGGAGTACACAACAGATCCAACGTAAGCGCTAATGATTTGATAGGTGTTATTAGTAAGTCTCCATCGTTTCTTCTCTTCCTCAGTGTAACAGAGTGAAGAGGAAAAAGGAATTTGTGATAGAGCTGAGCCTAATTGTAAAATGTTAGGAAGGAGAAGTAAATGGCACAAACGGAGGCAGCTCTTACGTGACCGATGACTCAGGCTCCCGCTGCCCTTGGCAGCCCTGGTGCGAGGGCGAGCGGCCAGCGAACAATGCCCACCATGTGCGCGGCACAAAGGGGCTTTTCTTCACCCAAAGCACGCACAACCACTTGCTCCAGCTCCTCTCTCCCCCACAAACAATGGCAGGAAAACCTCTATTTGTGTTGGAGTTCCCCTCGATCGCTCTCACCGTCTCCCAGCCCAGGGGCTGCATGGCCGTGGCTGTGCTCAGGTCTGGGGGTTCGTGGCCTTCTTTAAAAAAACCCCACCCCGTCCCAAGGAGCAGCTGGTGGCAGCTGGTGACTTTCCGCACCAGTCGGTCAGTTTGTGTCCCGGGCATCCAGGTGGTGCCCATCCCCGTGGTGTGAGCCGGGGCAGAGCAGGTCCTCATCCTGCACGTCCCCTTGCAGCCCCCAGCGCTGCTCCTGGAGCCCCCGGGGGCTCAGCCCCAAACAGACCTTGCAGCCGGTGCTCAGCCCGTGCCCCTTTCCGTCCTGTGCTAACAGAGGGAGAAAACCCATGGGTTTGCCCCGTTACAGGTGCTGCGGCAGCACCTCCTGTGCCTGGAGCCGGGAGTGGGGCTCCATCCTGTCCCCAGACCCCACAGCTCTGTCCCATCCCACCCCCGTAAGCGATAGGGCAAGAGCGTCATTTTAGGTCGGTGCAGGGAGGTGGCAGGTACCTCTGGGCAGTTGGGAGGTGGAGGCGCAGCATCGGCGGGGGGAGCCGGGCACCCCGGGGGGCCATCGCGGGGCAGCTGAGGGAAAACATTCCAGGTGTGGCAAAGGAGGCAGGTTCCCCTTTTTCTGACCATGGCTTTGGATGGGAATAGCAGGAAGAACATCAGTGCTATGATGACGACAATGATAGTAATTAATGAAAACACTTTTTCATCTTTAAACCTATTGCTTTTGTCTGGCTGAGCACTCGGCACGCTCCGGCTTGTTAATCCTCCCGCCCCGCGGCGCTTGCCGGAGAAGCGGGGCTGGCTGGGCCGTGGCCTTCCGTGCCCCACAGGCCACCGCTGCTGCTCCTTGTGCTTGGTCATTCTGCTCAGGAGCTCAGCGAGTGCTGTCAGTTTGCCGGTCTCCATCTTTACAGTTTATTTCATGTTTTTGAAAGGTTTATTTGAATAAATTGCCAGATGAAATACTGCTTTCAACTTCTTGACCTGCTGGGGTATTGTAGCCTTCCAGCGGTGCTGTCAGGGAAAATTCAAGCCTTAGAAGTCTGCCTGGTATAAATGAATTGCCTCATAGGTGCTTTGATGCAAAACTGCATTAAGCAGAAAAGGGGATTTAGTAGCTGTGTTGGTTAAAAAAAGAAAACTTTTCCGTGCGTTTGAGTTGCCAAGCTGCTTACCGCGGTCGGTTTGGGGTGGTCGTGGAGCGGAAAGCTGGCAACGCCGCGGAGGGGTGACAGCGTGCTGAAGGCAAAACCAAACCTTCTGCCCAGCTCCTCCCACCGGCGAGAGTCACAGAGAAACGTGGCGGTTGGTGGGATGAAGAGCTGCTCGGGATGTGGGGATGGAGGTGAAGCAAAGGCAGGCTTGGCAGCATCTGCTGCTGGCAGGTTGGCCGAGCTGATCCTTCTTCCTCGGGGCTGCAACCACTGCCAGGATTTAAGCTAAAATGGGGTGAAAGCATCTCTAACTCAGCCTGGGGGGTCGGGTGGGAGGGAGGGTGAAATGAGGGAAAAGCATCTCCGGCTCAGCAGCGGCACAACCATGCTTCTGGGAAGCGCAGGTGGGGGGACGTGCTGGGGTGAGGCGCCCGGCTGCTGCTGCTCGCCCTCCTGCGCTGCCGACGGCGCCCGCAAAAGAGAAAGCTGCGGGTGCCTTCGGAGCAGTGGCACAAAACGGGACATAATATGTTGTTTGCAACTGTCCTGTTATTAATAGTTAATCAGCCTGCTCTGTATTTCAAAGCATGTGGGCATGGCAGGGAATTGCCAGCGAAGCAAACCACTTAACTTGGAGTTGCGTTTCTGGCGTTCAGCCTCTGAGGAAACGCTCTCCAGGTTTTCCTGGAGAGCTCATTACAGAGACAATAAAGGCCCATGATAAATAGGATGCAACCGTTATTAACACGCGGTCCCTAGAAACTGGTCTAAAAAACTCGGCGCTTGGACAGTAAAATTGTGTCCTTGATTTGTGTGGTAGCGTGTTCCCTCCCGTTGCCATGGCTACAGCATCCTCCAGCGATGCTCCCAGCTGCTGCCTCCGAGCTGCTCACATTAACGCTTTCTCAGATCTGTGTCTTCTCAGCTGCAGTATTTGCATTTTAAACCATCAGGAATGCCTTCACACCAACCGCCAGATTCGCATCCATTTTACAAACTATTCCCATTTATTCCTGCCTCCTTTCCCGAATGCTGTGAGTGGAATACCCTTCCTTGAGGCAAAGCTCCTGCGGGTGCTGCGTGCCACCGCCTCACCAGGTGAGGAGAGCTGTCTCCAAAGGGAAAATGAACAGCGTATTGGATCATCTGCCTTTGTTTAAAGATCTGTGTACGTGTGAGTCGGTGGTGGAGGGTGGGTTGGTACCAGAAGGCCAAATCCTCACTGGCCCCTGCGGCAGAGGCGAGGGTGGCTCCAGTGCTGGTTGCGGGGTCCAGTCGGATGCCCCCATCCCACCAGCCTCCTCCCTCGGCCCCGCACTCGGCCCCCATCCTGCCGTTCCTTCCTCCACACCCGTCTTGCGTTTCCCCCCCACGGCAGTGCACGTGCCCCGTGCCAGCGGGGGTCACGCTGGAACTCCGTTCAGAGGCACGGCGCAAATCGGGACATTTGAAACCAGGGGTGACCTGCGGGGAGGTGTCCAGTACCCACAGGGATGCTGGGCCAGTGGAGCACCCCTGCGGCGTGTGTCCCCATCACCTACACGGCCAGCGGCTGCACGCCTGGACCTGTGTCTCCTCCCTGGGGCTGCGGGTGCGAGCGGCAGCACAGAGCCAGCACCGGGGATGTTGTCTGGAGCTGGCATCCGGAGCGGCGCTGGTCTTGATTTGGGGGCACCATGAGCTGCGGGATCCACCACCTCCCGGGGCAGTTTATTCCTCCACTTAATTGCCCTTATTTTTAAAAACGGCATCTTGTTTCTAATTCAAATTTGTCTGCTTCCAGCTCCCAGAGGCTGGTTCTTGTGCTGCTTTTCTTCACTTGATTGAAGAGCCCTTTAGTAGCTGGTATTTTCTCTCTGTGAAGGCACTTACCGATGATAATCGTGTCACCTCTCACTCTTCTTTTTGATCTGTTAGAGAGGCTGAGCTCTTTGGCACTCCCAATGCAAGGTGGCTTCTCCGGCTTCCAAACAATTTCTGTCTCTTTTTGCAGCCTGCCCAGTATTTTCGCCTCTCCGCTGGTGATGCAGGGGCTGATGCTGGGCGCAGCCTTCCAGCATCCCGCCCTGGAAGGCCATGTGGAGGCAAAAGCCTCTCCCCGCGCTGACTTGTAGCCCCAGTTCGCCCCTCCAGCTGCCCCGCTGCTGCTCGCCACCCGTGCTGGGGCTGCCCCCGCTCTGCAAATGCGCCCAGGCAGCACCGGGGCTGCCAACTTGTTGCATCCTTTACATAATTATCTTTTATTTTACAGAAACTGCTTCTGTAGGCAGGCAGCACAGCAGGTCCCGTCTGCTTCTGCGTCCGTCCCCAGGGCAGGCACTGGAGGACCTCTGGTCCGAGGTGCTGTGACCGTGCGGGTGGTGTTGCCGTGTGGCACATGCATGCCTCTCTACTCCTTCTCCTCAAGAGCAAACTTGCCAAAAGCAAGGCTGACACCGCACAAGCAGCCTTCAGCGACACCTCCTCCCTCGCGGGCAGGCGTGTGCGCGGGGCTGCTCCGGCATCTGATGAACGGCATGTGTTTATCCCATCATCCCTGGTCTTTGCAAAGCCACTTGCTGGGATGGAGCCCTGTGGGCACCTGGTACCCAAAGCCGACGCAGGCATGGAGGTGGCATTTGAGTGACCACCAGCAGATCCCATCCAAACTCTTGCCCCTGCCAGGGGATGTGGCATGCAGCAGGAAGCCTCTGCGCAGGAGAAACCACGGCGTGTGACGATGCTGAAGGGAGGCAGGGACGCAGCAGTGTCACCTTCCTCTGCTCCTGCCCCTGCCCCGGCTCCAACCTTCCCCTCCCAGCACCTCAGCAGCGTTTCGCTCCCCAGCTCCCTGCCTCTGCCCAGCGCTGCCCGTGCCAAACCCCCGGTGACTGGTGGGGATGAGCTCCGCAGTCTTTTACACTTCATTATTTTGCGTTTTTCCCCACCTCTTTTTTCTCATTTTTCGCAGGACGGGTGAGGTGCCCCCATGCAGCAGGCAGCGCCTTTCCCTGCCGTGGGTGCCGTGGTGGCCGTTTAGTGCCCGTCCTGCCACCCCATCCGTGCAGGGACAGCCTGGCGGTGTCCTGCCGTCCCCCGGCTGCTTTCCCTGGGGAAAGCCCTGCCCTGCCGGGGGCTGTGCCTGCCGTCGGCAGAAGTTCTGGTGGGTCAGAAGCAGAGAATGTTGCACTGATAGCAGGTAAATAATAATAATCTGCTGTATTTTGATTAAAAAAAAAATCTCTCTCCAAAGGAGGGTTGTAGTCAGAAGGATATATTTCTGTACATCCTACAGGCAGGGGTTTGATAGGTTTCTTGTTTCTTCTGTATGTGTGTTTTTCCAGTTACCGCTTTTGACAGCATCTTCCTATGAATCTCCTGCCATTTTGCATTAATGCCATTTGTATGGATTCCTGCCTGTCTGAATCCCCTTGTTTGGTGCCAACGTCTCCTGCAGCCCGGGGGAGCCTGCCCTGGGCCTGCCTCCATCCCCGAGAGCAACCCCCTGCTCCTGCCTGAGCGCAGAGCTCAGCCTAACACCAAAACCTTGTGGCAATATTTTTTCTGTACTGGAGAACAGACAGAAGCTGATACAAATCACTCCTTCAGCAAAGTACACCTATAATTTACTTGCAAACCATGAAGAAAAAAATACAGATGGGCTAAATTGAAGAGATGGAAAGTGCAAACAGCAAAGGTCAGAAGCATCGTTATTTCTGCAGGTGTCTTCCCGGCGGAGGGGACAGGATTGGGGAGGGCTCCTGGCGAGGCAGGCAGGGGATGCCGGGGTGGCTCGTGTCTGTGAACCTGGAGGTGACACCACACGGTCCTGCCGTGGCAGGGTGCTGGGCTTTGCCTGCTGGGGGTGCCGGCGCTGGTGGGGGCTGTGTGCTGGTGTCACTTGTAAGTCAGTGAAGACTGAACGTCTCAGTGGCCCCAGAGATCACCGTCCCTGGGGACAGCACAGAGCACAGCCCCAGCGCCGGGAGAATCACGGGGAAAGGACGGCAGCTCCTCGGCAAGCTCGGTTTGTTGTGCTGTTTGCACAAATCACAAATTTTTTCAGAATCCAGAGTGTGGCCGGCACACATTTTAGACCATGAAGCCTTGAACAAGCACATTGGAAATCCAGTCGTCTCTGGTGTTTGAGGCTGCCCCTGCCTGCGCGGGGCTCGGGTGCCGGGGGGCAGGGGCTGTGGGCACCCCCAGCACGGGGAAGGAGCTCCCACCCGCAGTCACCCGGCCACCGCGGTCCTGCCTGCGCTGGGGGGCGAGCCGAGGGGCAGAGGCGCTGCCCTTCATTGCACCCCGTTCCTGGCCGCAGGGAAGGAGGAGCCCTGGGTGCAGGGATGCTCCTCCCGTTGGGAATCTGATCTCAGAGCCGGGAGCGGCGCTTCAACGGAAGCTGCTCAATCCAGCGGCAGGCACAGCGGTCCCATCCCTGCCTGCATGAGCAGCATCTCACAGCTCCTTTCTCATCTGACGGTTTTTTGCTCAGGAAAGCAGTGAAGGTGAAAATTTAAATGAAAACACAAAGAGAGGCTTTAGAGCAAACAAACTGGAAAACAAACTCAGTGTAACAAGGAGAAAAGGCCCATGACATACAAGAAATTGCGTGGTTAGAAATAGAGCTTAGCCAAAAATGAGCTAGTTGCGTTTTTCCCCCCAAGACAGTTAATGGGCGGTTAGTTCCTGTATTTTTGAGGGGCTTTCTGGCTTACTCTGCCCCTGTTGCTCCCTCTAATTCTGATTTTGAGGTTCTGATTTTAATGAGGGGCTGCCTTGGCAGGTCTGGGCTGGTCCCATGCCGGGTGAGGAGGAGGATGGAGGGAGCAGACCTGGTGCGAAGCTCTTGGGGCTCAGCACCGGCCGGCAAATCCCTCACCCAGAGGGTGTTGGTGCTGGTCCCCAGCCCCCCGGGCAGCTGCCAGGAAAGAGAGGGTTGCGGAGGTTTTTGGAGAAACAACTGCCCACCAAGTGCCCTCGGCCCGACGGCCCCGAGGGGCTGTTGGCAGCTGCCTGGGCTTGTTTGTGATATTCCCTTCTGGCCGGGCTGCAGCAGCAGATTGCTGCTTCCCCTCGGCAGGCGTGGGGGCTCGTTCCTGGACGCCTGTGTGACATAAAACAATGTGACACTTTTGCGCATGATGTCACACTCATATAAAAATACTCATGGCTGTCCACCGAGATCTTTGTACAGCCGCAGCCAGCAACAGCCGTATCTGGGGCATCTGCGGCCGCGGTGCCCACGGCAGTGAATTTCCATATTGTCGTGTGCAGTTAATAATTTTATTCATCCTGAGCCCGTCTCCCCCAGGAGCACGAGGTAGACAAAAGAGGTTCTAACACTGCGAGATCTGATTTTTGCCAGTCATTAGCAGGGAGGCAGCAGGCAGGCGCAGCCACGGCGCGGTCACGATGGACATCCAATGGTTTGGGGGACAAAATGATCGTCGCTTGTTTGTGTTGTGCGCTGGGGTGACGGTGTCAATGGTAGTTATGCACTAGGGGAAGACCGTCAAGGTGGGTGAGCTGCAGATGCCATTTCTGTCCCTTTTCTTCTCTCCCTGTCACTTGCATTTGCAAACAAGCCCTTTGGTGCTGGTCCATGGCCTGGGCAGAGCCTGCGTGTCCTGGGGAGAGGTGGCCTCGTGCTTGGCAGCGCCGGGGGAGGAGGGAGAGGGGAGACAAGGTTCTTTGCAGCATCCTCCGGACGGCACACACGTACCTGTGCGCCCCTTCACTGCGGAGAGCGGAGCTGTGGTGCGGCCACGTGTCCTGGCATGGCTACGGGCTCTCTTTGCCTCTTCCAAATCCTGGACGTCTTCTTAAAACTTGTCTGAGCTGCCCCGTGGCACCCTGGGCTCCCTGCCCCTCCTGCTGCGCATCCCCGCTGGGACTGTGCTGCCCGTGCCTGCCCGGGGGGGTGTGCGGAGGTAGATATAGAGAGATATATATATACACACACATGTGTATATATATATTTTTTTAAAAAAAAGACTATGCACACAGTCTTTACAAATCCTTTGCAAGGTCACCTTATGTGACAGAGGACATCAGCACTTCAGCGTAAGGCACTGAAATGATCTTGAAGGCTCATCCAGATGCTGTTTCGGAGGGTCACTCTGTGCGTGGCAGCGTGGGGACGTGCCGTGCCGAGGCGTGCTGCTAATTCATGAGGCAGGGATGAGGCTGTCCTGGTGTAAGCGAGGAGGAGGAAGAGGAGGAAAAGGAGAAGGAGGAGGAGGAGGAGGAGAGGGAGGCAGTGCAGTCAGAGGGGAGCAGGAGGGACGCGGGGCTGGCAGCCGGGCTCGGGCAGGGTGGTGGGTGGCGGATGGTGGAGCAAGACTCAGTGCTGCCGGGGCATGGAGGAAGGAGACGGGAGGATTTGTAGTTCCTGCTTGGCAAAAAGGATGGAGAGACAGGGATTAATTGCTCAAGGGGAGCGGGACTGGCAGAAAGAGCAGATGGCAATATTTAGAGTTACAGAGAAATATTTTAAGTAAGTTTGCTGCTGAAGGATAGGCTTTTCTGACTGAAAGGAGCAATACATGGGAATGAAGCTGCTGCTGCTGCTGTTTACAGATGACTTGACTGGTAATAAATTAGGCTTTGGGGTGATACCTAGAGGTAGTGTTTAGAAGCGTTGTCAGCCCTCCCCTCCCTGTCTCCCCCCTGCAGGGGCGAAGGAGCAGCAGCCCTGGGCTCCGGGCACTGCAGCTTTGCTCGGCTAAGATGCTCCTAATAATATGTGCCCATTCCCAAATGCCTTAATTTTTCTCTGTTCTCATCTTATTCATCTTATGCATCACCCTCCCAGAGCCAAGCCAAAATAAATTGTAGTGTGCCAGTGGTAGATGTCTGAAGATGCTCTCGTTCAGAGCTGCTCTGCACAGGGAGGGCCAGCCCGAGGATGGCAGACGGCCTTCCCCCTGGCAGCCTCTGAGACCCCAGGTTTGCACAGCAAGAAAAGTAACCCCTCGGAAAAAAACCTGCCTCCTTTCAACCCCGCGCGGCGGTGGGGCAGCCCCAGCCTGTGCCCTGCAGCCCCCCCCGGACACAGCGAGGGCATCAGCAAAAACAGAACAGAAAAAAAAAATAAAATTCAAGGACTAGAAACTGTAATTTTAAAAGTTCAGTCTAGGTGGAAGGAGGTAGAGGGTTCTGGGGAAGAAACCAGATATTAAATGTGCTTTTAATTCCAGTTAATCCCCAAAATACTACAAGATCTAATGGGGGCTGTCATTAGTGTAACATTGGCAGGATCATGCGTTACTCTAACAGAAAGCGTACTTAAGTGTGGAAAGAATTTACCATGGGAAATGGTGGAGATTTTATGTCTCTTTGTCTCATTCAAGTTATCTAAAAGCCATGGGCCTAGTTTTATTATACACATGCACCCATGTCACTTTGTCAGGGGGAGGGTTGGCTTATTTTATTCAAAATATATAATTAGAAGGTCACAGTTATCTGGTGACTTCAAAATAAGTGAGCTGGAGCAGAATTTGAGTCATCTCAAATGATTTTTTCTCCAGAAAGCCAAGTGGGAATTTATGCAGCTTGCTGCAGTCCATGTAGTGCTTTTTATACGGTGCGGAGCCGTGGCTGTCCCTGTGTGTCGGGCGCGTGGTGCGGGGGGGTCGCAGCAGCAGCAGCAGCGATGCGGGGGTCTGCCCTGCCGGTGCCCGGGCACAGGGGATGCTCAGGGCCAGGCTGGCGGCTCCGCACCGCTGCCTGCTGCTCCCCTTCATCACCGGCTGCGGGATTAAGCAGAGAAGAGGCATTTGTCTTCCTTTGCCTGGAACTGCAGGGGGACAGATGATGTTGCCCGTGATGTTGGAGAAAATGCCTTCAGGGAGGTGGATCTTTTCTCATCATTAAAGACGCACATGCAAGTCTGAGAGGGCTTAGTGCTGCTGCCGGCAGTGGGGGGCAGGACGCGCCCCATTCCCTGCGGGTACCTCCTCTGCTCCCCACTCCCGCCCAGCGCCTGCAGTGGCATGGCTGCAGCCCTTAGCCCTTCCAAATGATGATGTTTCCGTATGAAAATCCCTTTTTGCACTTTATTTTCATCTACTAAAGCGGGGCAAGTCCTGTCTTAGCATTACTTCCTATTCCCATACAAGCGAAGGTAAGGAGCAGAACACGTAGGTGGCTGCTCCTGCAAACACGCTGTGGCAGCGGGACCTCCTGGTGCTCAGCCCGGAGCCTCTGCGGGGACAAACCCTCCTTGCTCTCCCGCGTTGAACTGGGCTGCAGCAGCTATGACCCTGGCCTAATTTTTTGGCTACACATGCATGAGTTACAACCAGCCATTCTCTAGTCTCCTCTGTTTTGCAGGAATGTGAAGTATCAGTAATATTAAAATAATGATGGATAACACCAGTAACAATAAAATAGGTTCATCATAGCACAGTACTTTTCAGCGTTGCTGTTTGATCGACTTCTGTGGTAGGGCAGAAAAGGTGATTAATAATAATCTCTGCTGCTGATGGGCGGTGAGGGTTTGCTAAGGATGGAGTGGAGCTGTTTTAACATTCCGCTTAATACGCAGTTATTGCTCGTGGCCATATGTTGTTCTGTGTATAAATAATCAGCAGATACTGTCGCCTCAGCTGCTGGAGTGCAGCGATTTGGCACCTCTGGCATCATATCCCCGCCTTGGCAAAGGCAGGGATGCCGGAGATGTGTTAAGCACAGACGCTGACGGCAGAGAGCCCTCCCCAGCCCGCCCCTCACCTCGCCTCCCAGCCCCACAGCAGATCCTCAGCCCTGTTCCTCAGGGTGAGGGCTGGGGGGGGGCTCCTCCCTGGTGTTAATGGGTCCCAAGTGGACCCAGCTGGGCCATCTCTGCTCCGCCACATGGGGCTGGGACCAGGCTCTATTTATGGGGAGCAGCTGGGGGGTAAGGAGCCCTTTGGAGCTGCTGGTAGCAGATGCTCACATGGTGCTCCAGGTTCCTGTATGGTGAGTACAAAGCTGTGCACAATGTGCTTTGATAGTGCTGAGCTCGGGATGGGAGGCCCTTTGCCTCTCCAGGAGCCTGGAGGGTTTGTGGTTATCTCTGGGGCAGGATGAAGGCTGTGAGGTGGGACCCCCTGTGGGAGATGCCCTTGGCTCCCTGCTCAGGGTTAGGCTAGGGCTGGTGGGGAGTCAAAGGTTTTGCTGAAGCAGCAGGGAGGAGACTCGGCACTGGTTACTGCAGAGGCAGTGTGTTTGCTCAGAGTCCTCGTCTCACTGACCTGGGAGCTCAGACGCTTTCCCTCGCTATCCTGGGTGAGCCCAAAGAAGCCCCTGGGGTGCAGGTGCCAGGTTACCTATTTCTGAAAGATGGCACAAAGTCAGTGATGTCTCCTGAGGAACCTGGAGCAGAGGGTGGCAGGAGTGGTCCTGGATGGAAACTGTCACCCACGGACTGGAGAGAGGGCACCAAACCAAAACCCCAGGCTGCTGTGTTTACTACCAGACCTTATAGGCAAACAAAATGCAAAGCCAGAAAAAGGTGGCTGCCGCAAATCGTGTTATGCTTCCATCTTGCACCTTGGGGGGTGTTTTTCTTTACTGCGGTTAGAAAGCAAGCAATGGCCCTGGGTGGGAAGAAGGTGATCTCTGGTCCTGACCGAGCCCCGGGCTGGCTGCGGGGACTCGGACTGATGTGGCATCCAGAGGGCTCTTGGTGTGAGTGGCTCTGGCCCCCTCTGTGCCTGTGGTCAGTCCTCCAGCACTGTCGGCTGCGGCATCCGTCACTACTGATGCCCTTCTGGGTGTTTGCAGTGAAGATAAAGTGGATGGATTACTGGTAGCTACTCCAGAATCTTGTAGCAAGTGGCTTTCTGTCTGCAGGACGGTGTCTGATGCTGAGTCACCAGTGCCTGGGGTTTTGTAAGATTATAAATAGCTCTCGCACCCGGTAGCCCGCGGCGTTGTCTCTGAGTGGGGCTCCCTGCACCAGCCCCGTCCTCGGGTTCCCTCTCTGCTCCTGTTGGTCTCTGCTCTCCCCGTGGTGAGGGCGATGGGTGACTTTGGCCCCATGAGGTGGCAGGAGGGGCTGAGTGGGGACACTCACAGCGCTCCCGTGGGTGCTGTGTTCCCTGGAGCTGGGGAAGGGTCTCCTTGTCCTGGAGCTGCAGCTGGAGGGGTGTCCACGGAGCAGCCGGTGCCAGCACAGTGCCTTCGGTTTCTGCTCGCTTGGGTTTCTTTGTCTGTGCTCTTTTCTCTGATGATGTGAAATTCTTTGCTCTAACTTTGACCAGAGGAATAATTTGTAATAATCTCTCCAAACTGTGGTCCAGAAGCCGCAGTAAATCCCTTTTAGTCTAAATAAACTGTGATGCACTTAAGTTCTGTTGTTGAAATCTTAGATGTAAATATCCTGGAAGTCCAAAGTTGTTATCAATTCCTCAGAGAGTGTCAGAACTCTGATGTGTATTTAAATCCTAATGTTGATAGGGATGTGCTTGAGAAGTTCAGTCTGTAAAGGCAGACTCTTGGTGCTCTTCCTCCCCTCCCTGCAGTGGGGAGCAGGTACCGCAGTGGGAGCAGGGACGTGTCGCCTGGCAGCATCCCTCCTCCCCGCCGGTCCCTACAGCCTCTGCTCCATCAGGTGCCACCTGTGTCACCACCCTCACTGTCACCATTCCTCCTGCCTGTCATTCAGTTGTTACTTTCACAGGGAAGGAGCTGGGACATCTTTCCTCCCTGGTGATGTGCTGTAGAGCTGCCTTGCCACAGCCAGGAAAGCATCCCTCTCCTGGATCCATGGGGATTTTTAATTTAAATCCCACTGTGGTTTCTCCACTTCCAGTGAGACCTTTAGCTAAAGCTGTCAGAGGGGGATAGAAGGGGTGTTGAGGGTGCTGGTGGCTGTGCCACAGCAGGATACAAGGCAGGAATGGCCATTTTTCCGAAGGAGGGGCGGCAGTGGGACGTGGTGAGGTGGGTCCTCACAGATGGAGTAAAACCGGAGGAGGTGAATAGCAGGAGAATGGTCCTGAGGGCCCACTGGCGATATGAGCACGGTGGTGGGAGCAGCGGGTGGCTGTGCGGTGGAGGAGCGGAGCAGAAAGCCATGCTCCTCGGGCAAGGAGCACGTTCAAACCCAGCTTTTTCCTGAGATTGTGAGGCTTTAGTGCCTGGGGAGGGCTTGGGGCTGAGGCCACTAGTGAGGGAGGGTATTCCCAGAGCCTGCACGGCGGCCAGCTCTGCTCTGGTCCTCAGGGGGATAGTTTTATGTTCTGGTTTTTTTCTAGTGTCCTTGTGTCGCTCCTCTGGAGGTGCTGGGGCTGGTGGTGCTCCCGTGAGTGCCAGGAGGTGACATCTCTGCCTCGGTGCCGGGGTCCCAGGTCCCACTGGCACCCGTGGCTCCTCTGTTCCCTCTCTCCATCGTCCCACCACCCCGTGGTCTTCAGTTCCTTCTCTCTGACGAGACGGGGGTGCTCCGTTACCTTAGTGAAGGAGAAGTAGCTACGTGCTTCCCATTCCCAGGTGTGCGCGCTTCACTTGGCACAGAGAAAATGTTGATTTTTAATTTGTATTTAGTTTACCAAGCAATTCTGATTGCTCCGTGGCCTGGCATCTGCTTGTTTGCTGCTCTGTATTTTCTGCCAACTTCACAGCGGTGCTGCGTTTTCTTGTAGGGTTTTGGTTAAAGTCTTGGGAGCTGGATGCATTTTCTCAAGGATCCCGGTTAAACCCCCACCCAGCAGTTTCAGCATCCTCATTGCATTGCAGGCAGCTTTTGATCCATTTAGTGCGTGTCGTGTTGATGTTGTATCATTCTAATTTTTAATAAAAATGTCATGCAATACCAGGTTAAGTGTCTTACGGAAATCTAAATATATCAAATCGACAGCGTTGCCTTTATTAGCAATTTTTAAACTCATCAAAATATCAAATAGATTTGACAAGGTTCATTTTTCACAAGCTGCGTTTGGTGTCCACTCTCTGGTGTCGGTGACTTGTATCAGCGCTTCCTTTATTTCTCCCGTGGTCGGGCTGGAGGGACGGCGTTTGCCCATGCTGACACCATCCTTTCTGTTTATTGGCAGAATCCTGTTTTCTATCAGACTTTCGGAGCTTTCTTGTGCAGAGATGAGATGAATTTCTGATTGTAAGGGAAACTGCGTGACCCTGAAGTGACAGACAGTCCCTGTCCTAAAGACGCTGCAGTTTAAGTGCTTAAACCCAGAGCCCGACAGGAATTTTCTCTTTCTGAATGCGACTATTTGAATTCTGCCATCGAATGCAAACCATGAGCTGGGTCCTTGCCCCGCAGGCTGTGCAGGGCAGAGGAAAGCTAATTAGGCATTGACTATTTCAGGTTTGGTCACCTTGAAATTGTTGACAGACAGTAGGAATTGGGGGGGGAAAGGGGGTAATGGCCACGGCTCCTGGGAGGTGAGACAAATGGTTGGCTCCCCTTTGGAGGGTCCCATTGCGGAAGCAGATCCAGGGCCTTTTCCTGGGAAAACTGCAGGAACACGCTTTCCCTCCCACATGGGGGTTCCAGCCTACGCAAGCCTAATTTATGATAATTATTTTTAATATCGTTTTTATGTGGCAGTATATTGTTTTAATTTCATAACATTGCAATATCTGATATTAAGTGTTTCCAGCTCCACTCCACGCTCCCTGAGGCAGTATTTATTAAAATCTTTTTTTGCCCATATTTCATGTTTATTACTGCCATCTTTAATTAAGGGAGGTAAATATTGCTGATGTGGGTTGAGGGGCCTTTTTAACATGAGTAATGAGAACTGCAGTGGGCAGTACGGGATGCAGCAGGAGGGGAAGGCAGCTCGGGGCCGTTATTGCTGCCTCTCCTGTGCCGGGGGGGGCTCGCCATGGCCGGGGGTCTCTCTCCCCGGGGTCAGCGCTTTGCTCTGCCCTCCAGACCCCGCGGTGGGAGCCCTGGCCCCGCTCGCTGCTCCTTCCTCCCAGCTGAGGAACACGGGGGTCTGAATGGTTTAGTCAGAATCAGATTTTTCAGTTAATTGCTCCATATTGTTCTAATCTCTGGAGTTTTGTTCCGTGTCCACGCCCATACTGGGAGAGGAAAAAAAAGGGAGCACCGAACCTAAATCCCGTGGGGTGCGTTGCTTATTTTTCATGACACATCTCCTGAAATCCTTCTCGCTGTTGGAGGGGGCATCTGCAGATGGGAAGATGGCAAACGACGCAGCGCCTGGGGCCAGCTCGGGGCGGGGGGATGCAGTGCTGGGTAGGGGTTCGCCACGCTGGGGACAGTGCTGTTTCTCCCCATCGCTGTTTCTCCCTGTCTGCCAGCTTCAGGGTTGCCGTCCGTCACTGGCGGAGGTTTTGCTGCCCGAAGGTGTCCTCTGCCAGTGGCTGCGGCTGGGGAGCAGTTGCAAAAGGAAACGGGAACTGATGCAGTTCGGCCCTTACAAGGGCCAGGCTCAAATAAGATCAGCTCCACTTCAGGTGGATCCAATAACATCTGCTGTGAAAATGGTTTCATCACGTTTTCTTTGTCCTTTTTGTATTTGAAATGGCAATTGGTCTCTGAATCCAGATGTGTTGTACTGCGTTACGGACCTCTCCACAGCCCCGTTCATTGAGAGACCTCCCTTCAAATGAATGGGTTTGGCTCCGCGCTTTGCGTGGAAGCAGCAGTGTGTAATTGCAGGTTTGCTCATAATTGCATGCCTTCTGGAGTATATTGTGGGGTTCGTTATTTGTGCAGTTGTTTGTTGTAGAGAAAATAAAAACTTTATTTGAGGACGTTTCTCAGGGCTGTGCTGTCTGGCGTCGTACAGCTGTCCAACGGGGAGGGGGGAGAGCACGCGGCTGTGGGCCGGGGTGTCCCTGCCACGAGGCTGGAGGTGCCACGGGGCTGGTGGGGAGCAGCGTTTGGGGGCACAGGCCCCTGGACGGTTGAAAGAAGCTGTGGGGATGATGCTTTGAAGGCTGGCAGAGGTCTTGGCTGCTGCCGCACCCGGGTGGTGAAAACTCATTATTAACTGTTGGCACATCTGTTGTCCTCTGCTCTGCAGATCCTAGCCAGGAGAGGGTTTAATTCAGAAAAATGTCTTTGGGGACGGATCGGATGCCTCATTTGTGGAGGCATCTAGAATCCAGCCATGCTGGGAAGTTCCAGCCAGGCTGGAAGTTTTGTCTGTGCGTAGAGAAGAGGTTTTTCTTGTCTCATCTCTTTGCTAGGTCTCCTGTGTTCTCCTTTCTTGTATCTCTCAAATAGTCGCTGCGGAGCTGCTTTGTCAGAGCTGAGTCACCATTTAGTGGTTTCTCTTTCACATCTCTCCTTGCTCTGGGGAAACTCGGTGACAACTTCAAACTTTCCCATTAGTTGTTCTGTCTTACAGAGTACGCTAAGGTAGTTGAAGCCTATGACGGGAGGATTTTTCCTCTGTAATAACCGAGGCACCGCCTTGCCAAGGTGTTGGGTGCACTGTCTGGCTTTTCCTTATTGCTGGCAAAGCAGATGATGAGGGAAAAGTGCCCGGTTCGGGGAGCTGAGGGGGCAGAGGCGCTGCACCCGCACTATCGCGGGAGTCCTGGGGCTAAATGAGTCCTGGTGCAGCCTAGGAAGCCCTGAGCGCCTTTTCAGAGATAACGCCGGAGGCTCTTTGAACTTGGTGGCAGCTGAGATAAAGCATCAGCCAGCCGCAGGGAGGATGGAAAAGGCACGTTTCTGCGGTGTGGGGGGCAGGAGACCCGTGCTGGGAGGAGGTTGGTGCCCTTTGGTGTGGCACGGGGGGAGCAGAGTAGTCCAGCGCCTGCTGCTGAGCAGAGCCTCATCCCGCAGGGATAGGCAGGGATGCGCTCAGCAGCAGCTCACTGCGGAGGAAGGAATACGGCGTGTGAAGCGAAAGCTGCGTGGCAGCGGGGAGCCCTGCCGGCCCCGGTGATGCCGGGGTGTCCTGGCAGCACTGCTGGCTCCGCGGCATAAAGGGAGACTCTTCCTCGGGGCCTGACCTTTTGTCAACCTTGAGACAATTGGATGTGATAGTGCAGTCACAATGACTTAATTTCTGTAATTATTTTTATTTCTTCTGCAGGCCTGTGTTTTAAAATAAACTCAGGAGCCACTGCACTGAGTTACATCTCCATCTCCTTTATTTTGTTTTGCTTAAAGGACTGAATGTTCAGTTGTTCCTCAGTGCCAGGATTACCCAGTTTTGCTTGCTTTTTCCCCCATCCAGATTATTGGGCTGGGCTCAGATATTGCCACACAAGCCTGTGCTAAGAATTTTAAACTTAGGCTTTGGTCTGAGGGATAGGAAGTGTTCCTGCTGAAGCTGGGACCCCGTCGTCATGCTGGGAGGATGGAGAGTACTCACAGGTGGGATGTTTTAGGCTTGTGACCTAATTCTGGTTTCAGTTGACAAGATAAAACCTGCTGGCAAGCTCGCGCCTGCTTCCGCTCCGCTGCACGGCCTCCTCCAGCTGCGTCGCCTCTCGGCGCATCCCGCTGCTCCGTGTGCTCAACCAGCGCCGAGCCTCGCCTGCCCTTGCCAGGCTCCCGGCTCACCCCAAAGGCTTTCACAAGGAAATGTTCATTTCATGGGCATCCCAACTGGCTCCTGTGGAACGTGTGCCCAGTGGGAGACAGAGGGAGAACGGCTCTGCGGGGCGCAGAACAGGAAAAATTCTGTATTTACTCCTGAGCTGTCGCTAGCAGAGTAATCTAATGGTTCACATTTGGATATTCAGCTTGCATTAGCTTCAATCAAGCGCTCGATCGGAAGTCTCCTTCCATTAAGTTGCGCAATTCTCATCCGCGGATCTGGGCTGTGGTAGAGCTTATGCAGCCATCTGGGCTTAAAACAATGACTTTCTACATCAACATGAGTAATCCTCCTGCCTGACATCACGTAATCAGTATTTTGTCTGAATGTGTTGTAAACGCAGGGGGCCGTGGGTGGAGTTTGTGTTCCCGAAGCTGCTGCTGCTGCGAAGGGCAAACGCCCTGTGCCTGGGCGAGGGGGCTGTGGGGCAGAGGGTCCGTGGCGAGAGGGCAGGGCCACGTCTGCAGTGGGGTGCTGAGGTCCCGTGTGGTGATGGTGGCCAGGGCGGGTGTCTCGGGGCCCCCTGTGCCCGAAGGGGTGCAGCAGGGCCAGCCCCTGCTCGGCGCTGCTGCTCTCGGGGGGGAGCTGCCCTAAAACTTGGGGTTTGTGCAAACTCAGCTGCTTCTGAGCCCGTGGGAGAGCCCCGGGATGCGTTTCTGTGGATTATTTTTCTCTCTAAATATGAAATTCCATCTAAGCAGCATATAAAACTAAAGTCATTGCCCTGTGGTCGTGGCTGTCCAGGACACCAAAGTGAACGTGGAAAGTGTGGATTCTGGCAAGAGAACTCAGACTGTTTCTTTTAATGTCTATGACTTTTAGTATTGCCAGGAGTTGATTTTTAAAAGTGATAATTTGTTTGAACGTGTTGGAGTCTAATGAGCTGGCCAGGCTCACAGGGGATGATTGTGCTCTGTCTGTAATTCCCATGCTCCTTCGGCCAGCAGAACCCCACCGACGGCTCCGGACCATCTCTGCGGTGTGTGCCCTGCTCCCACCCCGCTCTGTGCCGGGGAGGCTGCGTTTCAGTACTGGGGAGAAATCCCTGTGGGACCGCAGCCTGCCTGTGGGACCGTGTTAAACCCATCTCTAAGTCTTCCTGGGCAGTAAAACGTTGGCAGGTGACTCGCAGAGCTGGGGTCTCCCTGGGAGAGGGAGCAGGAATGCACCCGCCCAGCCGCATCCCTGCGGCACAGCCCACACCCGGCCGTGGGACCTCTGGCTGTGCTCCTCTCGGTGGTATGCTTAATTGGCGGTTCTAAAAATCCACTTCATTTTTAAATAAATGAAAGTGGTGGCTGCCTTGAGCCCTGTTGCAGGCGGAGGTGATGCTCTGCCAGGCTGGCGCTGCCCTCCCCCCTGCCAGCAGGACCTCATTTCCCTCTTATTTCCCCCAGAGTCGGCTCAGACGGGCCCCGTCAGGCAGGACACGGGCTCCGCAGCATGGCCCTGCGCTTCGTGTCAGAAGAATCATCCCCATTTGTGCAGTGAAGGTTCAAATGGCATCTCTGTCATGCTGCTGTCATGTTTGTAGCCAGGCAATGAAGCATTGCGGTAATTAGGAAGGATGACCTCGCCCCACTTAGCGTAATGAGGTGGCTGCTCAGCTCAGCCCGCTCAGGGTGTCCTCCCCTGGGCAGCCCCGCTGGGTACCTGGGTGCGAGGGAGGAGGTGGGAGCTGGGCATGGGTCCTGCCTGTGTCTGAGGGTGCTGCTGCTCCTCCGGCCGCGCTGCAGTCTCCAAATTTTCCCACCTGTCCCATTCCCAGAGCACCCTCCTGGCACCACGGGCACTGCCCGAGTCCATCCCGCTCCACGCTGTGGACAAGGTCTCTGCATGGTTTCTCTGGAGCTTGAGCCCCCTCCCTGCAGCGCTCCCAGGGATTCCCCCAGCATTCCCCATCTGGGGAGGGGCAGCGGCTTTGGATTTCAATTTAAAAGAAAATCTCAGCAAACGTTAAACCGCTTCTCTTCACCCCTCTGCACGCTGGCAGCGCGCTTCCCTGGCTCTCCCTGCAGCGCCCTCCCTGCAGGAGGGGCAGTTTTTCGGAGGACAAGCTGTGCCTGCCAGCGGGTCGGTTCGGATGCGCTTCTGTGAATACTGGTACCCGAAAGTGCCGGAGTGGGCACAGGCTGTGGCTCGGTATTGCAGAGATGGCATCTTTAATTTGCATGTAAATTGATAGGCAGCGGGCTGTGCTGTGCAGGGAGCACCCTGGCTGGAGCCTCCCGCTCTGCAGGCAGGGAAGGGGCAGGGAGCCGAGTGCTGCTGGGATCCCTGCAGGGAAGGGGCAGGGAGCTGAGCGCTGCTGGGATTCCCGCAGGGAAAGGGCAGGGAGCCGAGTGCTGCTGGGATCCCTGCAGGGAAGGGGCAGGGAGCTGAGCGCTGCTGGGATTCCCGCAGGGAAAGGGCAGGGAGCCGAGCGCTGCTGGGATCCCTGGGGGACTCAGCCTTGGGGCGCACACAGGGTGATACGGGGCTCCTGTGTGGCCTCTGAGACAGGGTTTAGTGTATTGCTCATAGGTACAATATAGAACGAAGGGATTAAACCGTAAGAGCTTTTGTAATTTTAGTAACTAAAGGTTCTGCAGAAATGCCAGAGCCGCAGCTGGCAGGTCCCGGGTCCCCGCGTGCCTCTCCCTGTGGCCCGGGAGCCTGTGACCTGCCGTTTCTGGGGCTGTGCCTGTTTGCGACCTTGGCAAAGTCCTCTCACGCTGCAGTTCTCCAGCACCTGCGGGGTTTGAGTCCTTGGGGGAAGGGAGATGCTGGAGCTGATTTCTCTGCGAGGGCCAGAGCCTGGGGAGGGACGCATCCTGCAGAGTGGCTCAGCCAGGCACCTCCACACGCGAGCAGCCACGGGGTTTGGAGACCTTGTCATTTGTTTCTCGCTTTTACGGAAAGCTGGAGCTTCCCCCGGTGCTGGGGAGCTGAACCCCTGCTCCGCTCCGGCTGCCCCCGTGCTGCCTGTGCCCCCGCTGCTCACCCGGCCCCCGCACTGCGCATGGAGGGGCTCGGCGAGGGGGGTCTGGAGTGGGATTCACGGGGCTCAGGGCACCTGGAGCTTGTGGCTTTACCCTTTCCAGGCCATGGGCTTTCTTCCCGCAGGCGGGTTGCCCATTAGCCGTGTGGCGGTGCCCCTGGCTCCCCTTCGCTGTGCAGCCCGAGGCGGTGGCTGTGCGATGCTGAGTTTGGCACATGGTTATGGGGGGCCTGGGGGGCTCCCCCTCCCTTGGGGATGCTCCTGCTGCTTCTCTGTTGTGCAAACGCGGCAATACGGCTTCTGTAACGCCTCAGCACGCCTGTCTCACTGCTTCTCATCTCCAAACATGATGCTTTGTCAAACATTTTTTTTTTGTTGAGCGGAGCTAAGAATCCTTTATTCTGTCCTTTTTTGATACGGAAAGTAAACAAGTTAACATGAAGGCACCTTTCTAACGGCGTTTGGGTTTGAGTGTGCCGCAGGGCTGGGCCTGGGCTCCTTCTCTGCCATCCTCTGAAGCTGCGCAAGTGTTCAGCGTTCGGGGGGTGCTGCGTGTGGGGCGACACTACGCGGGGAATTTAATTGCTATAGAGAGTCATGAAAGCCATGCACTGCCTGCGATGTTGTTAGCTGGGATTAGATCACTTCTTTTACAGAATATAATGTGGGAAATGCTTTTGCTTTTAGAAATCCAGGCTGGTTTTATGTGCTTTTCTTGTGCATGGTCTCAGGTCCCTGCTCCCCCACCTGCCTACCGGTGATGGGCTGGGGGGGTTGCAAAGAGGCTCTTGGTTTCTGTACCTTTCCCCCTGCTGTGACAGGGATGTTTTGCCGCGTGGGTGCGGGGTTTGGGACAGACGTTCAGCGCCCTGGGTGGTCAGGGGACACGCTCAGCCCCGCAGGGCTGGTGCAACCTCCACGGCTTGTGCAGACCCCAGGGCTCACCGTCGTGTAGTTCTCATCCCCTGATCATGGCTGCGGTAGAACTTACACAGCCCTCCGGGCTTAAAACAATGTCTTCCTACGGGAACGTCAGTAACCCCCTGCCTGGCAGCGGGGAACAGCCCCCAGCTCTCCGCAGCCATCCCCTGCCAGCAGCCGGGATGGGGCTGAGGGGGTGAGATACCCAGCGATCAGACAGAACAGAGAAATAAGGTCACTTGTTCCTGTTGGGGGGCCAGGGGAAGTAATTCTGCTTACGGCTTGCTGTGGATAATTGGATCCTGCCGGAAAACTTGGGAAATGCATGGAATGACAGTTCTCTTTCCGCTTCCCCAAGAGCTTCCCGTAAAGGATGGTGCATCCTTCCTGCAGATGTTAGCTGCGGATCCGGCCTAAATCCATAGCTGGAAATATCAAGCAAACTCCTTATCTGTATCAGGGGAACTGATTTTTTTTATTTTTTTCCCCAGCTGGGGTTTAAGCCGGGCTATGGTTTGCTCCCTGCAGTGTCAGGCTCTGGATGCCCAAGGGCCCTCCAGCTGCCCCACACAGCCCCGGCTGCGGAGGGGAGGTGGGGGGACACCCCGGAGGAGGGGTAACAGTGATGGGGGGCTGGCGTCGGGTGCAGCGTTGCCTGCTGAGTGCCCGCTCCGAGCTCGGGAGGACCTGAAGTTCCCTGACATGTTTTCTGCAAAATACCAAGGCGCTGTGTCCTGTGGGTGTTTTCGGGGGAAGATGTCAACCCACATAACCATCCCCCAAATCATGTTACCGAGCGAATGTTTTTTGCCCTCTTGGGTTAATCTGGAAAGGTCATGTGTGACACTGGCATGTGACTGGAAGGACAGAGACCTTTTGGGGTCTTTTCTTTAAAAATAGCAACAGCTGAGCGAAGCCCTGTTCCGTGAGATGTCCCATGAGAGCTCTGTGCCGAGCCCTGCTCTGGGCTTGTTCCTCCATGGCTGTGTGCTCTCCAGGCTGCTCTAGAGCAGGGCACTGGGATGTGCCGCCCGGGGGGGCTCTGGGGAACAAGGCTGTTCAGCAGGACGGTGTCTTGCAGACCCCCCAGTTCCTGCAGCTCATCGCCGGAGCGGAGCCACCAGCCGTCCTGGGGCAGGGACAAGCGGAGGGTGATGGGGCTGTGCAGACCCTGCAGACCCCAGGGCTCCTCTGTGGCTGATGGGTCGGCCAAGCGATGCTGTGGGGCTGCCTGGGTGTCCCCCGTGGAGGGGACGCCACCATCCTCTGAGGAGCTGCTGGTGCTCGGCAGCTCCGGAGGTTTATGCCATGGATGTGGCGAGAGCTTGCGGCGGCTGGGGGCAGAGCCACAGTGCTGGGGCACCAGCGTGAGCCACCGCCGACCACCTCTCTGGGATGTCGAGGTGGGTTTTCCGGGGAGCCTTTTCCCTGCAGAGGTCTGTTATCCCGTTGCATCCTTCTGGTGCTCGTCACCAGGACGCTGGCTGGCGGTGGGCTGGGGGAGAGGGGTCGGCGGTTGATGGCTGCCGTTCGCCAGCGCTGCTTTCCTCCCAGCGAGGTCAAAAGCCCAGGTCGTCTCCAAAGGCTTTGATTTACAGAAGAAGGCAGGGGGAGATGGAGAGCCAGTGTGAGAGGTCAACATTCATTTTGGCAAAAGCTTTTGTTGGGTCCCAGGTGAAGGCAGAAATTTGCATTTAAATGAATATGTATTTTGAGACATTAAATGCACAGGCGAAATGGAGGCCTTGCTGAGGTGACAAATACATTGCTTCTCCTGCATATTCCTGATATTACGCCAACCAGCCTTTAGAAATAAAACCACATCAGCTAAAGCAGTTTTTCTTCCTTTTCTTTTCTGAAAGCCATGGCCTGCTGTAAATGCTTGATGTGGACCTGAGCTACCGAAACTTTAAATGATGAAAGAAAATAAATGGTAGATTTGCAGGTGTCTGTGTGCGATGTGCAAAGAATGGAGCCGTTCTGCAGGTGTGGGTCAGCTCTCTTTCATCCTAAAATCCGAATAAATAGAGAAAAGATTGTTTGGGGAGGGGGGAAGTAAGCTGTGGGTGACCTGGGAAGTGCTGAGTCTGTGATTTTGATTCCCGGCAGGTGCTGGGCTGGTGTCAGGCATCGCTTGGAGCAGCCGGGGAGATGAGCTGACCTCCCTGCAGGAGCTGCCACATCTGCCGGGGTGGCACGGCAAAGGGCTACAGGGGCCACTGGCCAGGCTTTGCCAGGGGAGGCAGCAGTCAGTGGTCCTGCGTAAACCAGCGGGTCTGCGGAGGGGTGGGCACCGTAAAACCAGCGGTCACGGGTTGCTGTTACAGGTTCTCATCCAAACGCGTTTTTCTCTGACTTCTGATGAATAAAACACGGCTCTTTGCTGGGCTCTGAAGTCGACACCCAGCTGCTCAACAAGCTTGTAAAGCGTTTAGGCGAGGAGCAGAGCTGTGATCAACCCTGCCTGCCGTCTCCGCTTGCGCGCTCCCTGGCCCAGCGCCCACAGCTGCCGGGGGTCCCCCACTGCCTGCCCCCTGCCCCTGCCTGCTTCTCCTTTGGGGAAAAAGGGGCCAGTGCCGGTACCCTTCCCTTGGAGTGGTCTTGCTTTGTGCACGCTGCCAGCCAGCGCCGCCCACCCTTGCCTGGTGCCATGGAGGGGCCGGCCAGTCTGTGTGCTGTGGGGCCAGCCACGCTGCCACATCCCTGCGGGGACACAGTCCTCAGTCCCTCGGAGGTGATGCTGGGGGGGTTCCCCTGCCAAAGGTCTCTGCCTTGTCTTTCGCATACCCCAGTGCTGTCTGGCAGTGCCTGCGTGAGCTGCCCCCGCTGCCCTTGCCCAAGCCATCCTTGCTGGCGGCGATGAGGATGCTGGCGGTGGGACACAGGCTGAGCATGTCTGCTATATCCAATCCCCCAAACTGGGCTCGCTGAGCAGAGCGTCCCTGCCTTGGGGTGGGGAGCAGGCGGTGGCACGGCTCTTGCTGCAGAGAGCGGCTGCTGGGGCGGCTCCCCTGGTGCCCGTAGGGTCCCTGCTCACCCAGGGGCTGTCCCAGCGCAGACCGATGCTGGCACAGCCGTCCCTGGGCCCCTGTGTTGGGATGAGGGCTCACAGCAGCATTTTCCCCCAATTTTCCAGCCCCACGAGAGGCTGCTCTCCTCTAGGATGGACTCTCCAAAAGAGATTGCAGGTACTTTTTGCACAGCACCCAGCGTGTTATCTAGGGCTTATTCCATGGTGTTACTGGTAAAATAACATTGTCATCATGGAGATTGCCATCGCCCGGTGCTTGTGTCTACATCTCATTTTCTGCTGCAGGCAGAGCCAGATTTATTGGAAAGCTTATGCTGTCTGTCCCTCTATTATTGTGGATTGCTTACAGCTTAAAATGGCTCTCTTCCCTCTGCCTAGGAAGTCACCTTTTGGGACAATTAATAATCTTTGCAGTCAAGTAATATCTGTGTATATAAAAAAAATTGTCATCTTTGTTAATATTCAGTGAGCAACGCGATGTCTCCGAGGACAGAGATCTTCCCATCGCTGGGTAAATCAGAGTTCATTATCATGTTAATCTGACTGATTACGGTCTCCCAAAAGGATTCCACATATGGGCATTTCTGTAGCACAAATAAGATCTGGTTTTGCCTTAATCACAAGACTTGCACTCGTCACTTCCTTGCCCAACAATCTTTATTCTTGAGGTGCAATTCCGGGAGATTTAAATATTAATCGCTTTTGAACGTGCTCTTAGTTTTGATTCTGGATCGGGGTTTTGAACTTCTACCTTGTGTTTGGGATTTGCCCTTATTTTTTGTGTTTTAATTTGTTTCTGTTTTTAAGTCTCTGGTAGCGTGAGCTGTGCCCCCTCCCCTCCAGCCAAGAGACTGTGGAGGTGAGCGGCTTTCCCGGGAAACAATTTTGGGAGAAGCTGCAGACCTTGGCGTTGGCCTCGGTGGAGGATGGGGCACAGGCGGGCTCACGGTTTCTCTGCTCACGCGGACGCTGACAGGCGCTGCTGGCCCAGGGCTTTACTCTGGCACCTTGCACCAAATCGTTCCAGCAGCTTATGCAGCATGGTGGTAAGGGTTTGGTGGCCACTTGTGGAGTACAAACAAATTAAATGGCTCGTTCCGTCTCTCTGGGCATGCTGGGACACTCGGGCTTGCCGGCAGCTCCGTCCTCAGGACATGGCACAGAAGCGATGGCGCAGTGCGGCTGCAGGGACCCAGCTGGGATGGGGGCTGCGCGCTCGGGGAGCTGCTCCTTGTCCCACCGCAGCCGGGACGGTGGAGGGGAGGGCGAAGGAAGAGCTTGGCTGGGCTGTGGTTTCGCTAGAAGTCATTTCAACTCTCGCCCTGTGTTTCTTCCAGCGCCTCACTTCGCTTTCATGCAAAGTAAATTTTTTATGAACCGTTTATACTATTCTTTCTTTCCTCCCATGAGCTTTTTGCTGCGTTCAGCTGCTGGAAGAGAAGTGAGCTTCTGGGCAGGAACGTTGCCAAGAAAACCAAAGGTGCCTGGTTTTCTGGTTGTGACTAGCGCACATGGATTTTTATTTTTGGTGTTTGGTTTGTTTTATTTTTCCTCGGCTGCGTGTGCAGTGGCATTGACCACCAAGTGCAGAGCTCTCTCCCACAAGGTGTGGGAGAGGATGCTGCTGGGAGAGGGAGAATCCCCCTGGGACCCTGCAAACCCCGGTGCCCGCGGCGGGCAGGCCCCTGGCTCTGCTGCCCGCTCGGGGCTGCCTCGTGCCGGGTCCCGGGGGTTCTCACAGCGTCTCTGCCTCCCTGTGGGTTTCGGCGGCACTAACGGGAGGCTGCAGCGTAGCACAGCCGGGGCGATTGCTGCCCTTTCCTCTGCACGAGGTCTGGCCCAGCTTTGCTGAAGCCGGAGGATGCTGAGCCGGAGCTGAGAGCTCGGGGATGCCGTGGGCAGTTTGCGGGGGGTGAGCAGTTTGTGGGGGTATCAGAGCTACTCTACAGCCAGCGCGGCTCCAGGTACACACACAGAAGTTCAGGGACAGCAGTACTTGGCACCAGCCATGTGGCATCTAATACTGCTTTGCAGAGGTCACCGAGTCTCCGGTTGCTCCTCGTTTGAGTTTGGAAGGGCAGCTATCCCAGCTGGAGAAGGAAACCCAGGAGCTCTGCCATTCTCTGGGTGACGCAGGCACTGCAAGTGAAGCTGCTGCTAAAGCGTTTGTAGCTGTACGTGCTACAAGCAGCATGGCTTGCTTTTAGACAGATCTCTCTCTGGTATGCAGCAAGCAGGGCTGACTTTCTGACAAGGCAATATTCATCACCAGATGATTACTATAAACATGTTTATTAGCCTCTGAATAATAGATACCAGAATTAGTTGCCCCAAGAATATTTCGCATGCCGATGGAAGAAGGGTGCCAATTTAAACAAGAGCACACAGGGAGCCACTCCAAGCTTGCATGAATGAAAAAAGTGAGTTTGAGTTATTGGAAAAATCAATTTGGTTTTATGGAGAGGGTTTTTCAGTGCCTCTAAATTATAGACTTATAAATTCTAAATTTAATTCATAAAAGTTACACGGTAGCAAAATGTAAGGTGACATGTCATCAGTCACCGGGACGTACCGTATGGATTGCTGGAGAGCTGCGTTCAGGGCTGGAGGATGCTGTGTGCATCCTGGTGAAGGCTCTGCGGCAGGACCCGTGCTGATGCCAGCGAGGATTTTGTCACTCCAGGTCGTGATGAGCAGATGGGGACGTCCTGCCTTGCGCTGACTGATGGCGGGGTGGATGGAGGAAATTATATTTCTATGATGAAAGAAATCGCTAACTGAAAGTGCTGGGGCTCTCGGTAAGTCCATGGCTCTTCAGGCTAAACAAGGAAAAAACTATTTCTTGCCTTAAATGAGTCAGGGTAGTGGGTTCTTCACAAAAGAAGACATCGGTACCTCAGGCTTTGCAGAGCAGAGTCTTTTTTCTTATCCCCAAACCCTCACATTTGTGTTTTCCATTGACACGTTGCGCACTGTGGTGCTGTGAAGCCCACGTAGATGAGTGTGGCTGCAGTGTCACCAGCTCTGCAATGGCCACGGGAGGGGGAAGCCCCATCTCCGCCTGATTTTGGTGGCAGCTTTGCATGAGACAAGGCTGCGGCTCTGGAGTCCCCGCGTTGAACCTCTGGGGAGCCTGTGGCCCAGCAGAAAGCCAAAACAGCTCGGTGAGAACGTCCCATGGGCTGAACGCTTTCTGTGATGGTTTGAACTGCTCCGCTGCCATTTTTGCGTTATTTTGATGCTAAAGACTCCCTCCAGCGAGCCAAAGAGCCCAAGTGGCCCATTAGTGTCCAGCTTTTACCCTGCTCGATCCTGCTGCTCTGCTGGGAAGGGACGGAAAGGATGGTTCCTGTGGGCCCTGCCCTGGCCGAAGCTTCTCCTGATGGCCAACTCCTCTGGGGCTGGGGTGGACAGTATGGGTCTCCATGGGTCCTCCTGCCCGGTGGGGGCTGTCTCATCCTGGACAAGGGCTGAACCTCGCCTCTGGCCCGAGATCCTGCCTCCTTCATGCTCCAACTGTAAATAATTTGTCCTCATACTTTAATTTTCTGTATTAAATAGTGTCCTTCTGCCCTGTCCCCCAGCAGGGGGAAGAGATGCGCCTAAAGCTGGTTTTAGGAAGATGCACAAGTTTTTCCAAAGGTTTCCTGGAGGGAGGTTCCCTGCTTTTCAAATGAGCTGGCGAATGACTGGGAAAGTGAAGTCTGGAATTGTTCCCACTTTGTCTCACCAGGACCTGAGGGGCTGAGGCTCGGTTTGGCCCTGATCCAGCACTTCCCAAAGAACCTGGCCGTGCCGTGTTAGTGTGATGGGCTTCCCAGCAAGGGAGACCCCACTAAGGTCCCCTGGCAGTGGCTTCACGCATGGAGTCCTGCGTGGCTGCCCCAGGGATGCTGCGGAGGGGTTGGTGCATTCATCGGGCGCTGCTACCGTTTGCTGCCTTCGGCCGTAAACCCAGCGGAGTCGGATGGGATCCATCGAGTCATGGAAGGCACTTACCCCCTTCTTGGCAGCAGGAGCACTGCGTACGCATGGGGTGAGCTGGAGCAGAGCACCCAGCTCCCACAGCCATGCGACCTGGGAGCAGCACCCTGATGGAGGGCTCGGGGTGAGCCAGCTGAATCCTCCGTCCTCTGAAAGCATCTCGACCAGATCGGGCTAAAAATAAGTAAAAGTAACAATGGAGTTTTCATTGAAAAACTAGGTACAGCTGTGAGACTTGGAGATGTCACAGGGGACGCAGATTGCCATGACTTGGTGTTACCTGACTTCTCTGGCGTATGTCACTTACTCGGGGCTTCGGCAAAGAGCGTTTCCCTGCGCTGGGTTCCCTTTGCAGCCGAGGCTGCTGGAGATCTGAGCACAGCTGGGGTTTCGTCTGAAGAATTCCCTGCTTTGAAGCTGGCTGGGGCATAGGCGCGGGCAGAAACAGGGCCCCTTAAGGTGAGATCGTGTGGAGAGGTGACGGGGGGGGGTGTCCTGCTGGGGAGGGTCCCCTGGGGAGCTCCTCCGTTGGCTGATCCTTCCCTCCCACACCCCGGTGACGTGCAGCCCTCCTGGCACCGCGCTGCTCACCTGAGACTGCCGGGGACTGCAGTGCTTGTCAGGATTATTTTTTAAAAATAGATTTTTTTTTCCCCCTTTAATTAGTTTTTTAAAATCCCCTGTATTTAATCCATGATAAATATTTGAATGGTGTGAAACTCACCGTTCTGGCAGAAACTCATGTCGTGCTTGTTCTTAGCGGTGACTCACTGACGAATATTTTGCTGCGAGAAGAGCAAACAGATGGCCCTGTCGCCGGCACGGAGGAGCGGAGCCTGAGCGGGAGACGTGTCTGATGGCACTGCCAGGGTTTGTTTTGGTCTGTGCAGTGACCGGTGGTCGCTAGCAGCCCTGTCCCCACTGCTGGGGCTCAGGTGTGTGCTGGCAGGACTCCTGCTGCTGGCACTGAGGGCGGCTGCGGTGCCCCCATCCCTGCCTACTCATGGAGCAGGAGCGTGCAGGGAGCTGCCGTCCTGGGAGAGACGGGGCTCAGCAGCGAGGTGCCTTTTGCCTGGTGGGGGTCTCTCCCAGCCCCCCCAGGAGGAGAGGGACCCGCCGTGCAGCGTCAGTCCCCCCCGGGTCTGCCACAGCGTCGGCGGTAGGAGGCTGAGCCATTCTGGGAGGCGATGCAGGATGGGCAGGACAGCGATGCTGTGCCCTTCTCTGCTCTGTTTCCAGCGAGATCCTGCCCCTTGCTGAGGGAACGCCGGGGCTGTGGGAATTGTGCCTGGAGAGCTACGGTGCCAGCATCGGTACTGGGCTGTGGGGTTAGGGGAGGGGACAGAGCAAGTCCTCCGGTACAGAGCTGTCAGGAAAACTTCCTCAAAGGAGGAGATAAAACCTCACCAGACACAGTAGTTAAGGAATGAACAGTTACACCCGTGTCAGTTCACAGGAGGATGGAGTGTTCAAGGGGGAATAAGTCCCTGATTGTGATTTAGGATTTAAAAATGTGCTAAATTGCTGTCCCAAAGTGGATTCTTCCCTAAATGGGGACATACACAGAAGCATCAGTGGCTGAAATTCAGTGATGGAGAGCCGTGAAGGACCTTTCGCATACGCCAGCACGTCAAAGGGTTTTAAAAACCTACTCGTGGATTAAACCAAGGAATCGATAATCTGGAGTTTAAGGCTCGGAGAGTCACTTCATTAGTAACTTTCTCAAAAGCTTTATAAACTTCTGGAGCAAACTGCCCTGCTAAGTCCTGAAGACAGAAATTACTGTGTCAGCTAGGAAGAAGGATTACAGATAACAGGGAATTAATGGTGAAAAGCATATGCTATAAATACAGCAGGATTACACTCGAGAGTTACGTCAAACCCCTTTCCCTCACTCCAGGTCTCCGGGCGGGCCGGCAGCGGAGGGCTGTGGCCTGTGGTGCAGCTGGTGGGAGCTGGGGCTCTCGGGGCACCATTCCCATTTCCCGCTGCACTGGGGCTTTTTCCCAGCCGAGTCTCCTGAGAAACCAAGGGACCATTCCTGGGAGCACCCCCCAACACTCTCCTGGAGTCCTGCCTTCTCCAGTGGCTCTGAGAGCATCTTCCCAGTGGATTTTTGTGGCACTGAGGCTCCTTGGTGTTGCTCGGCAGTTTCTGGAAATGGGGTTTAAGCTCCTGTCACAGCGCGCTCGAGTCCAACAGCCTCTTGCTGAGCTTTGGTGCCGGCCGGGTTCTCCGTGGGCTGGGTTGGGGATGCCATGGGCAGGGGGATGTCCCCGCTCCCCTCCTCCCCGCGGCGGGGTCCCGGGTGGGCGCCTGGTGCCCTGCTCCCACAGAGCATCACCTGGTGCAACAGCAGCAAAATAGCCAGTAATAATACATCGAACTAGTGACTATTAATAATGCTTCTTTGTGTGGCTGTGGAGCCAGGGACAGGGCAGGAGGAAGGTCTCGGTTCCTGTGCAGGGGCAGCGGACAGTGCGAGAGCTGCTCGGTGTCCTGCTGTCCCCCTCGGGGTCACCCAGCTGACACTGGTGTCCCCAACATTGGCGACCCTCCGGGCTGGCGCTGAGGCTGCTCCTGCTGCCCGCAGCCCCTCCTGGGGGGCACAGGGAGAGAGGGGCCATGGCAGGTCATGCACTCCCTTGGAGCGCTCTGCTCCAGGCCTAGGCACAGATTCCCGAGCTGATGCTTCCCTGTCTGGAAATAAACATTTTCAGGCATATTTTTGCCCATTTCCTCCTCGTGCCATAGCTCAGATGAGATGCTGTCTGACTTTGAGGGCTAAAAGGTGGCACTTGGAAGGACTTCGCCCTGCCTCCAAACTGAACATTAACTTTGTCGGAGGGATAATAAATCCCAGGCTCATTCAGTACAATGCTGAATTTTGAAAATTAAGCATTTAAACCACAATATTGCAATCAAATTGCTAGCGAAAATCTCTTCACTTTGGCAGTGGAGCTGGTGGGTCTTTGATCTCTCCCTGCTCAGATGTTGCTGCCAAAGAGACTTAAGCTTAAACTTCACTTTGTAAAATAGACTTTTTTTGACAGTTTCCTTTAAAAAATAATCTTCTCCTAAGCTCAGGAAGCAGAGAGGAATGGCCAGCCCCACAATGAGATTTCCAAACCAAGTAGTGCAGAAAGGAGCTGCCTTCAACTGCTGCTATTTCTTCCGTAAATCCTGTGCTTAATCCGCAGAGCGGCGCTGGGGCAATTCCTCGCTGCAGCTCCAGCGGCTCAAACGCTGCGGTGGGGCTGGGGGCCTGGCAGGGCTGGGCTGGGGCTGGCGGTGGCTGGTGCTGCTCTGGGTGAGCAGCATTTTCCTGGAGCTGGTCGGGCTCCCTCATCCCATGGGCTTGGGGTGCTGCTGCTCACTGGATCCCGGCCGTGCCCTGTGGGAGAGCCGGAACGCAGGTGATGCTCTGCAAACAGCCAGACCGCAGCCCGCTGATGCGAGAGCTCAGCCCGGCGGGTGCAAAGCCCCAGTGCCACTCTTCACCCTGCTGCCGCTGCTCTCCAGTCCTTTTTGCCCACATCCGTGGAGCAGATCCAGCTCTCCCCAGGCCATGGGGGCCATGAGCCCAGCCGGACTCTGAACCCCCTTTCTGCCCTGAGCCACTGGAGCCCTGCCTCGGTGCGGCCGCCTGGCATTGCCGGAGCCAGGCGCTGGGTGCAGCGGAGGAGAGGTGCCCACCAGTTGGCACGGAAGGAAATGCAGAATTATTACACGGGAGGGAAGAGGCAGTCTGTTATTATGCAGTTTGGAGCCGTCTCGGCTGACTCTGGGGTGGCTGATTGGGCTGAGGTGCAGCAGAGCCCCCACCGCCGCTCCCCAGCCTGCACCGAGCAGCTTTGAACTCGTCTGTGCCTCTGGACGTCCGACCTGCTCCTCTCCCCCTGCACGGAGAGATGCGGGGTGCCCCGCAGCTTCTGCTAATGCCTTTTCGTTTTTCCCCTGGCGGGAGGTAGAAAGCCCCCAGCCCCTTCGTCTCAGTCCCAGCCCCCGTGCAGCCCGTGGCTGTGGGAATTGCTTCCCGGGAGCTTCCCTGCCACGCAAGGTATGCAGCATGGCTGCTTGAATAAAGCGAGTGGTCCCCTGCTCCTCTGCCTCGCAGCGAAGTGAAGCTGGAGGCAGTGAAGTGGAGGCAGTGGTCAGGGGATCAGCTGCTCTCTGCAGCCCCTTGTGCTCTGCTGGGCTCCACCACCACCATCTCACCCCCGGGACCAGCCCTTCCAGGCTCCCAGCTGGGGCAGGACTTTGTGAGGAGCCCTGGGAAGCTGAGCCGCTCTGGTTTGGTGTGGGGTCAGCAGCTGTTTCTCATCTCGGAGCAGAGTTTGTCAGTGCGAGCGCACTGAAGGAGATGGGAAGAACCTGCTGGGGGATTTCAGAGATGTCCGGCACCATGAGACTGCAGGGTATAGCGATGCTCGAGTGAGTACACGGTACCCAGCTCTCTCTTTCCCCTTGCAAGTAGCACATTTAAGGTTGGCTGATGGGGGTTTTCCAGCAGATGTACCGTTGTGCCGTCCCTGGAGGCATCGGCAGGCTGTGGGAAGCGGCCAGGCTGGTGAAGGGGCTGGTTGTGCTCAGCCTCATCATGGAAACTGGCCTTGCTGGTCTGGCGTTGGTCCTGGAGGTGGCAGGTTTGGTGGCAGCGGTGCTGGGGCTGAGGTAGGAAGATCACGCTTTTATATCACTTCGGGCTCGGTGCCGCGTGATACCCGATGAAGAAGCTGGAGTGAAACAAAACCATCATGGCACATGATAAGTGGTTTAAAAAACAACTGTGCTACCAGTACCTGAAAGCAAGACTGTAGGACAGAGCTGGGTCTCATCCTGCAGTGCAAAGACACCTCTCGCTGCAAGTTCAGGGCTCCGGAGTGTGGCTGGAGCACACGGATGTGCTGCTGGAGAGCTGCCATGCTCGGCAGGACGGGGAACGCGCCTGCCTAAAGTGAGGCCCACCATTCATTTTCAGATGAGCTACTATTTTTAAATATATCTTTTTTTCTTTCTTTTTTTTTTAGATGTGGATGACCCTAATTTTGGCTGAGTAGCTTAGAAAAGCTAAGAATGCAAGGTTAGTTTAATCTTCTTAAAGTTTAAAAATCATCTGGGATTCTTCTGTTTGATAGTGCTGGAGGCGCTTATCTCCCGCTAGAAACCTTGTTTCTGTTTCGCAGCATGTCGTTCAAAAGCGCTTTTGCAGTAATGGGTGCCAAATTTCAGCATTCTGAACTTTTCATCTTCAGAAACGTTATAGTTTCTGAGCAGCATGGCAAGGCACTCGGGGGTGAGGAACCACGATGCTGGGCTGGGAGCATCCTTGCTGCCATCCTGCAGGTCCGGGGCCAGATGGGTTGCAATGGAGTTTCGCTGAGCAGCAGACCCTGCAGTCTGTGGGACAGAGCTGTGGGCTGGGACCATTCCCCACTGGAAAATCCGGGCAGGGTCTCCCTGCCATCAGCGCAGCACTGTCTTTCTGTCCCCCCTTAGAAGGGATGGTAATGCTCCCTGGAAGAGCTCCTTCCCAAGGCCTCTGATGAATGGCTGTGCCGGGACATGATCGGTGCTTCTCTGCAGTTCCTCAAGTTTTTATACGTAAGGGAAGTTTAAGGCAGAGAAAAGTCCTCAGCAAGTGTCAGAATTCAGCAGCAAACACCTTTGCGTGGTGCGTGCCGGCTCGGTGTGCGGGGGTGCCCGGGGTGCCGCTGGCGATAGTCTCCCCGTTAGACGGCTGTGCCCTGGAAGGCTGACCTCAAAAACTTGCAAACCTTAAGACAGATATAAGTCTGTATTTTATAAGAGCATATAAAGATCAAACCAGAATATTTAAGCTGATATTATGCAATAGACAGCTCTTTCAAGTTGTGATTTGTAAAGACAGTTCAGATAATTTCCTGAAAGACATACTCATAATGATTAATTTAGAATATGTTTAATTCAAGTTAGAGAGATCAAAGAGAAAGCATTTCCCCCTGTAATGCCGTTTGCGTTTTTACGCTCTCGCCATGTTCCTTTGGACTGGGGGAATTGTCTGTTCTGTCTTTCGTTGAGATTTCTCTGTGCTGAAATTGCAGAGAAAGGCATTATGCAGACGTTTGTGCTAATTTGGGGCAGGGAGAGGGAGAGGAGCCTGGAGCATGTCCCTGCAAAAGTGGCTCTGGGAGGTGAGGAGGGGGGTGATGCTGGGGGTGGCGAAATCACCCCCTCTGCCCTTCTCGCCTGGCTGGAGAGGTTCACGCTTTGGCAGCTTTCTCCGGCGTTTCCCGTGGCTGTTGTCTGGAGCAGCCTTTCCCGGGAGTGGAAGTTGGGTTAGTGAGAGCAGGACGGCTCCCGCCGCAGCGCGCGGGGCTGGGGCAGGGGCCCGCCGCGGCCGCCAGATGTGCCGCGCACCGCTGGCAGCGGGGGGGCGAGGGGGCTGCAGGTGCTGCGGCAGCTGCCGCGGTTAGAGCAGCCCTTCAGGGCTAATTTGGAATAACTGAGGAGTACGTCTTCATTTATGCAACTACCTTTTCTGTTACATGGTCGGTTGTTTCAGCGTCCACGGCTGTGTGAAACGTCCCTTTAGTTCAGCCTGAAAAGTAATCTCTTCCAGGGTAAGAAAAAAAAATCAGTATTTATTATTATTTTCTATATAATGCAGGGGGAGGTCCAGCCTTCCTAATGCACGGAACAGCTGGTGTGGGAAGGTGGTTTCGTGCCGATGGCGAGCAGAGCTCGGCTGTTTGTTCCACTCCTCAGAAGATGCTGCAGTTTCTCTCCTGACGAGCTCCGTGTTGCTGCTGCAGTCCTCTTTGAAAAAATGGGTATTTTTTAATGAAAGGACAGTGCTCTAAGTCAGGAGAAGACATTTGGATTCTGGCAGGTTTTGTTATTCCTTTCCACGCTGTGCCCTTGTACCTGAGCGGGGCGCGCAGCCTGTACCGGGCGGTGGTTGTGTTTGACAGTGATGGATGATACATGCAGAGACTCAATTAGCCTATTAATAATGCGCAATCGGGGCCACGCTTTTCCAAGCTCGTCACCTAAATCTGTATTCAGGATCAGAAATGAGTGGCCTCATTTCCCGAGCCGGTGCCGGTGACCAGCGTGAGCCGTGCGGGGGGTCCCCGGGCAGAGCGGCAGTGGGGTGGTGGGCGAGGGGACCCCCGGCCTGAAGGGTCCGCACTGGGGCGGGATGGGGTGGGCGCCGCAGCCCCAGGGACCTGGCTCGGAGCCGTCCACATCTGCCTTCCCCACGGGAGCAGCAGCTGACGGGACCTGCCCGTTCCCAGCTCATTAGATGAACATCTCTGCGCCGGGGAGGTGTGTGGTGAGGTGGGTGCTCAGCGCTGCCAAGGCTGGGCTCCCGGGGCACAGGAGCTTTGCCAGCCCAAGGAGTCGCCTTTGGCTTAGGTTGCATCCAAGCTCCGGGTTTCTGGCCTTTGAGACACGTCAAAGGGGACATGGCTGGTGCGGGTGGCCCTGGAGTCCCTCCTGCTCCCGATGCGTCTGCTCTCCCCACCACGGGCTGGCATCTCCTCCCTCCTCAGGGGGGTCTGGGGGTGCCCATCCTACGTGCCCAGGAAGTGTTGGAGCCTCACAGGGCTGGTGCCCAGCCTGCGGCTTCTCCAGTGGGTCCCCAGCCGATGGCCATGGCTGTGGGGCTGCCAAAGACGCAGCTGCCCTGTGGGGCTTGGGGAGGGCGACCTGGCTGGGCACCATCAGCCCAGCCCCGGCAGCGTCCGGCATGCGGGGCATCCTGCGGCTGGCGGCAGCTGGAACACCAGTTTCGATGTCTGTGGATGGAAATGGGAATCTCTTGTTTTGTGCAGTGCTGGGGGCATTTGGACATCATGGCCAGGGTACGCGGCTGGCTTTGCTGTTCAGCCCGGGCAGGAGGCAGGGGGGATGCAGGAGAGGAGAGCAGGCAGAGACAGTTCCTGACATTTTAGCTCTGAGCTGTCAGACCATGGTGCCCAGCAGCTGGCAGGATTTGCTGCCTGCGGGGAGTCGTGTTTGTTTATGGTCTGAGCATCTCCTGGGGCCTGGGACAGGTTTGGCAGAGCCGCTGCCAGCTCCGCGCCAGCCCAGCCCCCAGCCCGGCGGTGTCTGTAACGCCCTGCGCTCTGGCTGCAGCAGCCACTGCATCACAAGCCGCCCTTGGCTGCATCCCAGACAGATCCCATCCAGCACGTTTGCCACAAGAGGCTGGACTTGACTTAAGCTTGGCGGATGCCCGAGTGAGTCCCACCGGGAAGGAGGGGGGAGCAGGGGCTTGCTCCCGGGCCGTGCAGATCAGCCTGTGCCTTGGGGTGGCTTGGGACAGCCCTGGAGGGTGGGACACCGAGGCCACAGGGATGAACCTCAGAGGCAGCTGATGGATCCTCTCCATTGCCTCCAGGTATTTTGGGGAGATTGCTGTGCCGATGCCATGAGCACAGAGCCGGGCTCCAGGAGATGCAGGCGGTGGAGGAAGGGGAGGGCTGGGCTACAACCGTGTTGGCAGCGGGGCAGAGGGTGGGGGCCCCGTCAGCAGCAGGATTTACAAAGGAGGCTTCACATGGCTGATTGCTTCGCGGCCGTCATCTTCTGGGAGCAGCAGGTCCCAATGAGCACCCCCTACCACTCAGTTGAGCTTTGCTGGGCAGCACCAGGGTCTTCTCTGTCTCTGGAGACATCCCAAACCCGCCTGGATGCGTCCCTGTGCCCCCTGCTCTGGGGGACCCTGCTCTGGCTGGGGGTGGGACTGGGTGATCTCCAGAGCTCCCTTCCAACCCTGTGATTCTGGGATTCCCTCCACCGGGCACACGTTCTGTCTGTCCTTCCCCTTCCTTCTGTTCCATCTGGAGCTGGAGTGGCACTGCACGCCCCACGTCCCCCCCAGCCCTCTCCTCCGTGCTGCGCCGCCCGTTCTGCTCCCTGCAGATGTCTGCCTGTGAGTGCCAGGATGCTCCATCCGCCAGTGCTGCTGGCCGAGGGCCAGCGCTGCAGCGGGCAGGATGGATGGAGGGAGGGATGGATGGATGATGGATAGATAGATGGGCTCTCCCCCCACGGCCACTGCGCAGGCAGGGTTTGCCCCCCAGGACCAGGGTGACACCGCAGCCTGCCCAGGGGTCACCGCCTCCCATTGCCTGGGCGCTGCCCTGGTGCCTGCTGGGCTCCGGCGCCGGGGGCGAGTCGTTTGAGCAGATGCATGATTGCAGCCTGAACTCCACGGCTCGCCGAATGAAGCACCGTTTATTTAAAACGCAGAGACATTTTTCATACCGTGCCAAGCCCCAGGAACGGGTTAATGCCAGGCCTGCGGGGTTCCCCCACTGCAGGGCCTGTGCCTGCTGAGTGATTGTTTGATCAGATAATGCAGGTGTTAAATGTGTTTGTCGGGAAACAGGAACCTGTGTTATCTGAGGGAGGCAGCGTGGGCTGTCAGCAGCAGCCTTTGATCTGCCGAGAGGCAGTGCTGTAAAGCGGGTCCCCCATCGTCTGCAGGGTAAAGCGGGTCCCCATCCACGGCAGCGCAGCCGTCCCTGGGTCCTTCTGCAATCCCCGGAGCACGGCAGGTGGCGGGCAGGATGGGAGGCGGAGGGTCCGGATCCCACCCGTGCATCCCCGCCAGCCCGGGCACCTGGGTGCTGTCTGCTCTGCCATGAAGGGGCAGAGACAGCAGGGTCCGAACGGTTTTACCTCTTCTCCCTCTCTGGCCCCAGACAAGGGGATTTCCCAGGGCTGCGTCACCTGGTTTAAGCCTCTCATAAATAAATAAAAGACGGGTTTTGATCCCAAACCTGACACAGATTGTAGGACCCCACTCTCAGCAGGCGCCGAGCCTCAGGGGGTGAGACTGTGTTGGAGGTAGGACTCTGCTGATATCCCATTGCTGATAAATAAGCTCTTGGGGGGGGGGCTCTATGGCCCCCGGATTCTGGAGAGCAGAGGAAGTGTTGAGCCAGAAGAGCCTTGGTGTAACTCCTTATTCTTCTTGGCTTACTGACCACAAACCTTTAGCACAAAGGAAAACCCTTTCTGGAGAAAATAGTGATCATCTTTTTGACAGCCCAGCTGCAGCAGTGACCCCCAGGGCTGGGTGAGCGGTGAGTGGGGTCCTGGGGGGCTGTAAGTGGGTGTCACCGGGGTCCTGGGGCCCCCGGCTCTCTTGAGTGCTGCATTTCCACACCAAAAGCAGGAAAGACCATGACGTCCTGGCCCCAGCACTGCTGGGAGCAGCTCACAGCACTGAAATGAAGGGTGTGCTTCAGTCTGTCCGTCACTGGAAATTAAATTTTTAATAATTTTGAGATGTATCAGATTTTATAACTATAATGCTTTAAAATTCTCCATTAATGTTCAGTCTAGTGCTATCTGTAAGTTGTACAGGCACACAGGACCTCACAGAGCTGTAATTCTCATTGCCTGGACGCTCCTGCTCTCTCCAGAGCGGGGTCTGGCAGAATGGACTGGTCCTGGAAAAAACAGAGATCCATGGAGTCCCTGCGGCACAGCCCGCGGCGATGCGCAGCCCAGGGCCGGGGGGACGGGGAAGGTTTTTCCTGAAAGCTCCATAGCAGAAAAAGGCACAGTAGAAGGAAGCTAAACCCAGGCGGGTCGGCCCTGGGCTGAGGCCGTAGTGCCGGAGCAGGGGAAGTGTTTCGCAGGCGGGAGAGAGGCAGAGCCGTGAGCTGGGGTGACCCGTGCCGTGTCTGCGGGAGGGAGGCAGAGCTGCGACCGCGCTGGTCTGCCTGAAAACAGGGACCAGGTTCACGGCTTCGCTGCCACTCGGGCTGCAGGGTGGCTCCCAGACAGACTCTGACCTTGCTCACCCTTTTCTTTATGCTTTTAAAACACCCTGGGTGTTTCGTGGTGTTTGGGGCGGTTCTGTGCTGCTGCCTGCCTCGTGCTCTCTCCGTGCTCTCGCTGTGCTCCGTCCTGGCAGCTTCACCTCCGCATCGCTGCCCGGAGTTGCCTGGACACAGAGTTGTTGTCCAAGCAAATGTGGGATTTGGCTGATGCTGGAGTCTCCTGCCAAGCCCTGGGCAGCCTCAGCATCCCTCCGGAGCGTGAGCCGCAGGTCTCTGGATGAGGATGGGGACAGGGACCAGTGCACCCCCGGCTGCTGTGGGGCTGCCCCTCGGGTGGGATGGGAGACGGTTTCTGAGCTGAAAATGTTGCTGATGAAGCCCTGGGGAAGTTGGTGGGATTTTCACCGTCCTTGCTCTCACCTTACAGGTTTCGGGCCCTTCACCCACTCAGCATCCCCGAGCGCCTCAGCCCCGCTGCCTCCTCCTGCCGCTTCGTAAATGAGTTTCTTTGTCTTGCAGAGAGATGCCAAGGGCCAGTACCTCTTCGACCTTCTCTGCCACCACCTGAACCTGCTGGAGAAGGACTACTTCGGCATTCGGTTCGTGGACCCCGACAAGCAAAGGGTGAGAGCCCTTCCGGCCGGGCTGGCTGTTGGGGTTCCTGCAGCTGGGTGCGCTCAGACGTGTCCTGGCCGGGGCTGGGAACCGCAGCGCGAGGCCGATGGCTGCGGTGGGGTTTGGTTTAGGCAGCGATGAAGGCTCTTCCCCAGCGATTCTCCCTGCCCCGCTGCTGGGAGGGTACAAAGCCCAGGGGGTGACGGGTACCCTGGTGGGGTTCTTGCTTTGCCCGTGGGAAGAGCAGCTACTTCTGGTCCCCCTGAGCACCCTGGTGACCCCCTGTCCCTTCCCACCTCTTCGGCCAGAGCCAGAGCTGGGTCTGGTGCTGCAGCCCCGGGGACGGGGTGCACCGAGCGCTGGCAGCAGCATCCTCGGGGTCCCAGGTCCTCTGGCATCTCCTCGGCATCGGTGGGGATGTGTGAGCTGGAGGGACTCGCATGGCTCTCGGATCCCCACACAAGTGGCAAAAGCATCGTGCGTTTGCAAAGTGAGAGGGTTTGATGCTATTGCCAAGGCGAGGAGGGAGGTCTCCTGACACGGGGTTTGCAGGACTATTTCTAGTGCAGAAATGTGTTTTAACACCAAGATGAGGCCAAGCGACGGCTTTGTGCCAAGAATCCAAACACTTATGTGTGTTGCCTCAGGCAATGAGGAGTGAAACATGATGTGGGAACGCATGGAGCCGAGAGCCCCCAGCTCCCGGCATGGATCCCTGTGAGTCCTGCTGCGTCCCTGGCGGCTGCAGCGGGTCCGGGCGCAGGGTGGCACAGCTCCTGCAGGGACAGGGTCCCACCTCGTGCCCAGCGAGCTGCGTTTCCATGCAGGAGTCGTGTGTGTGTGTCCTGCTGCTTCCTCGGGGTTAGCTGTCCAGGCTCCTTTCGCAACGCCTGCAGACGGAGCTCTGCACAAACACAGGTTCAGTCACCGCTGGCCATTAGAGCGCTCGAGGTCTGTGAATGAGAATGAATGTGCTCACAGGCGTAACTATTAATAGCAGTCTTGTGTTGCGCTTCCTGACAATCAGGATAAGCCACCGGAACCAACAATTTCTGCTCCCCGAGGCACCTACTGCCGACTCCGCTGAGGGAGCAGCCGGAGCTGGGCCCCGCGTCACTGCCAGTGCCAGGGAGCTGCTTCCGCGCTGCCACCCACAGTGGGATGGGGCCAGGCTGAGCCCCCCGCTCCCTCTTCTCCCTCCTGGGGCACCCACCAACACTCACACTGCTTTTCTCTCCCAGAGCAGTAGCCTCCTCTTCCTCATCCTCCCCACCTTGCTAAGTTGGAGTCATCAGGGAGCGCGTGATGCTGCTGCCTCTCATGGGGTCTCTGGACCATCGCCCCCCCACCTCACCTCTGCCCCCCAACTTGTGTTTTAGGGCTCTCTACCTCCCGGCTTCTCCATCCGTCTCCCGTCTCTCCAGCCTTGTCTCCTGGCTGTCGTTGTCCCGCTGTTGCAGGACCCGATGGCTGGGTTTGTCGTGGGCTGTGGAGTGGTGGCTCGTCAGCGCCAGTGAGCAGCGTTTTTCTTGCATGGTGCCGAGGGATCGCTAACTGCGTCTCCACTTGTGTCGGCTCTTTGTTTCCTGGCTTTTTGGTGAATCGCCTCTTTAAACGCATGTAGAAATAAAACTCCGTGCATAATGCATTGCGATGCATCGTCTCTGCGGGCAGGGTCGGTGGAGAGCTCCGCACGGCGCGCTGGAGAACCCCGCGGCACAGTCACTGCGTGGAGGGGGAGTGCCGGGGGCTTTTCTCTGAGCGTATTCCCTTGTGGCTAATGAGGGGATGGATGGAGAACGCAGCGTCGTGTCTTGTCCAAACTGGTGCAAGGAGAGGACTGTCTCATGTGGTGGGTCAGTGCCCAGGGCCGGATCCTGCTTCTCCTGCACCGTGGATGCGCAGCCCATAGCCGGTGGCAGCAGCTGCTGCAGCAGCCTGGGAGACCCTGGAGATGGGCAAAGGGGCGCGATGCCAAGGACACTCATTTTACCGGAGCTTTGCTTCTCCTGGGAATAATACGGTTCAGTTCAGGACACAAGGGCTGAGGCAAGAGCCATCACTCAGCTTTGAGGAGCATCCCAGGATGGGACAGCTCGGGGAGGGGACGTCCCTCCGAGTGAGCGCCAGCCCCAGCCCTGCAGCTCAGGGACACGGCGGCTGCCAAAGAGCTGCTTGGGTTTAGCATTTCCTCGGCTGAAAGTGCTGCATTTAAGCCCATGATGAACTAAGCTGTCGCTTCAGTCCATTTATTTCTGATGCACAAGTCAATATTCCTTATTGAAAGTGTGTTCTGCCCTGTGCCCGACGTCAGCCTGGGCTGGGGAGGGGACCAGGGGGACACAGTGAGCGGGATCGGACTCTGCTCCCGCCCGGGGCTGGGCTGGGAGCCACAGCGCTCGGGTGATGCGGGAGAGCAGCTGCCGCAGCCGGCAGCGTGCTCCGGGCTGGGCTGCAGCTCCTGCCGGGAGGGCATGGGCAGTCTTTGGAAAACTCGTCATTTCTAAGCATGGCCGGGAGGAGGCTGTGCGCTGCCCTGGGGCTGCTACAAGTGAGACGCATCTAGTGAGATCACAGGGCCACGGGCAGCAGACATTGCTGAAAAGGGAAGAAAAAGAGAGAAAAAGTCCTGCCTCCTTACCCCTTGTTTCCCAGCACCCTGCTGGGTCCCGGTCAGGGGATGCTGATGCTGGCGTTCAAACTGTTTCAGCCCAGTCCAAAAGACAACATCCTTCTTCCCAGCGTGGTGGGGACCTTCATGACCTGGAGGTTCCCTTGGTCCGGCGACTGGGAGAAGTGTTTCCCGCAGGAACCCCCCGTGATGTTCCCCATCCCCAACACCGCTGTTGGAGCACCGGGACCACTCGCTGGCAGTGACCCTTGGGTCCCATGGGGCTGCCCCGTGCCCCCCGGCTTCCCAAAGCCTCACGCCCAGGGGGCTGTGTCTGCGCAGTCGCAGGAGTTACCAGCGCCGGGGGGCAGACCCCAGGTGACTGGGCATACTGGCCCCCCTCGCCCCTGCCGCTGGCGTTCACAGCGCTGCCGGCACCCCAGAAACACCCGAGTGAAACCCAGCCCAGTTTGTGCAGCCACATGGAGCCACCGCTCACTGGTTTTGTCTCAGTGGTGGGCATTGATATTTATGGGAATCCCAGATTTCAGGGATGTGTCTTCATAGGTCTGTAATCCTTTGTGTGAGCTAGTGTTTGCCTTAGCTGTAGTCGTTTCGCTTTGGTGTTTTGGGGTTCCCCCTTCCCCACACAGAGACGTCTGAAGCCACTTCTCGACTGACAGCGCTTTGTTTCCTCACCGCGCCTGCTCAAACAGCCGCAGATCAAAGCAGCGGCCATTGCGGAGGCTTTGCTACAGGCAGAGCTTGATGGTTTCTTTTTGATGGCACAGAACTGTAATTTCAGAAACACAGGCTCGAACTTAAGCTTTCCAGTGTCACGCTGCAGTTACGGGTGCCGGGTGCTGCTGGGGCTGGGCCGGGAGTTTCAGCGGGCGCTGCGGAGCCGTCGCGCTCCCCGGCGGCACACGGCAGGGCCAGCCCCGCGCCCCGCAGCTGCGTGTCCCCACAGCCGCCATGGGGGTCAGCGGGACCCCGGGCAGAGCCCCCGGGAGCCCCACGGTCCCCGGAGCCGCCGGCCTGCGGGGAGGTGGGTCTGTGCTGCTTGTGTGCAGGACCTTGATTTAGGCTTTAAAAATCGCATCTCCAAGAAACTGGTCCCTGCACTTCTTCGACCCCAGCCCGCGCACACGTGCAGCCGTGTGGCACCAGTGAGGGGTGATTTTAGTGGCTGGGGCCCCTTGGCTGCTGGCCGGACAGACAGGGGCCGCAGCCCCCTCCCGCCTCAGCATAGGCTTTTATTTCAAGCTGTGGGGGGAGATTTTTTTCTTTGATTTTGCCCTGAAGAGTCAATTATTAATGGAAAGTATTTGTTGCTGAGTTGCTTTAATTATCTTCTTTTTCTTTTCAGCACTGGCTGGAATTTACCAAGTCGGTTGTGAAGCAGATGAGGGGTGAGTGTTGCTGTGAGCAGATGGACAGGCAGCCTGTGCTCCTTGGTTTAGATTTATGTCCGTTTTCCCCAGTCCTTCCCCTCTGGGGTCAATTCCCAGCACATCTCCCAGAAAAAGGGCCTTTTTGATGATCCACAAAGCTGTTCTGCTGGGTGGAAAGCAGGATCGCTCTCCCCCGCTCCTGCTGCCATCGCAGCCGGCCAGGTCCCCCCAGTGCGCAGGCACCATCCCTACCGGAGACCAGGGCAGAAATGGTGGGATGAGCAAAGCGGGGTTTGCCAGTGCCGGGGTGCTCCAGCCAGCGGGCGCTGTGGCCGGCAGACGGTGCCGCGGGCACTTCCTCGCAGTGTTACTTGGGACATCGCTCCCCCCATGGCCACCGCAGCGGGGAATGGCCCCCTGCCCATCTGCTCCCTCCTTACCCGGCGTATCGGGGTGTGTTTGGAGTGACGGGGAGGGCAGGTGACACCCCCAGCAGTATCTGACCGTCTCCTCGAGCGGGGCTCTTCGGGAGGACGAAGGGGACGAGCCCTGCCGTTTGGTGACCGCGGTGTCGCTGTTGTCGCTGCAGCCCAGCCTCCCTTCACCATGTGCTTCCGCGTGAAGTTCTATCCCACGGACCCCGCTGCGCTGAAGGAGGAGATCACCAGGTGAGACCCGCGTGGGGGGACGGCCGGCCAGGGCTGGACCGAGACCCGTGCTGTGCTCCAGGGAAGCGCAACAGCCCCGTCGATTTCCAAACAAACCTGAATATTCCTGGGTTGTCCCAGCTGTGGGGGAAAAGTGCAGCAGTCCCCCCGTGCTTTGTTGGTATGTGGAGCCCAGCGGGGAGCACTTGTGGTGGGTTTAAACCCACTGACGTGGTCTTTGGCTGCGGTTCGTTGCAAAACCCACATTCCCGGGGCAAAGTGCTCCCAGTGGAGCACTTCTCACCATAACATCCATCGTGACTTCCCTACCGTCCTGCCAGTGCAGAACAGCTCCTGAGCTGCACCAGGATTGTCCCTGCGGCTCTCCAAGATCTCTCCTTCCAGCTGGGATCCCCCGGTCCCGGCTGGAGCGGGAAGGTGGGTTCAAGCAGGAGCAGCAGCTCTCCCGCGAGAGTGGTTTCTGCTAATACCTCTGCCTCTTCTGAACCAGCTGTTAGTGCCACTGCCTCAGCGTGTCCCTCGCTCCGGGTGTCGTTACGTGTGCTGGGTCTGTCAGGAAGGGCTTGAGTGTCTCCGGTTCCCTTGCTGTCCCTGGAAGCAGTTAGCCACATCCCTTTTACGTAAAGGGGCATGAACGCTCTGGGAGAACCGGGTGATAAACTGCAGAGACTTGACAGTGCTTCTCCCGAGTTTCTGTCTTCAGGGACTCTTCATGCCGCTCTTCCTGCCAGAGGGAAGGACAGTCTCAGCACGGACTGAGAAATTGAAGCAGCTTTGGAAAACAAGCCGTGGCTGTGGACTGTGTTAAAAACGAGCCCTGCCGTGGCGGGGGGGTTGGTCTCTGCCTGAGCCAGCGGGCTGGCACCTTTGCCAAAGGTTTCTGCATTTTCCCTGTGGAGCTGCTGCAGGACCCCCAGTGTCTTGGCCCCCAAATGCCCTCAAATGGTGGCAAGTGGCCCTTGTCCCTCCCTCGGAGTGGCTCGGTCTCAGCAGCCTGAAGCCGCGCGGACCCGAATCCCCCTGCACGTCCAGTTCCTGCGCTGGGCTGCCATTTTGCCATTTGCCTGCTCTGCCTGCCATTAAATATTCCCAATGAATAGCTGGGGTCCATGCTAAGCATGTCGAGAATTAAGTAGGCTTACCGACAGAGCTAAATATATTCCAGGATTTAATTCTTGGGATTTTCAGTCTATTTCTGCCGGCAGCAAATGAGAGAGGGTGTCTGGGCTTTTGCAGCCTGTTAAGCAGCGTGTTTGGAACATTCCTGGGCTCAGCTTTTTACTTCAGCTTTGCACCGATAAACTCTGTACTTTCGTTTGGCAGATCAGTCCGAAGAAGCAGAGGATGGGGAGGTGTTTCCAAAAACCAGAACTAAAAACCACCCTCAGATGTTGTTTGGAAGCCTGAGAAAGTTGCGATTCTTTGGGAGTGAGGGCGGGTGGGAGATGCAGGCTGGGGTGAGGGCGGCTGTGAAGAGCCCTGTTCACGTTTGCTGGGCCTTTTCCAACCTGTCTTCATGTCCGGAACGCCGCCCTCTCTGCCGCCGCCAGGACACGCGCTGCAGTCGGCTTTCTTGGGTGTGATTGATCTGGTTTTTCATAGAAACACATTTCAGGGGACCCCCAGAAGTGCCCAGGAATAGTTTCACAGCGACAAATCCCATTTTGCTTAAGCGGCGTTTATTTAGTTTGCAGCTTTTACATTCACTCCCAGCAGCTGCAGCCCTGTGCAGGCACCAGGCCTTAATTTAAATGTGAAATGGCCAAAGCCCTGTCTCTGAGTAATGACAGCTATTACGTGGGCATTAAGCTGCGCATACAATATGTTAATTGTATTTCTTTTCTTTAATCGGAGATTAGCAAACATCTGCAGTTGTCAGGCACAGTGGGGAGAATTGAAATGCAGGTCAGGGGTTTGCCCCGGGAGGGAGTGGGGGAGGTAGGTGGGGAGCCGGACCCCGGAGTGGGGGCTGCAGGAATATTTCCCATCTTTAATGTCCTTCTCCAAGGCAGCCTCATCCCCCAGCCAGCGCTGGCTGGGAAGCTTCCCTTTCCAAGGATGTTTCCAAGGCATGGGCAAGGCTTTGGCAAACCTGCTTGGCACCCGCTGCGTGGGTTTTGTGTGTAAAACCAGCTCGGATCTGCAGACCTTCCCTGCCCAAAGGGAACGGGGGCTCCGGGGTGGGCACACCAGGGGGCGGGAGGGATTGCAGGGTTAGACCCGCTCGGTTACGCGGTTTTTGTGAGGCCTGAGCTGGGCAAGGTGCCGGTCGGTGGTGGTCGCCGGCTGAGCCCAGGGTCTCCATCACCGCTGTCCCCCCATGGGCAGCAGCAGGGTTTGTCACCCCGGCCACCAACCACCAGTGCTTCAGAGGTGATGGGGGCACTGGGAGCAGAAGACCCATGGATAAAGGATTCACCTGACCTCGGGGATGCAGCCACCTCTGCCCCTCTGTGCCCTGCCGCTGATGGGAGTGTGGAGCTCTGCAGCCCGGCTGGACGCCGGCTGGCTGGGATCGGGGTCTGACGGTCCCCCTTGGGTCCCCCACGCACCGGGACGAGCCCACCGTGTGTGCGGGCTGCCCTGCTCGCTGCCGCTCCAGGTGTGCCTGCAACTGCAGCTGAAACACGGGCTTAAAATTCACTTTCCCCTGGACCGAGTGCACTTTAGTATCTGGATTTCTCTGTAATATATTTTATCTGTGAAAATTAGTGGTTTATCTCATCATAAATACGGATTTGAGAAATGAAGCATGACTGAGATATTGCAGAGTGCAAGTCTGATTATTTAAATGTGTTTCTGAGCACTCTGATTTACATTTTGCTCCTTCGCTCTCTGACTTTACATTTTGCCATCAAAAGGTTTTCCCAAATGCATTCCCACACAGCTCAGCCCAAACGGTTACTTGGGTTTAGATTTATTCAAATATGTGGTTTTCCAACCTAGTTTATCTTTTCACCGGGCTTTGGCGCGTGGGGGCAGAGATGGGGGCGTGCGCGGTCCCTGGCGCTGGGTGAGGCCGTGTGGCGCATCGGCGAGCAGGGAGGAGGGGAGCGGGGGCGCACGCAGGGACCTGGAAGGATGCAGAAAGTTGGGGAAGGAGAGAGCCACGTTACAGGGAAGGTGAGCAGGCAGGGGAGGATGCCGGACTTGGAAGTGCAGCAGTCGCTGGTGGGCTCAGGGCCACGAGACCCCCTTCAGAGCATCATCCTGGGGATCCCCACCCTTGGGATGGGCTGGGGCAGTTGCAGTCATTTGGGTGCTGCTCAAAACAGGGTGAAGCATCGCGGGGGATGCCAGGGGCTGAGGGGACCAGCTCCTCCGTGTCTATGTGTTTCCTCCTTTCTGTGTTTCCCCTGGTGGGAATGCGCATCCCAGTGTCTCCCTGCCCAAGGGAGCTCTGCAGCAGCTCTGCCCTGCTGCCGTGGCCACGCTGGTGGGCAGCCAGGCTGGTGGGGACCTCCATCAGCCCCCGGGCTCAGGCACTGGCCCCAGGGCAGGTACCATGACCCCGTGGTCTGGAGCGGGGCTGGGATGTGGAGATCTGAGCCCAGACCCTGGCCAGGGGAACAGCCCGGTAATTAGCACTTGTTCGCTCCTAGCAAGTGTAATGTCTTCTAAATGGGCTGCTCAGAGAGAAATGTTAGTGCAATGTCTCGTGGCAGATATTCCACATCTAAATTGCCTGTTTAGGTAATTTAAACTGTGCTTAATAAATGGACTATCTCTCCTGTCCTCAGGTATTTAGTCTTCCTGCAGATAAAAAGGGATCTCTACCACGGCCGTCTCCTCTGCAAGACTTCGGATGCTGCTTTGTTGGCCGCCTATATCCTTCAAGGTAATGCTTTTTGACAAGATAAATTTGCTTTTCATGCTAAGTACTGATTACATTATTTCACTTACAACAGATCACTGCACCTAGCATACAAATGTCATCCTGCTGGTGTGGGGCTCCTGCTTCAAGACTGTGCTTGTGCTGGGCTAGCGGGGGGCGAGGATTGATGTTGGGGTGTCCCCTGCGGCAGAAGCACTGTGCTGCCATCTGCTCCCTGAGCCGCCCCCCCCTGCATTCGGGGCAGCAGTGTCCCCATAGGTGTCCCCTTGGCTAATCCAGCCCCTGTTTCCTGGCTCTGTGCTTGTCCCCGCGCAGCAGCAGCCCTGTGACAGCACTGCTCTCCCCAGGGCTGTGCGTGGCCCTGCGGTAACTCCGGCAAGTGCCAGGACCGTGGCTTGCAGTTGTGGGGAGGCTCCGGGGCTAATGGCGGTGATGCTGCTTGCTGGGAGGGATGGAGGTGGCCTTGGGCACGCTCAGCGCCTGCTGCCCTCGGCAAAGAAATCGCCTTTGTCAGCAAGTCGCTGAGGCGCTGGTGGAGTTGGGAGCAGGAGGAGGGAAAACCGCTGCAAACCTTCTGCCTGCTCTGCTCTCCTGCCCATTTCCCTGCCGGCTGGCTCTGCCTGCTCCTGCCTGCACTGTCTGAGGCACCGAGAGCACTGAGGGGCCGGCATCTCCCGGCGCAGTGCTCAGAGAGGACCGTCGGGATGTTTGGAGGAGCCGGGTGGCCGCTGGCATGGTGGAAAAGCACATTGGCACCGTGATGCCGGGTGTACGGGTGGGCTTCCCCACCCAGGGGTGCTGGGCTCAGCACCTTGCTGGGTCCCTCTCCGCAGTCCCCTGGTGTCCCCGGGACGACCTGCGGAGATGTGCCCCAGCAAGCAAAAAAGACAAATTTCAGTGCCAAAGCATTTTTGAGTTATTTCGCAGTGCCATTTTGTTTCCCCCGTTTCAGCGTTTTAGGCAGGAAACATAAAAATTAATGCAACATCTCCATTTCATTTAGTACCTGAGGAGAGAGGGAATGAAATCAGAGCAAGGTCCCGTCATCCCCAGTGGCAGAGGCTGCTGGATCACTGTAAATCCCAGCGGGAGACACCAGCCACAGCGAAATGCCGGTGGCGATGGCTGCGGGCTCCCGCTGGGTGCTGGGAGAGGGAGCGGAGCTGCGTCAGCCTGTGCCCAGGAGAGAGCAGGGCTGAGCCCAGAAATGGGGTTGTCCCGGGCGTTTCTGCACCCTGGTCCCGGCACTCGGGGTCAGGGCTGCTGGGAATGTCTTGAGGACAGACCCCCTGTCTCTGCGCTTGTGGCTTGCCCAGGATAGAGGCAGGTTTTCCAGGCGGGGGATCAATGCCACAGGCAGCCCCCCGCCGTGCTGCTGGGGCAGCCTCTGCCTGGCAGCGCTTCCCCAGGGCAGCTAAAGAGGGGAAGGAGCTTTTCTCAATGTCACTTCACGGATTTCCAACTAATTATATTTTTTCAAGGCACAGTTGCATCCCCTGGGGGAGCAGAATCCGCTCGCTGCCTTCTTCCCAGCCGGGCTTGGGGTGGGGGCCGGGGGTGCCCCCGGGGTGCTCGGGGCTGGTGGCCGCAGGGCTGCCATCGCGTGGCCCCCGTGCAGCTCCTGGCAGGTTCTTGGCAAGTAGCTTGAGGAATTAATAAATTCGGGACAGTGACCATCTGCTGGCGGGTGATTCCCAACCAAACGGTGAAATTAGTTGGATGCAGTTAATGCTTTCCAAATGATCCTTCTGAAGCGAAGCATGGCTGGGTCAGAGCAGCGTTCCCGGGATGGTCTCAGCCCTGATCCTGCGCCTGGTTGCCACCAGCTTGGCTGCCACGGGTTGGGGATGCCGGGATGGGGTGTACACTGCGGACTGGGTTGTGCTGCTGTTCCTGACCGATTCTGTCCCCCCCCAGCTGAGATCGGAGACTACGACCCAGGGAAGCACCCAGAAGGCTACAGCTCCAAGTTCCAGTTCTTCCCCAAACACTCGGAGAAGCTGGAGAGGAAAATTGCAGAGATCCACAAGTCGGAGCTGAGGTACGGCTGGGGGCTTCGCTGGGTGGGAGCGTCGGCTGCTGTAGGGATCACCGATGCTCGGCTGGTTTTTATCCCATTTGGGATTTTCAGCTGTGGCATGGGATGAGCACTCACTGCTCCGGCCTGTCGGATCCAGCAGTGCTGGGGGCAGCGTTGGTGGCAGCAGAAGTGCCGAGCAGAGCAGGCTTTGGGAATGCAGGCCGTTTGGTGGCGTAGGGGTGTGACAACAAATCACCCTGCGAGAGGAGCTGCCGTGTCCCGCCAAACCTCTGCTCGCTGGAAGGAAAATGTGATTAAGCGGTCAAGGACAAGCTGCAGAAAGTGCAGACAAATAAAAGAATATGCTGGCAATGCGGCAAAACCAGCCCTGATCCCTCCTGCCCCAGGGAGGGCGGAGGGGTTTCTCCTGCTCCTGGCTGTTGGCTCTGCCGGCACAGCCTGGGGTGGTCCCTGGTCTTCCCCAGTGGGATGGGGACAGAGACCACCCCCAGTCCCCCATAGACCCCCCTGCTGTCTCCCCTCCTGCCTTCACCCCGCTCTGGGGACACGAGAGACCGTCAGCAAAGCCCCGTCCTGCCGTGGCACTGGCGGTGCCTGGGGGGCCGTGTCGCACCGGGCAGCCGTGAGCCCATCCCCGGGGGGGACAGGGTGGGGGGGGTGACCCTCTCAGAAAGCCGGCAGAGCCGTCCCTTCCATGCTGTGTGCTCCTGCCTTCTGCCTGGCAAACTCCCCGTTCCTCCCCCCCGAAGAGATGCCTGTGCTGCGTATGGGAAATCCAGCCCTACGTTTTGCTGATACTCCTCAGTTTCGGTGCTTCCTGGCGCGGCGGTTCAGTGGGTCCGGTGCTGGCTGGGGCTGGCGGGAGAAGGGCTGGGTTTCGGTGCCGGGATCCTGCTGCGGATCCGCGGTGCTGATGGGTGTAATGGGAATATGCCACAACTGATCCTCTCGTGAACAGAAACCTCAGCCGAGGGCTGAGTTTCATCTTCATGTCTTCCGTGGAATACTCTTTTTTTTTCCCCCCTTTTTTCCCTCCCGTAGTGGGCAGACACCAGCTACTTCAGAGCTGAATTTCCTCAGGAAAGCCCAGACTCTGGAGACCTACGGGGTTGACCCGCACCCTTGCAAGGTAAAACACTGTTGTGAAGGCTGTTCCTTGCGCTGGATTTCTCGCTCCAGCCGGTGCCAAGCTGCCAAGGTACCAGTGACCGTCCCCAGCGCAGCGGGCTGTGGGGCTGGCAGCGCCGTGCTCCGCGGGATGCGCTGGAGGCAGCACACCCTCTCCAGCCCCGCGTGGGTTTGTGTGTGTGCAGCGGGAGCGGGGAGGGCAGGTACTCTGAAATCCTTCCAGAGAGCATTTAGGGAAGCCGTAAGAAAGCATTTTCACATGCAGACAGCTATAAAAGACAGTGGACGATCATCTTCCGCTAAAGCATGTAATTTGGAGGCAGGAACAAGGTCAGTAATGTGTCTGAGAAAGCAGCAAGCATTAATCTGCCAGAGAGAGTCTATCGCTCTGCTCTTCCCTGGCCAGTAATCCAGTTTTCTGTTTGAAAAGCTTTTTATTGACTGTAGATGTCATTGCGTTTGTCTCTCTCTGGTCCCTTATAGTCCCATCGCATGTGGATGGATGCGGGATGCAAAGCAGATGGAGAATTTTTGCTTAAAGGGCAGTGCCTGCTCTGTCCTCCCCCGGGGCTTTTAACTGAATTAGGCCACATAAATATACAGTTGCGGTAAATATACCTGCCCTGGGTGTGGGGGGCTTCCATTTAGCATCCCCAACCCCTGTTGAGCCTCTGCACCCCCCGCTCCCCGTCCTCACCCCCAGCATCCCCCACCTTTCCCAGGGACACCCTGCTCCCCAGCTCCCCCCTGCCCCAGAGGAGCTCTGCTTTCGGCCCTTCACCCTTGACAGATTAAGATGGATTTCTGATCTAATTTGGATTCAAAACCAATTTGTTCTCTGCTGAAATTCAGAAGATCTGATCACGGCGCTGTCTCCCCGCGCAGCCCCGGCGCGTGCTTGAGGCGGCCATCCCTGCCCCGTGCCAGCAGAGCAACCGAGAACCGGCACCCGGGGTGGAAAGCAAACGGCAGAGCAGATGGCTCGTCTCTCGACTAAGCCAGGGAAGGGCACAGCGGGGAGCAGAGGGGAGAGCTGTGCTCCTGCCCGGGGCAGGTCCTGGGCACGGGGTGTCCCAGGGGCCAGCAGAGCCCCCGAGGAAACACGGCAGACACCAAACAGACATTGCGCTTCTGCAGCCGCCCCGTACAGTTCCTTGCCTGTTTTCCTGCCCAAAACGCCACAAATCCCCAACCACCTTCCCTTCAGCTCAGCATCCTTCAAAAGCCATCGGAACATCTGCGGCCAAATAAAAGTCAGGGTGAATCTCACAATTACTGATCGGCCACAACTGTTTCATGGTATTTTTGACATTCAGTTTACCTCTGTTTTTTCCGTGCACACGAGCGCAATTAATGATTACTTCCCTGGAGATTACTTCCCTTTATGATTAAGTGAAACTGCTGCCTTGCTCTGTACATGACACTAATTATTGGTTTTAAACTGTCTCGGTGCCGCCCAGCCGCACTGGCTGTGCAGGGCTCTGAGGGAGTCAAGTGTAACAGGATTTTACCATTTTCTGGTTTAATTACTAGTGGAAGGGTTGGTGAGGCACTGCCTTCGCTGTTTATTCCTCACCAGTGAGTGGCTGGGAGTGCTGGGGTGGGAGCCGTACTGCGGTTTCTCCCCATTACTGCCACTGGACCAGCTGCTGGTTACTGGGCTGCGGGTTTGCCGTGTGTGTGGGGGTCACGATCCATGAGGACCTGCTGGGAGCATCCCGCGGGCGCAGTCGGCACGGAGGATTCTGCATCGCCACCGCCTCTGAGGCTGGGGGCCGCTGGTGATGTATAACCCTTGCCAGCTTGGCGACATCGTGCTGAGAAATTGCTGTTGTTTTCCAGGACGTGTCAGGGAACGCAGCGTTTTTGGCCTTCACTCCCTTCGGTTTTGTTGTTCTGCAGGGAAACAAGAGAGTTCACTTCATCAAGTGGTGAGTTCCCTCCCCGGCATCGCCCGCGGTGCCCTGCTTGCTTGGAGCCGCGCCGGCCGCTCGCTTCGGCAAGGTGCGCGCGGTGCTGCGGGGCCGGGGCCATGAGTGCCCCGTGTCACCCCGGGGTGCTCAGGGGGTGCTCGGGTGAGCTCCCGCTTTGTGGCCCCCAGGCTTCTTATTTTCTACGTTTGTTGACATGAATCTGCATCGTCCCTGTGTTGACTGAGTCCCCCAAACCCCCTCCAGCCCCTCTGAACCCGACTGCGTTGTTCCTTGCTGCGTTTTGGCCAGTGCGTTACTCAGGGCTGGCATTGCCACCCGGCCAGTGCCCGTGTGACCAGGTCCCGGTGACTCTGGGGCACCCCACTGACCATCAGCTTCACCCCAGGGCATCCCCCTTTCCCAGCTGCTGGTTTCTGAGCCAGGGTTCCTCTCACCACCCCCTGGCACCTCCCAGGGATGGCAAACAAGGTCGGAGGCTGCCCCGCTGCCCCCCGCTCCGCAGCACCAGCTCACGACCTGCGGCTCTGTGCCAGGGAGGAGGCGGCAGGGCTGCAGCGGGTCTCTCACCTGCCTGTCCCTGTCCTTTCAGGAACGAGGTGACCAAAATGAAATTCGAGGGGAAGACTTTCTATTTGTACGTAAGTCAGAAGGAGGTGAGTGCTCTCCCTTCCCGCGGGACTTCCCGAGCGCAGCCATGGCCGTTGTTCCTGCGGGTTCCCCGTGCACGTGGCAGCTGCAGCGGCGTCGCCCTGGGCCCGCGCTGCAGGGACACGGGCAGCGTGGCAGGGCCCGCAGCTCAGTGGCAGCGCTGGGGTCACCTCCCCGCTCCCGCGGGCACCTTGCTCTGGGCGCTGGAGCCTGCAGAGGCCGGGTCAGCCCCAGGCTGGGCCGTGGCGAGAGCTCTGCCCTCAGCAGCAGCCCGGGACCGCTGGCGCCTGCCCCCCGTGCCTGCCCGCCCTCCTGGTGACGCGCGTTTGGGGTTATTGTGGTGATTGTTACCGCCGTCCCGCTCGGTCAGCCCTGGTTGATGAAATCAGCCTGAAAAGCTCTGCCTGAAGTTGGCTCCCATGCAAGCCGTCAGCATGAGTTTCAAATAAATGTGTTTCTGGGCATTCAAAAAGGCAGGTGGGTGGCAGGTCACCGGCACCACGGCTGCCTGTCCCTCGTGCGAGGTGCCATGCCGGGGTGTCGGCTGATGCTCCAGCATCTCCCTGTGTCCTGAGCTGCTCCGGAGGAGGTTTTGCCCCTTGCTAGCATGACTCTCCAGCTACGGCTGCTCTGACCATCATCCGCATTCCCAGTGGGCACCACTCTCTTGTTCCCCCGCCAACCCCTTGTCTTTCTCCTTTAGGAAAAGAAAATTGTTCTTACCTATTTTGCCCCGACACCGGAAGCCTGCAAGCACCTCTGGAAGTGCGGGATAGAAAACCAGGCTTTCTACAAGTAAGTGCTGGGGCACCCAGGCCTGTGGGGGGTGTGTTCTGCATCCCCCCGTGGGTCGGCGCTGCCCCACTCGGCACCTGCCCCAGGGCTCCATCCAGGTACCGGGGGCTCGAGCAGGGGCTGTCAGCAGCAGCCTAGAGCTCCTGGGGAAGGCCAGAGCCTTCCCGCTCCTCCCCAGGCAGGAGCTCCCGCTGCCGGGGTGAGACCCCCAGCCTGGTGGCCCAGCAGTCACCAGCCACCAAAAAGTACCGATGGCCCCGGGGCAAACCTTTAACCAGGAGACTAAGCCCTTAGTGCTGAGCAAGTGGAGCAAGTCCTGCCCACCGCAGCAGCGGGCGTGTTGTACCATTTTGCCTGTTAAAGGCAGCATTTTTGTAGCCAGCCAGCTCATGGAGATGCTCAGGAGCAGCGAGTGAGGCGCATGGCTGGTGCGGGACAGATGCTGTCAAAACTGAGGGAATATTTTCTGACCTAATATTCGGGGATGGATTTTCAAAACGGCTTCGCAGGGTCTGTTTGTGCTGAATCCAGCACTAAAATCCCCACTGAAGTCGAGCCAGTGCCCCGGGGTGCTTTAGAAAAGCCTGCCTTTTAATGGGGAAGGCTTGAAAACTTTCAGAAATAATCTGTGTCTAAGCTCTTTGGGAACAATTTAATTATTCATGGAAAGCGTTCAGGGGAGCGGGGAGGTGCCGTGCAGCCTGGGCCGCAGCCGCGAGCCGTTGGGGACAGTGGCTGGAGGGACCATCCCTGCAGCTGCCTGGCTTCGGGCACCTCCGGGCTGGGGGTGTCCCCGGGCGGTGGGCGTGTGGACGGGGAAGGTTCAGTCCTTCCCCCCGGAGCTCGGGGCTCCCTGGCTCACGGCCACCAAGGTGGCTTTTTTGCCCCGGTGTGGCTAATTGGGCTGTCAGACGGGGCTGGTCTGTCTGCCCACAAAGCGGGGAGGTGCCAGGTGGAGCACTTTGGTTTTACCATCCTGCTCGTGTTGTTACTTAAAAATAGCCTGCTTTGTGCTTCGTAATGAGTTTTATTTTAATCAGCAAGATGCGAGATAAAGCCTGTGATGTATTCTCTTTGGGAATACTGCAATCAGCAGCTGCAATCAGCAGGTTTCATTTCTCATTATATTAACATGAAATGAAATTGCAATATTGCTTTACAAATCTCTTTATGATTAATCATGTCAGTAAATTACCTCTGGATTATGCACCCGGTGGAGTGGACCATAGGCTCGGCCGCGGTGCTGTCAGACTCCTCCCGGGGTGAGGGACAGGTTCCCTGGGGCTGAGGAGGAGTCGGGACTGTCCCTCCCGGCGGTGTCACCCACCGCTGCCCCGACTGCCCCCGGCGAGTGCCAGCCCGCCTGGGACGGGCCATGCCTGCACCGCTGCGCTGCAGAGGTCGTGGTGAGGGGTTCAGCCCCCCGTGGACCCTCATCCCTGTCCAGGTCCCTCCTGCAGGCGCTCGCTGGTGGCCCTGGGGGGTCCCTGTGTGACCTGCAGCCCGAGCCCCCTCCAGCCGCCGGGGAGGCCGTTGGCAGCGGGTCTGTGCAGGAGCCCAGGCACGGGCTGGGCAACGCTCCCGCTGCCGGCAGGGACGTGCTGGCGGAGAGCGCGGCGAGGTGATGCCATGATGATCCCGGTGTTCGGTGCCACCAGCCGGTGCCATCCCATGCTGTCAGCGGCTTGTTTCATTCCTGGTGGTGTTTCGCATCTCCAGGGCTTTGCTGCTGTAATTTGGCCTAATTTGGCCTCGCTGCCATTTGCCAGCGGCTCTGGGCTCCCTCCCTCTGGTGCTGGGCCCCGTCTGGCAGGGGTGATGCTGCACCAGCATCAGCAGAGCGCTCGCTCCTCGCCACCGGTGCGGTGCACAGGAGACAAAACCAGGCTTTGCCATGGAGCCATGCCGGCGGCCGTCCCTGCTGGGTGCTCAGCGCCAGGCCAGCGGCGCAGGATGCTCACACAGCTCTTGGTGCTGTTGCAGGTTGGAGAAGTCGAGCCAGGTCCGGACGGTGTCCAGCAGCAACTTGTTCTTCAAGGGAAGCCGGTTCCGATACAGGTAAATAATGACAGTAAGTAGCAGTTACTGGATATATTTTGGGATGCTCCTTTGGGCGCGCTTTGGGGAGCAGTTAGGGCTGCAGTGGTCTGGGGACTTGCTAAGGGTCCTCCTGTCACCAGAGTTCCTCCCGCTGCAGCACGGCCGCCTCGGTGAGGCCATCACTGCTTCATCCTCTGTTTCACGGCTGGCGTCCCTCCCCTCAGCCCCACAACGGCAGAGCTTTGGGGGGACGGGAGTGGGGAGAGGAGAGGACAGGGGGGGCTTTGGGGTTTGGTTTCTGAGAACAAGGAGTGAAATGAAGCACTGCAGTTCCTACAGTCCTGGGGAGTGTTGCTCCTCCCTGGGCCTGGAGCCAGAGCTTGGACCTGGGACCTTGTAACTCTGCAGGACAAGAGACCCCAGCGCATCCTCCGCTGGGAGGTGCACGATGCCAGCACCCTCCTTGCTGGCATGGGAGGGCCCAGGCACCCATGGCGTGTGTCCCCCCGGAGGGGAGGTGACCTCACTGTGTCCAGCATCTCATGCCAGGAGAAGTAGCAAAACGTGGTGGCAGAGGGGTCAGCCAGCCTTTCCCTGCTCTTGCCATCACCGTTATTTCCAGCAGATATGTCTGAGCTTTCTCCTGGAGCTGTGGGGATAACCCCTCTGGCCTGTGGGGGGGGGTAGGGGCCAGGCTGGGGCACGGTGTGCCATGGGGGGAGCTCATGGCTCACCAGTGCGGTGGTCACACCCTCACGGTGCTCCTCTTCACCTGCTGCAGTGGCCGCGTTGCAAAGGAGGTGATGGAGTCCAGCGCCAAGATCAAGAGGGAGCCCCCCGAGATTCACCGGTAAGAGCGCGGCAGCCGCGGGCAGGAGGGCTGCCGTGCCCCCGGGGCTCCGGCGCCCACCGGGGCTCTGACACCATCCCCGTTCTCGTCCCCAGGGCAGGGCTGGTGCCGAGCCGGAGCTGCCCCTCCATCACCCACGGCCCCCGCCTGAGCAGCGTGCCCCGCACCCGGAGGAGAGCCGTGCACATCTCCATCATGGAAGGTAGGGCACGGAGCTGCGCTGAGGGGCTCGGAGCCGAGGCAGCCCCGGCACCGGGGACACGCACCCACTTATGCAAACACGCACACCCACAAACAGCAGACACACACACACACACACACACACACACACACACACACACAGAGCTGACTTTTGTAGCCCCTGATGCTGATGTGGGGCCGCCGGGGCAGGGAAGGTCCCTGACGTGTCCCCAGGGTCTCGTGGCCAGGCAGGACAGCACCAGACGTTGCTCTTGCAGCTCGGGGCCAGTTTGGCATCGATAGCTGAGCCCGGGCAAAGTGGAGGGCTGATTGTGGGGCAGAAATTTCCAGTGCAGCAGCAAAGCAGAGGAGAATTTCTCAGCAATGTTCATTTAGATTAAATTGGAAATCCAGCAAAAGGCTCCAGGTTGTGCTGACAGCTCCGAGCCGGGTGAGCAGGGAGTGAGTCTGCTTTGACGGCGCTGTGGCAGCCCCGTCCTGCGCATCCCTCGCTCTGCTCTGCCAAACGTGGCCCTGGTGTGAAAGCAAAGCAAACCTGCCTGGCGCGGCACCCACGGGGTGCCAGAGGGCAGGGGGTTCCTGGGAGCCGCAGGGTCTGACCGGGTACAGGAGCAAGCTGGTCTGCAAAAGGACTTGTCACCCACCTGGGGGCCACTCCTGGCCAGCCGATGGCCACAGCCGATGGCCTGCCAGTCTGCCGGGCTGGATCGCTGTGCCAGCCTGCGGCGGGGGCTGCAGCCAGGGTGGGATGCACCTGGGAAGGAGGGCTGGCAGAGGGCAAAAGGCTGGGACCAGCCCTGGAGCTGCCTCACGGGGCTGGGGACGAGGCTGGGGGCTGTGGCTGTGCCACTGGTTCTGGCTGTGGTACCCACTGGTGACAGCAGTGTCTGCCTCCTGGTGACGCTGGGGTGACGGAGAGCAGTGTGTGCGGTGGCGGCTGCTGGTGTGGGGCGGGGGGGGATGTGATGATGAACAGAAGTTTGGAAAACTGGGAGGTAGAGGAGGGAATGGGGACAGCAGGGAGCGAGGGGGTGGGTGCACCCTGCGGTGGTGCCCTGCTCCCGGGGGGCTGCGGGACCAGCCCCCACCCCGGCACAGCCAGGCAGGTCCTGCTGCCCGGGGTGTGGGTCCAGAAACGCTGCCTGCCCGAAGGGACAGGTCCCTCGGGGCAGGAAAGGGATTTCTTTCCATCGAGGGAGCCCAGGGCGGACGTCTGTGCTGATTTTCGGATGGGGAGCCTGCCTGGCAGCTGCGGCAGCCCCGCAGGGAGGGTCACCC
>VXBO01005136.1:571536-585470 GCA_013400135.1 Rhinoptilus africanus
GTTGTGTCTCCCCTCTGAGGACACAGCCACGGCCCCAGCTCCCAGCAGACGGGCCAAGGAGGGTTTGGCGTGGAGCCCCCCAGCTCTTGGGCAGGCAGGCGATGCTACGGGCGCTGCCAGGAGGCGGAGGATGGATTTTAATTTTTTTTTTCACATAATATCCTGTTTTATGCAACATAGCAAAACTAACTCTTAGCGTAGTGTTCCTACCTCAGCCCGTAGTTCATGGTGTTCTATGCAGTGCGTGGTAGCCCCAAACCTGATGTTTCTCGCCCTGGGTTAAAGATGCAGCGTGTGTCCCCCCCCAGTCCCGATGTACCGGTGACGTCCCAACAGCACAGCCCGGCCCCGCGCCCCGGCACCCGGCGTCCTGCGTCCAGCCCCGGCGCAGCCTCTCGGTGCTGCCCTTGGAGACCTTCCACATCGGCTTTCTCTAGACTAGCGACTAAGGCCAGCCCTCGTTTACCTCCGCTGTTTTCACCCAGCGTTTTACTGCAAAACCACGAGAACTGGTGATTTTTCGTTGTCTGTTTTTCCCGTACAGTCCATATTACGTCTTGTGTTTCACGACCCGTTAGTTTTACCTGTCTTTATATTAAAATGTTGTTTCCATAGGTTCTTATATCAGAAAAAAAAAAAAAAAATCTCGTAATAGCATACTGCATCTTTAAGCAGTAGACGGTAAAATACCTGGAAATGTGAATTTCTTAGTTTTCATAAAAAAAAGAACCTAGAAATTAACCTTTCATGTGCCAAATACTGTAAGTTACATTTTTCCTTCAAAATGTACCTTTTTCTACATATTCAATATCTTAGTTAGCATAAAATCATTGGTGCCATGAAAAGTATTTTTAAATTTAAATAAATATTTAAATATCATGAACACCAGCTTTGGTATGGGATTTGTTCCGTATGAACGGTGTCAGTGCCGCTTTTTCACTTGAGTTGAACAGCTCGTCTCGGCGCCTGGCGGACCGTGGTCCTTTTCGCAGCCAGCTCACCCCGGCTCTGCATCACCCCCAGCGCGGCGGGGAGCGCCCGAGCACCCTCGGAGCGCAGGGCCTTACTGACACGCAGCGCTGCAGGGGGTGGACACGGCCCAGCACAGCCAGGCACCGGAGAACTGGACACGAACACCCCACCCGGCTCTGCTCAGCTTTCACCGCCGGTAAAATCCCACCCCAGTGCTCGGCTGAGCCAGAACTGCCCCCAGCCCTGGCTCGGGACAGGCAGGGTGCCGGCCCCACTGGGATGCCCGTCCTGTGGGGCATCAGAAACACCACGGGCGCACGTGGATCTACTCACCCCAACTGCCGCCCAGGGGAAAAGCAACCCACGCACACACCCGCCCACCCCCGGCTGCAGTGGGGCAGAGGCTGGCTCTCACTGTGCCCATGTGGTGGCCGGTCCCTGGGGGACCCCGCCCCAGCAGCGCCGCAGCACAGGGCATGGGCTCATCCAAGCAAGAGCCCCTCGCCCATGGCAGCTTCAGAAACGCGTTGGTGTCACTGACTCAAGATGCATCAGTGACATTTTTTAGGCCGGGCGCTGCTGAGCTGCTCCAGGCGGGTCCAACGCAGCCCACGCAGGGGGAGGGCACAGGAGCCCCCACCCCCTGCAGCGCCTGCCCCTGCGCTGCCTGCACCACAGAAACCCCGCGCTTCCCTCACCCGCAGAGCTCCCCAAAAACCGTGCCCAGGGGCACCAGCCCACCCCCACCCCTTCCTTTAACTCGGCACTGGACAGCTCGCTTGAGGGCACGTTTTGCTGGAGACGCAGACACTGAAGGCCTTTGTAAAATGATTTCTGCTTCAGTACAAACTGTCAGAGCAGGATTTTTTTTTTTTTTAAATGGAAGAAGAGAATAGCAAAGGTAGTTTAGAAGATTTATTTCTTAAGCTTTTAAAATACACTTTTGTCCTGAGAAAATACAGTTAGCTTAGAAACTGCTTAATACAGATTAAACAAATTTAACGCAAAAAGAACAAAAAAAAATCTGAGCCACTTTTTTTATTCTTTGAACACATGAAGGCGGCCACTGGAGTTGCCACCCACTAAGATGTTCTTAGTGGGGTGGACCACGTTGATGGAACACACGGAACTAAGGCAGTCAAGGTTATAGAAGGAGTGCAACAACTTTCCCGTATCTTGGAAGACCTCTATTTGTCTGGGCCGCGCCATGCTGCCCACCACGAAGCAGTCTTCCTGCTTAGGGTCCCATACTGCTCTGAACCTCGTCAGCCAGCGTCCCGTGTTACAGTTATGTCTTCAGAGAAACAAACAGGGAGAAGGAAAAAAAAAAAAGAGATAAGCATTCCTCTTCTTGAATGCAGTATTTCTAAGTATCATCATTTATGTCAGATTTGCTTAAACCCATCTTCCTCGCCTCCTGAACCACCAGCGTTCACACACCAGCCAGGCGGGTGCTGCTCAGACCCACCCAGTGGATCGCCAGCCCGGGCTGGGACGAAGGGATGGCACGGAGCAAGAAGATAAAGCAGAGGGTACTGCGAGGTAAGCTCTTATTTGTCACAGCAGTTATGCTTCAGGGTTGCATACGCCAGTAAAAACGGGAGAAACCTGCATCAAGCCTTTCAATAAACTGCAAACTAAGAACGTTCAAGCCAGTCACTGATCTAGTCCCAGCTCCTCAGCAAACCATCCCTGACAGTGGCTGGCCCTTCTGGAGCACAAAGGCGTTTTAGGAGTGTCGAGACTCTGCCCCAAGCCCTGCGCTTTACAGTGAGACGGCAGGAGAGCTTCCCTGCGGACTCCCGGCAGGCTGTGCCCCGGTCGCGCTGTCTCAACAGAAGGCACCCCTGAGGGCGAGGGCGAACTGTGGGGCCAGGAGGGCGCTAGGGCTGCGCTCGCTCCCGCAGGCGATGGTGACCCGGGGGCTGTTTGGGAGCACAGCACCGCGTCGCCTCCACGCACTCGGAGCGGAATGGCCACAGCCAGGACTGTCCTCGACCCCAGTGTGTCCAGCTCACCTGATGGTACTGAGAACTGCGACGCTCGGTGACAAAGAGGTGGTGTCATAGACCCTAGAACACAGTAAAACACACGTGTTAAAAAAGGCAGCCCTTTCCGACTAAAGCACCTCACACAGATTGGAACGGGCCAGAAGTTCCATAGTCTGGAACACAGTAAGGGAGAGCACAGACATCCAGCTCCCAGGGACCAACATCCCAGCTGCCACTTGAATGTGCTTTTTTAATTGGACTTGCTCTTCACTAGAATCAAAGGTCATCCTTTCTGAAAGCTTTCTAAGAAAAGACGACAACCAGCTTGCTGGGACAAAGGGGACGCTCCCCTCGTCCAGTGTCCTGTCCCTTTAGTCACGGCACAAAGCGGCTGCTGGGGCAAGAACGCGAGAGAAGGGGACACACGACAGTGAGAGAAGGGGACACAGCAAGGGTGAAATCCCACCACTAACAGCTTCCAGGGCCAGGACTCCCTCATGCAGGCGCGGGCTGGACTGACAGAGAAACCAACAGCTCTCCAGTTCTGGGCCCTCCTTCACCCCCAATAAGCTTTTAGGATCTCAAAAACCCCACTGCAAAAAGTTCAAAAGCTGCTGGGTTAAAAGCTGCTTTCTTTTTTCTTTGGAGGAGGCAGCGAATAAACGATCCTGTATCTGTTTCTCCATTCTGTCGAGCAGAAATATTCTGGTTTACTCATACCCAGTTTTTACTCTGACATTTGCTCTGTTGGCACCAAGGATTTACAAATTTCATAACAAAGCCTACTAGGAGCACAAATCTTCAATTATCTATAGGAACTAAATCACCGGAAAGGCGGCATTACAGCAGCGCACACCAAAGAAATCTTCCTGGGAATGTGGAAAAGGGGAAGAAAGAAAATCAGGTTTCCAGACAAAACCCAGAACGCCATGACAACTGCGCCATATTCCGGTTCTTTCCAGGATGTATGTAGTTACTCGTCTTCTGAAAACACACCCAGCCTGCAGAGCAGAGGCCTGATTCTCAGCCTGGCCTTAACTGGGCGCCCCCTTTTGTACCTGCTGTTCTTTGGCACAACGAGGACTTTGCAACATGTACCCTGTGAATATGCAGATGCAATCAGGTATTCCATGAATAGATTACCCAAACTATGGTCACAGAACTGCAAAGTAGAAAGAAAAACTAGATCTCAAACACGACTCATAGCTGTTAAAATTAATAAATGGCAGCCAGTTACAAAAGAGCTGCTATTGTCATACTTTTAATGTATCAGGAGCTAAAAATAAACTCAGTTTCTAAGCATTTCGTATTCATGAGTCAGGTTTTTGGCTGCTTTTTGTTTAGTTGGTTTGGGGTTTTTTGTGTTCTTTTTTTTTTTTTAATTTGTTCAATTTAAAGGCTAACAGCACCTGTATATTTTACTGTTCACTGATAATTATATTCTTCAGGAAAACGAGAATTAGGAAAAACCACCCCCAAAAAATCATGCAACATTAAAAAATGCCAATGCAAGTAAATCTTTGTCACTTTTTACAAAGGCGATGAAGACAGCAAGCTCGCAGTGATGGGCAAAGCAGATAAGAAATAATAAAGCCCACCGGTTGGTATTTTCCATAGAGGTTATCCCTTCCCACACCACCTTACCTCAGTCTGTCGTCAGCACACACCGTCACGACTCTGTTCCCAGTTACAGGTGAGAAATAGGCAGAAGCAACACTTTTTGTGTGGCCTTTAAGAGAGCTCACAGGCTTGTTCCCGTTAGACTTCAGGTATCGAACATCATAAACACAAACATCCCTGCAACACACCCGAAGCAACAGCTCATTAAAACCCCTCGACAGCGCAATCTGTTGTAAGACCATTTCATACCCCTTACCAAAACTGAAAGGCAAAAGTGTATCACTTTAAATCCAACTAAGAACAAAAAACTTGTTTTCAAAAAAACCGATGAAAGCTTTGACTATAAGCTGACAAACTGCCTCAGCAGCAGCTGCTCCTGCCCTCCAGCTGCGCCATTTATAGCTGACTTCAGACACCGGTGCAGAGAGAGCACTGAAACCACTGAATAACCGCAGTTCGGTTTGGGCTACGTACGCTGAGCCAGCAGCAATGAAGTACTGTTTATTCACTGGGTGAACATGGACTGTCCTCGTTCTTTTGAAGCCAATGTCTGCAGAAAGCTCTGAAGATGTTCCGGGGGTCCGTCTGTCCACAACAGCAACGCCGCCGTCCCAGTATCCTACTACTGCAGTGGAGGCATTATCTTCCAAAAAGTCAAAGGAAGATAAGTCGCCTTCTTCACTTCTGCATATCTGAGCATAGAAAAGGCCAAACGTAACTGAAACTATTCAACAAAATACACAGAGTTATTCACAATACCCACAACGCACTATGGGCTGTAGATTTCATGCTTTTCCTTTTTAATATACTAAAAATAATTAATGAAGACTACCTAATTTGAGAGCTCCAGCCTTAGCTATCCAGGTAGGTAACCTTTCCGTAAGACTGGTACGCTTTCCAGAGAGGAGATATTTAACCATCCAAAACAAACTGGCAACAACATACTCTGAATTCCGTCAGAGCTCTTCGGAGACGCTACCACCTCTGGGTTCCAGCGATCAAACAGCTGTTGAGCAAGTAAGATTAATGACTGCATCCCTTTTTCCAACACTACGGAAACCTTCAATTGGGTGCAGAAATGCAAAGTTGACTTCCTGTAATGTGGGAGATCGGTCAGGATGTCAGGCCATCTTATCCCATGGCAGTTACCTCCCACAGCAGCAACTACCCACAAGGACAATGCTACAAGACAGCTTCCTCGCTCCAGCTCTCTGGAGGCGTGCAGACTCTCCTCCTCAGCAGCAATATTCTTTCCAACAGCAGGAGCACTCCCAGAGGTATCACAAGGCCATTTAAGTTGGCATAAGGTAAACGGAACAGAACAGCCTTTCTCTTCCCCCAACCTCTCAAGACACATTCTTGCAAGCCTTTGTCCCAAACTAAGACCTTCTGGCCTCCGGACTGACCCACTGCAGATACTTCCCACGCATCTGGCCTGCCTGCAGCCCCACCAAAATTACGGTGCTTATAAGGGTTGGGGGAAAAAGCACTTTCAACTACTGTGGCTCGTTTTACTTTCCAATGTTAGAGAGCTGATCAGTGCAGACGTATCTGTCAAAAAATAAGCAAGCAAAGCAAGCATCACGAAGCTCCTCAGTTCAGCTGCCTGGCTCACCGGGACGACAGTCACAGCATTTTGCTCGCTTGAAGACTGGGAAAAGCAAAGGCAACTCATGCTTTATGATGTTTTACAACGTTTATTTGGGTGGAGTTTTTTTTTGTTAAGATTTAGTTCTTTAAGTCACTCTTGTTTGTCATTAAAAGGTACTGCTTTTGTAAAGATGCACGTATTGCTTCAGTACAAAGATGAATTAAACTGAACAACTGCAACTGCCTCTCCAGGGAGGAAACTGGGAGTGCCCAAGCTGTTACTATGTTTAATTGAGTAGAAGCACCTCCACGTTTTTATGATGTTAATTAAAGGTTACTTCATCTGTCCTTGTGGAAATGGAATCTTGAACTCTCTTGTTAACAAAACAATTGGCAAACAACAACTTGGGTACAAGGAGACTAAAGCCTCACAGCAGGACACACCCAGAGATTTCCAAGGAATCTGCAGTGCAACTGCGGGAGCACTCACCTCATCAAAGACAGCTCTGGTCACGTCACCGCAGCGCAGAGACTCCGTGCTTAGGGACAGCAAGTGAGCAGGATTGCATGGAGAAAAATGCATGCAGGTGACGGAGGAGCTGTGCGGAATGAAGACATGCGCTCCTTCTTCGGACTTACAGGTCTGGAAAACAATTGAGATTCAATGGACACAGATGCTAATCACTGTTGTTATTTCTGTTAATTACTGCAACTTTCAAAGTAGTCTCTGTTTTTCAAATGCTCTCAGACTGCTCTGGACAACTGTAGGGAGGAGGCAGTAGGGTGCTGATGTGCAGAGCCATCAGCACAGGTAACAGGCAGCAAACCTGCCCGGGGGCCCAGCTGGCCCCGGCTGACGTCTTACTGGAGCAGAGTTTCAGCTCTGCATGGAAGAGAGTGCTGCCCTCACACAGACCACTCAGCACCGCCGGGCTACAGCCTCCCTCACACTACCATTTTCACCACTATACAAGTAACTTAGCTCAAAAGAGCACTAAGAATTTACTCTCAGTTTCAGAACTGTTTCCTAATTAGGAAGGGCTGCCACTTCCTGCTGTAATTTAAGTGCGCTTGTCACTGCAGCCGTCACTACTGTATCTGCACATCAGTATCTGGCTCTTTTTAATGACGGAATTGGTTTCTCAGTTACCACAGCTGAACACCTTGCTGGGGACCAAACACATGTGTATGCCTTTTACATCCAGATATGCACATATTAGGTTACTTAGAACTCAAGATACAGTGACACAAACTGAACGTAAAGCATAATCTCCTATAACTTCTAATTTTGGCATCATGCAAGCTCTGATAATTTTAAAGAAACTGCATAGGTCATTTGGAACAAGTACCAGTTCATTCCACAAAGATTACTCTGCTCCCAGACTTGGTGAACTCCAACCCACCTCAGGAAAATAAAAAAAAGGGAGAGCAAAAGGGAAAGAGTAGATTTAACAATTCTGGGCTTCCTCTGAAACGTCTTTGCAAGGCCACGAGGAGAACCTGCAGCACTCAGAGACCTCAGCCTCCCCGTCACCACCTCACACGCTTTGACAGGCAGCGATGCAGCTGCACAGTCAGAGCTTTCTGAATCGTATGGAGCAGTTTAAACTTCTTTATAATTGAATAAGAGTCTCAGAGCTGAATTTAGTTGATCGGTTTCCTGAAGCTGTCAAAGCAGAAATTGATAGAGAGAAACTCAAGAGGTTAATGGCACTGCAAAAATGAGAAGAAAACCTGCATGGTGTGAACTTCAAGCAGCTGGTTTGGGTGACGTGGGATCAAAGCGGAGGAAGGTTACAAAGGCGTAACTCAAGGGCACGAATAAAGATTCTTGCTGCAGGAGTAATTAAGGCAATTCAGAAATGATGGTGAGACTATCTGCAGAGCCCTCAAAAGTTTTCAAAGTGCCAAATGCTAAGCTATTTTTCAGACAATATAAGTAAATACAAGCCAGCATATATTGGCATAGCAATTTCATCTCTGCCGTCTGGGAAAAACAGTGACTCACTGCAGCTACCCAAAATCTCCACAAACAAACCACAAGTACTCGAGCATCCATTTCACCTCACTCTCTATAACCCAGTTGTGGTATTGCTACAAGGCTACTGGAATTAGAATCTCAATCTCTCGGTGGTGAACTAGAATTTTAACCCTCACTGATAAAATTGTTTCAGATAGTGATCCATTTTCTTCTGCTCTGCCCCCCCAAAATTACCAGAGCAACATTTCCTCCCATTAAACCTTTCCTCCCATTAAACCCAGCCTTGCCAGGGACAGACCTTTCAAGCAATTCTGGTGAGCTTCAATTTATCAGACACGCTGGTGTTATCCATAAGAATGTGGAAGGTGTGAAATACCACTGCGAGGCTGACAAACTAATGCCCCAGGCTGTGCCCCATCTGCACCCATCCTGCAGCGAACAGCTCTGCCGGGTGCAGAGCGCACAAACAGCTCACCACGTTCCAGAGACCGATCTGCCCAGTCTTGTCTCCAGCTGCCACAAAGATGATGCTTTCAGAAGGATGGATAGCCATCGAACACACTCGGTATTTCACCACCTTTTTAACGTTATCTTCACTGAGGCCCATGCTGTTCAGGCTGCCTTGGTATCTAGACAGTATCATTAAAATGTTAGCTAGTCAAGAGAAAAAAGAAGGAGAACAAGAGAATACACAGTTTTTAGCTGCTGCCTTCAGGTTACCTTTTCATGTCACACATCCGCTCTTCGGTATCGCTAGCTTTCATCTACCGACAGAAAGGACACATTTAGCAGAATTACATTACGTAGAACTCAAGCTAAATTACTTTATTCAATGATAACTAATTGTAACTAGTAATACCTCGCTTATGCTCATCCATGTAGCCAATAATTCTTCTGTCAATTTACTGTTCTCCATCTGATCTTCTGGAATCATTGGCAAAGGTCCGGCTGGAACCTGAGGCTGGAATGACATTAGCAATTTTCATAAACCAACTAAAACTACAAATAGGATGAATTGTTACTTCCCACACAGCAGATATGCTGAGAACACACCTACGATAATACAAGAAATAAACACAACAGCAAAGTTTGCATCAAATCATATTAAAAAGATAAACAGAACTTTAGTAAACACAGCAGCAAAGACAAACAGCTACCTCATGTTTTTTCCTCTCCTTTCTGACACCCCAGCAAGGTCAATCTTCAAAAACTATATTACAGAGATTCAGCTTTATTCTACGGCACCATGGAAGAGTTAAATTCCATCTCTCAGAGCAATAGAATTTTTACTTACTGCTATATAACTACTTCAAGGAGGTAGTAAATATTGCAAAGGAAAATAAACTAGATCAAAAGTTACAGTGAAACAACATTAAAACAGAGTAATAGAACTTTGAATTTAAAGCTGCTCAAATCTATGGGCTGTTGAAAAATGCGAAACGTTTTACTTCATGACCCTTCTGATGATCCAAAACTGCACTATTTCATCAACCCGAGTCACAGAATATTGACTAACGTTCAGAGAGGACACGGGAAGCCTGCTATTCAGGATGCTCGAGGGTAAACGAATTTACCTTTTATTATTGCCACTGTATAATGCACCTTCCCAAATGTCTAAAGGTTTTTACAATAGGCTCAGCAATGACGAGTGTTATCAGTCAGCTCCACCAGCAGTATTTTGACAAAGCTGTGTATACACACACACACACACGTATCTCCTCTAACCCCTCCCCATCTTACATATTCCTCTGCTTCTGGCTGGGCAGGCATCTCCGGCATTGGAATTCCTGATGGCTCTACTCTTTGCAAGCGCATAGATCTTCGCCGCACTGTTTCATCTTCCGCCTTTTTAGGCTTAGCCCTAGAACAATTAAAACATTTCAAAAGTACAGGCATAGGTAAGTAACATAAGCCCTCTGCATTTAAGTCTGAGAACGCAGAGTAGGTTCAGACGTACAGCTCCAAAACCCAGGCCCAGACTTACAGCCTAACTCGCTCTGATCCACTTCAGGAGGGCTGGGATTACTTTTGCCTTCAGTGATAGCAACAATCAGCAAGAAAAGCACTTTGCAATGCATATATATGTACTGCATTTTTGTTTTGCTTGTAATACATCCTGCCACTGTCACTCTTCTTCCCAGCCCTCCTTATTTATAATTCATCCTTCTATTCATTGATCTAGTCATCTTTCTCCGCTTTCTTTCATCATATTTTTTTTTCTTTGTTTTGCACTTAAGCTCGTTCTCCTGCTTTGCCTGGCACTGTTCTGGCACTGCCAAATGTCTTCTCTTCCACACTAATTGGTTACTCTATCCCTTGCACCTAGTTCTCCTGCCCTTTTTTCCTGTGCCTTTTCCCATAATTTGTTTTCATTATTTAACATTTCTCTCTTTAGCCATCGTGCAAAAATATCATCAGGAAGAAGAAATGGGCTTGAAATACCTTAATACAAATATCACAAAAAGAACATATTCTGTAATTTGACAGCAAAGATATTAATACTGTCATTTTCTTTCCAAAGGATGGCAGAGGAGAGGTGCTGCCTAGAGGAGCTACCCGTTCCTGAATTCATAGAGCTTAAGACAATCAGTTATTCCCATTTAGCTTTATAAGGAGACTCCTCACTAGATCTCCCTCTTCGCAGTATCAGCAGGCGAAAGTGGTAAAACAGCAAACACACAATGAAGGAACAGTGACACAAGTCTTATATAAAGTTATTTTACCTTTTTGTGGCATGAGATTGTCTTTTAGTTGCAATTTGGTGAAGTCTTGCAGCTGACTTAAAGAGAAAAAGGAAGAGTAAAAATATATATAACAAGCATAAGAGATCAACCTGTATAAATACAATTATCTAAAGGCTGCAATAAACTATATTGCAATTATTTATCACAATAATAAAAAGGGGTCTTTAAACATCAAGCTGTGTTGTGTCCACTTTGCTTCCATGTACCAGCAAAACTTCCCCGACTGCTGTGAAGAGGGCACAGCACAGTCAGGATGTTCTCCAGCAGTTCTCTTTACAGAACAAAGCAAATATTCCAAACACTACGCACCAAGCACAAATATTCCAAACACTATGCACGCTTTTAAAACAGAACCTGTCACCGCAGAAGCCTCCATGCACAACCTCTTCTCCATTACATTTTGAAGGCAGGCACTGAGTTCTTTGGGACTCCAGGAAAGCTTAGACAGGTACAGCTCACCGCTAAGACCACTCACTGCTCCACTACCACTCCAGCCCACACAGCACCAGCCCTGGCAGCAAGAGAGGTACCTGTTCTTGGGCTTGAAGCCCATACTGGCCAGGGCTAATGGCAAGAGAGATGGCCAGAGCTCCTTTTGCCAGTCTCCGCTACACTGCAGACAGTGCTGCAATTCCACTCAGACTGCCTAGTCTTTAGAGCCTCTCTGAGAATAACTGGAAGGAGTTATTTTCATTCAAGTTTCAGTCTTGGTGGTAAGGAGCCTTATTGCCTGCCAGACAGGCCCAACCATGTCTGGTGACTTGGTATAACGACCACGCAAGCATGGAGCCATTCAAGGAGGTAATGCACTCACTGCTGCAGAAGAGAGAGACTAGGAATTGGGAAAAAAAAAAAAAAAAAGAGTGTGGGAAAAAAGCAAAGATTTGGATCTACTCATGTGAGAGCATTTCAAATCCCACTACCTTAACTTTCTAGATAACTTCTCCAACATGAGAAGAGTTATAATGCACTTGTGTCCAGCCTATGGCCTAGACTAGTCAGGACACGGGGAAGGACTCTAGCAGCACACACGCTGTGGGCTTTTCCCAGGAGCCTCTCCAGCACTGGGCGGTGAGCTGAACCCTCCACCAGCCCCAGACCTGCACCGGGCGGTGAGCTGAACCCTCCACCAGCCCCAGACCTGCACCGGGCGGTGAGCTGAACCCTCCACCAGCCCCAGACCTGCACCGGGCGGTGAGCTGAACCCTCCACCAGCCCCAGACCTGCACCGGGCGGTGAGCTGAACCCTCCACCAGCCCCAGACCTGCACCGGGCGGNCACCTGATGCCTTGCTGTTAGATAACCTGCGTGTGCTGCATCTAAAACATAAGAGCTCAACACCCTCGATGGGGAATGTGGGTGCACAGGAAGGGGTGGGAGCATACATTACACAAGCGAGCAGGACGGTGCATGTACCACACTCACACAAGCACCTTCATGAGAGCATTTTACCCCAGGGCTACCTCAACTGGCCCAGCTGGGTGACGCTGATTCTGAATACTGTGTCAGTGTGATTTTGCTTTCTTCACTTTTTATCAGTTTAACCAACCCTCCCCTGCTTTGGAAAAAGCTAACCAGCAGAACAAACTCACAATTTTTTACCCAGTCAGGGCAGTCCTGATGTCTCAGAACATTTTCAGAGCCTTCCTCACGCACCTGCCACTATTAGGGAAGGGCTTCACAATGAGAGGGATGACAGTACAATTATCATTATACTTGGAGAAAACACATTTTGAACCTACTTAGAATCTATACAAACCTCATGCAGCTTTAAAGCAGCAAAGAATTTAGCATTTTCTGTAATGTTCTTCAGTCTTTTCCTTTCATAAGCTGATAACTGCGGGGATCCATCCTACAAAAAGAAAAGCCCATTAATCTTAATTGTACAGTTATATGGCGTGCAAGAGATGTCCCAGGCTGCTGGGAAGTGAGCCTCTAAATTGATTGTCTAAATTATTTTAATGTGGTTCAATAGACTTGTAAAAAAAAAAAAGGTCATACAAACTGGGGTGACCCCATGTCAATACCAAAACTTGTCCATACAATGCTGTGCATTACAAAACCCACTCCTTAGCATTAATTCTACAAAAAAGGTCAGTTCATCAAAAACTTAGTAGAAGGAAAATAACATTGAAACGAATCAATAAACAACTTAAAACTTCAGCAATACAGCAAATATTGCACATAAACACAATACAGTCTTAGATCATTTTTATCCTTCATAGAGGAGAAGGTAGACTTGACAAGTTGAAATGATGATTTAAAGATAAATGAATACTGACAAAACTTTCCTATCTTACGGCTGTATCCATCTATAAAAACCTCTGGAAGGTGGTTTGACAGCACAAGAACACACTCATGCTTTTACTACCGGGTTTTATATATTCAGATTGATAGCAAGAACTTCTTTTTTTCCATCCCTTAGACATTCTGAAAGGGTAAAATGTTTATACTGCCAGTCAGTAGTCAGTAAAAGAAACAGGAAGAAAGATTATTTAAAGAGGAAAGAAAGATACTTTCAAACTTTACTTCTATAAACATAATACACGCGTGTCTTGAGAACCACAAAACTAGCATCTTTCCTCCGCCTGTTTCCCAGAACGTCAGAGTTGGAAGGGGCCTCTAGAGCTCATCCAGTCCAACCCCCGCTAAAGCCGGGCTGCCCAGAGCACATCACTCAGGGCTGCATCCAGAGGGGGCTTGAAAGTCTCCAGGGAAGGGGAGTGACCCCCTCCCTGGGCAGCCTGAACCAGGGCTCTGCCACCCTCACCGGAAAGAAGGTTTTTCTCGTATTTGATCGGATCTTCCCGTGTTCCAGCTTGTGCCCGTTACCCCTCGTCCTGTCACTGGGAACGGCTGAAAAGAACCTTGTTTGCAGACAAGGAGCCCGCAGCTCCCGACGGACCGGCTGCGGCGCTGGGGGAGCAGCTCGGCCCGGGCACTCACCGGCGGCGCGTCCGTCCCCGTGTCGCTCCCGTCGCTCTCCGCATCCCAAGCGCCGTCCCAGCCGTTGCCCGCCGGGCTGCCCGCGGGCGG
>VXBO01005136.1:585954-605519 GCA_013400135.1 Rhinoptilus africanus
GGGAGGGGTCAGAGAGCGCTGGGTGGGGTCGGCCTGGGGAAGAGAAGGTTCCGGAGAGACCTTGGAGCCCCTTCCAGGCCCTCCAGGGGCTCTAGGAAAGCTGGGGAGGGACTCTGGAGCGGGGAGGGGAGAGACAGGATGAGGGGGAACGGTTTTAAACTGAAAGAGGAGAGATTTATGAGATGTAAGGCAGAAATCCTTTGCTGTGAGGGGGGTGAGCCCCTGGCCCAGGCTGCCCAGAGAAGCTGTGGCTGCCCCATCCCTGGAGGGGTTCAAGGCCAGGTTGGACGGGGCTTGGAGCAGCCTGGGCTGGTGGGAGGTGTCCCTGCCCAGGGCAGGGGGGGCACTGGGGGGGCTTTAAGGTCCCTTCCCACCCAAACCACTCTGTGATTCTGTGACAGACCATGGGCAGCAGAGGGCATGCTCAGGAGAGCAAAAGTGAACGTTTTTAACAGTGAGGTTAATTGACAGGGGCTGCAGGCTCATAAGATGGGTCATAAAATACACAAGACCAGCCGTCGCAGAGTCATCGCTGAGAAACAGCTGATGAAAACAGCTCCCACCAGGCGAGCAAAGGGCTGGTTTTGGCCCGGGCACTGCCAGGGGAGGTGCGTGCACCCACAGGCTCATCTGTGCCCCCCTCCTCTGAAGGCACCGGGGCTGCCTTGTGCGAGGCAGGGCGGTGGGAGCCGAGGGCAGCTCAAATGCCCTTCAGCGTGGCTGTGACAAGATCACAGGTTTTAAAAATAATGAAAAAATGAACAACTGAAAAAAAAGCACACCTGGGGCAGGGCTTGGCTCTATCAGGAGGCGCTGCAGCCGCTCTCCAGCCCCAGTGCCTGGGGAATAAAATCTGGAACTTCCAAACCCTAATTATATTTTTTATCTCTGGAGAACATCCCAAGACTTACGTTTTCAAAAGAGCAGCTCAGCTCTCGAGCTCTGAAGTACTTACACAACTGGCAAGGGAGTGGAAGAGAGGCAAGCACCGCTTTGGGATGGGTTCCAGTAACCACCTCTGATGCGTGGTCTCAAGCGTAGCCCTGAGGCAGCTGTGAGGCGGCTGGCGGTGATCGTTTCCACTGAAAGAGCAGGGTTTCTAGATCCAGTCAGAGCTCCTGTTTGTTTATAGTAGAAAGGGCCAAATAAGCTTCCGAGTTTAAAAACATTTATTTAATGTGAGGGTTTTGTACTTGACAAATGTACAAGTCTCAGACGGTTTAGCAAATGAAACAAAGATTTAATAAACAATGATTACATCTTCAGGGCTTGCTATTATACAGTATTTACATTTTCCTAGTTACAGTATTGAATACGAAGGCTGAAGGAACTGTCTGTTTTTAGGTTTGGGTGGTGCCATGATTCCCAGCTTCCCAGCCGCTCCCTGCGTGGCACTACCCGTGTACGATGCTGAACCGTAGCCAGAGGAGGCTGGACCCTGGGAGCTGGGCTGCCTTCTGGGCCGTCGGTACTTGCCACTGCAACAAGAGGGAAGGTACGTGTCAGACACCTCTTTCACTTGCCTCGTTCCCTACACCCGATTTCCTAGAAGACTATGCTTTCATTTTAAAAAATATTTTTGATTTTTCTTTTGGTTTGTTTGGGCTTTTTTTTGTTGTTTTGTGTTTTTTAATATGCATGGCTGCAAAAATACCTTTGGAATGTAAATCAAGTGTAGCTGTTGCTCTGGCATCTGCCGAAGGGCAAGCAGCAGCCTGGAACAGGGACAGAGAATGCTGAACCAACCTGACTCCTATTAATCCAATTAGAGTATCAACATTAAGTGACAGTTCGAGGTCAACAGCATTTAATGACTAATATTTTAGCAGATTGGAAGGTGAAAAGGGTGGGAGTAAAACCTACAGAGCTGGGAACTGCTATTTGCTATGAAAAACAGAGACCAGAATGAGGAAAAACAGGGCAGAGGAGGAGACCATCCTTGGAAAGAACAGACAATGGCAGAAAGCAATAAATTTGAATACGGCAGACCACGTCTTCTCTTTGGTGATAAATGCAATATTAAAGCGGTAAAATGTAAGCAGTTAATATACCAATAAACCCTAACAGTCTTTGAAGTTCAGGCATGACTCTTCAGGTGGGGATTTTACAGAATGTTCTGGCGAACACATCAGAACCATTTAGGGCGACTCTTCCGCATGGCCTGAATTCCTCCTGGCTGAAAGATAATGCCGTTTCTGTGACACTTATAGACTGAATAAAAACCTATTCAAAGAATTATTTCAGAAATGCAAGATATGGGCTGTTCGCATAACTGCTCTTTCATACCTCATGTTCTCTATCTCATATACCAAGCAAGGTGAAATATCTAGGCGGAGGGATTAAGTAACCTGACCGTATCGCGGTAAGGCAACTTCAATTTACTTCCTTTTTGTGCAAGGCAAGCCATGAGCACAGCAAACCTTTAGAAGGCATGTCTAGAAAACCCAAATAACAACTTATTGCTCAGGTTTTCTAATGTCACACACACACCCCCCTCCCCGTTTTTAAAGAGGGTTTGGGGAGGGCGGAATTTCTCCAACCATTTCTCCTCTTTTGTTTGTTCCCTTTCAGCACTGATTAATCATCAAGTTTTGAAGCAGGGACATTCAGCACAAACTGCTGCTATTGGGGCCTGGGAACTGAAGTTCAAATATTGCATCAAATCTTTGAAGTCCCAAGCTGTCTTTATGTTTCCAAGCCCAGAATCCAGTCAGCCTGCTAATGATGGTTATGGCAGCACACTGAAGTTCAGTGTCACTGCTTAGCTTGTGGCAGTCAAGAGAGAGAAACAAAGGACAGCTGTTAAATACCCTTCCTCACCAGGAGCTTTTTAAACAGAAAATGCTAGAAAACCAAAGTAGAGCAGTTGTTACCGGGTACCTGGAGCATTTCAATGCTATTCTTAAAGCCCATACTCACTCCAGGAAATGCAGCAGGATAACAGTGCAGTTCTGGGATCATCAGTATGCTATTCTGGACAGAGAAAAGTTACAAATTATCACAAGCAACGTACCCTTTGGGATGAAACTGCTGGCTGCCCCCATTACTTGTCTTTTTCCTCTTTGAGTCTCTGAAGTTTGGCAGCCTTTTCCTTTTCCTTCTCTGGTTTGCATTATTGCAAAAATAGCTTGAGGTTCTAACTACGTCTTCTGCTTCTTCATCACTCTCCGGTGTGCCCGTGCTGCCCGTAGCGGTGTCCAGGCTTGGGCAGGCAGCGTCTTCTGCAGACAGACAGTGCGTTAAAACTAATGAAAGCAAGGCATCGCCTGGGCCAGTCAGAACTGTCAGCCAGGACACGCTGACTGTGCCAAAACTGCTGTCCTTGCTGTTCAAATCCTCCCTGGCACCGCCTTCATCCTGGTGATGCTCCAGGCTCAGCTAAAGGTGTTTCTGAAGTTGGTGTAAACCAAACCTGCCTCTGCCCTTGCCCCCTCATGACATAAAAGAATGCCGGGCAGTCCTATGTTCTCTAGCTTGGCTTCTTGTCTGAATTATTTTGGTAACACTGGGCTTTCTGCCTTTATGCTCCCCTTCCCCATGTCATCTGGAAAGAATTATGGAATATACCATAAACACTACAGTAAAATCTGGCACTTGTTTTTAAAAACAGCCTCAGGAGACACTGAAATGCTCAGGGAGCCAAAAGCGCCTTCTCAATCAGTCATGATCAAGAGGGACGTGACTCTTTGCACAGGCAGTAGAATAAAATACTTTAAAAATCTGGTTAGTAGATACGCATTTATTCACATTGCAGTGTATGAAAGCACAGGCTCCTTAAATGTAAAGGTGAACCACTTTAAAATTGCAGGCCCCAGTGTCTAATCTGAGAGCCAGGCTGTATTAAATAGTCTACAACACAGGCTACATGCTGTGCTCAGGAGAAGTTACCAGTCTCAGGGCTCAATTCTCTGCTGAGCTGAACTTGGTGTATGAGGTCAGAGCGGTGCAAAGGCGTTGTACGATACTGCCGTTCCGACCTGATTGCGTTTTTTACACTGAGCTTTGAAAGTGCTTCACACTTGAGCTAGTCAGTGAAGACCTGACCTTGCTGACCTCAATTACTATGAAAAATAAAAGGTAGTAGTTATTGATTTTCTACCCGGCTACGACATTACCCCATACATATTAGATGGAGGTGTAAAAATATGCAGGAGGTCCAAGACCTTTAACTTTAAGGTCAGGATTCTTGTTATGACTAAGCATATTACATAAATCCCAATAACTAACAGGTTAGGAGCAGAGCAGTCTGCTTAGTTCTCGTTTTCCTCTTTTAGCCTTTCAGAGATATGCTGAATTTAAAGAGTGAGAAGATAACAAAGATCTTTCTATGTTCTGAAAGTGTGCAATTGCTCCCTTTTTGTAATTATTAAGTGCCAAGAATCAGTTATTTGTATTTAAAACAAGGCAACTTTTGAGTGAAACTTCTGATAGAAGAGAAGGGTATTAAACACGAAAGCACACATTTAGGTACAAAGTATACTAAACCTGGAATGGTCCATTCAGAGTACTTGTCCATCACTTTAATTATTTCCGCACCATATTTTTCCAGTTTATCTTCTGTGACACCATCAATCTGCAGTAAAACCTCCACATCAGATGACAAGGTTTCTGTAATGTAACAAAGTACCAATTAGACATGCCAAACAAACTAACTTTTTTCAAAGAGAGATCACAGTAGAGTATTCTGGAGGAAGCAAATTCCTTTTAGTGCCACCCTACGCATTAAGTCCTTAAGGAAGTTAGCCTTTTTTATAGCTGACTTGCTTCTAGTTCAAAGTTAGCAGAAAAACTAGTCCAAAAGTTTTCTCTGAAACACTTCACAGTTTATTTAGCAGTATGATTACTTGGGTGGTTCTTGTACTTTTCCAGCAGAACCGCTACAGCATAACCTGCAGCCCCAAGGAGTATATGCTGTCTCACTCAGTTACGTGTACTTAAGCCTGTTCTCACTAAATGTGACAAACTACATTTTCTGTCAGAAAAGGCTACAATTGCACATGCAGTCTGCTGCCGACAGGGGTTCCAAGTAATGAAAAGCTGACATTACCTGCTATTTTCTTTAGAGTTGAAGTACTGAAAATATTAAAGTAATGCACATCAAAGACTTTCCCAAGCATTTTGCACGTGTCTGTGAGTTCCCCAAGGCACTTTTTAACCATCTCTTCCCGCTGGGACACTTTTGCCACAGAAGCCCTTTGCTTTCTGACAGCACTGGCACTTTCTGTTTCATGAAACTCCACCTGTTAAAACAAGCCAAGCAATAACTTCTGTCAGGGGAGATGCTGCAGAGCCACCACAAGATGACTGACTGATAACACAGGAAAACGGGGAAGGAAACCGAAACTATTCTTTGACGGACCAAAAAAAGCTATTTACCCAGCATACACTTTTATGATGATTTTATTACAGGTTATTTAACCATCCCTAAGTTTCTTCTACAAAGAACTAGCAGAATATGCACAACAGGGAAAAATCCCGAGAACCCAATTTACAGCTAACTTTAAGGAGAGATCACTAGGCCTAATGCTGAGGGCTCTCCTCTGCTCCAAACACAGCACTCATGCAGAGGCGACAGAGCCTCAAGCATTTCTGGGACTGGTTCCATGACCTTCTTCAAGTGCATTTTCCATCAGAGCTCACCAGTGACTGGAAAAAATAGAGCAGAAGATGCAGGAGAAAGTAGCGCTGTTCCTTCTTTTTTTCTTATCCAGCTTTTTCTGTGTTGGTCATAACTTTCTTTCTTGCCAAGCTGGAATCAGGTGGATGGAGGAAGAAGAGCAAGATTTAATCCTCTCCAGTCCTCTCAAACTCACCTTTTGCGTCACAGCATTATTATTAGAATACCGGACTAGAATTTTTTCTCGTTGGACTCAGTTCCTTGCATCTGCTACAGGTTAGTTCCTGTACTTCAGCTGGTAGGCAAACTATGTTTAAACTGTGCTAGGGCATACACTACAGAAAAACTGTAGCACGTCCCTTATAACAATACAGTAGAGAAAACGCCAACGGTTACACACCTGTAGTGACCCATTGAGCACAGCCTGAGCTTTCTGTCCTAGAATCACGTATGCCACCGCTTGGTCGTTAGCTGTAATATACAAGTCTTCATCCAGAATCTTGTCCAAGACCAGTTTTCTAAAGAGTCTTTCAGCATTGTGCCTTGAGTAGGCAGCTCCCTTCCCAAATATTCCAGACTGAATCTTCGCGCTCTTTGAACCTGTGCAACAGAAACCACGGGATTAGCCTGCGACTAGAAAGCCTACGTACGTGTGTATGTACAGACCTGTGGAAGTTTCCCAAGGGTATTCCATAGTCTGTGCAAATAAATAAAATAGCATTTAAGCACCAGAAACTCCAAGTACCACTAGAAAACTAATATTATCACTATAGCAACCTGAAACGGATTAAGGCTTTAGTTTCATTTATTTTGGATCATTTACCACCAAGAGATTCCTGTGAAGAGTAATTTTGCAAAAGATGCCTTCTTTTAGATGACTCCTAGTACTGCGCAGACCTCCTGATACTTAGTCAGGAATTTATGCACGGAGTCTATCTAGGTGCTCTTTTTGGAAGAACATTACTTACCTAAGAAAATGTCTACCATCATATTCAATGTGTATCTTCCAAAACCTGTATTTCTCTTTGCATTTAGTCGTCCCATTTGACCACAATGCTCTTGTACAAATCTTATAATGCTCTTCACTTCATCTGTTACATTTCTTGATTTGTAATCCTATTAAAATAGACTCTATTAGGAAACAACGTTATGTGGTTCTGTCCTAATGCAAGTTGTTACCGAAAACCTTATTTTTCATGGTTGAGCTTTTTCCAGTCATAAATTAGTTTTGTTCCAAACAGAGAAATAGTGATTTTGTAGTTGATACAATCACAGTGATACAATATAGTCACAGGCATTCTGCATTTGGTAATACTCTGAAAAATGCAATAATACATACCACCTGATTATTTATAATCTCTATTGTGTTAATTCTATAGAGTGAGCTGCAAGGTTGCTGCGTGAATACTGGTAATCAAGGTAAATCATTTGGAAAGCCTTCCCGTAATTATTCTGCTGCCATGCACTAGAACTTACACTTTGAATATGCATTGAAATGAGAAGATTGGGCTGAATATGCCTTATTCTTGTCAAATTTTGTTACAATACAGCTATGTACGGTAACGCTTAAAACACAGGACTAAGAAAGCAATATCATTGGGTATAAAACTGACCCGGTTTACAGAGACCAGTAACCTTCCCTGTCTGCTTCAACAACTGTCTTCCCTTCTACTCCTCTTCATGCCACTGACAAGTTTGCGACAGTCCTTGCCGCACAAGCCCTAGCCTTTGGGCCCCCTCAGGCAGTGCACACCTCCTAACGTGGCACTTGCTACTCTGGCAGCGCAACACTGCCTAGAAAACATCAGAATAGGCGGCTGAAGGGACCTCCCCACAGCCATTCCAGCAGATCTTCTATTAGCTCCTGCCTCCTATAAGCACTGTAGCCAAGAAAATCAACACAAAGGAACATCCTTACACCTCAGTAGTCCTCCTCTGACAGAAATAGGAGCATCATAGTCCATGGAGAGTCCGTGTAATTCTACTCTAGGTTAATCCCTGGAAATAATTTGAAGCATCCAGTATCACAGAAACACAAGACATCCTATCCATTTTCTCCCTTTGCCTCCCCAAATGTCACATAACCATTTTTTAAACACAGCTAAATGCAAAATCAGTTTAACGACACTACAAATAAGAGCTATGATTTTTACCTTCTTTCTACTGCAGTTGTCGCAAGTTACTTCTGGGTAATCTTTACAGAAGGTGGGATTAAAATCAGTTTCCCCAAAGTAGGCCAAAAGCTGAATTCTCCGGCAATCAACTAAATTCTCACAGTAGTGAACCATACTGTAGAGGTTGTTAAAGTGGGTCTGTCTTGTGTGACTGTTTCCATCTTTCTCCACTGAAATGCAATAAATTCAATTGAATTTGTTAAATCTGCACCTCTGCATTTTTATATATTCTCAGATGGACAAAACACAATGTTCTTTTTTGCTTAAAAAAGAGGAGTAAGTACAGAATTAACCTAGGACAGATTTTACCTTTAAAATTTTAAAGGCTGGAGAAGGGAAAGATGACTAGAATGACAAGAATCAAGAGATGGATATGCATGAAGCAAAATAGCTTTGGCTAAAATCAAGTACAAGTGACAAAAATCTTTCATTACAGAAAACCATTCAGATAAAGACACCCAGTTTTCCATCTTGGCAATACCATACTATATATGGCACCTCTACATGAGAAAATAATACAGTCTAAATGAAACAGAGATCAGTGACTGCTTTAATATTGTCTCCATGAAGTCAGGAACAGGAGAACTCACTCAGTATTAGCCTTCTAAGCCTGGTTACATCGCTGTAGCTGTAGAAGAGCAGGCAGTGAGACATTTCCCCATCTCGCCCAGCTCTGCCAGACTCCTGATAGTAACCTTCTATAGATTTAGGAAGAGAGGCGTGGATAACATAGCGGACATCAGGTTTGTCAATTCCCATTCCAAAGGCAATTGTTGCACATATAACCTAGGAAGGAAATCATAATTTGTTACACAGAGTTATAAAAGTTACTCGTGCAGCCCTCTGCACCGAAAATAGACAGGCAATCAGGATTATGAAACTGGGCAGAACCTAGAATTTCAATTGTAACCCTGCACGACCAGTACAAAATAGCAAACACACCTCTCCTCTCAGAAGGGCTATTCCAGACAAAGGGAAAACTCCAAATCCGAGTCTCAATATACAATTCAGCAGCATGCCTAGCACTGTTTCAGAAGCCTTGTACTGCTCAGCTCCTTCCTCCTGGACGATCATACCTTGGTGCAGCGCTGCAGTCTTTGATTCATAAAATTCCCAAGAAAAAGATGGCTAATGTGTGTGTTTTGGCAGATCTGTCCAGATCAGTTATTTAATACTGCATCTGATTGGGCAATTATGTTACACAACTTTGCTTTCATTTACTAGGCCAAGCGGGATAAAAGCACTCTAAATGCTATTCACTTTTTTCCTCCAGTTGCTTTTCTTTTACCTGGCATCCTTCTTGATTAATCCACTTCTTCTGGACAAGATCTCTGTTAGAATCGGTGAGGCCAGCGTGATAGGCGAGCGCAGCAAGACCTTCCTTCTGCAGAATAGCCGCTGTTGTGTCACATTCATGACGCGAAAGGCAATAAATTATTCCAGAGTCATCTGCAAACATATAGAAAGACTTGTGCTACAATACAGCTTTATTCCCTTTCACTTGCTTAACAGTCATCTTGTCAGGCATATCCATTTACTCCAACAGGGAGAGGTTGGTAAGTGTAATGCAATAACTGCTTAATAAGGATTTTTATCAATATCAGATGTTTTATTAGTTTCTCCTCACCCAGTTTCCTGTTTTTTTTGGTAAGGTGGAATCAAGAAAATTTTTCCTACTCTGTACTGTGCAATCTTAGGATTTAAAATACATGAATAAAGGACTACAGAAATGAAGAGCTAGAGCAGTTTAGCCAATGATACACCAGATTACAGCACGAGAGGAGCCATGAAGGGAGCTTGGGGCAGCCAGCTTCCAGCGGCAGGACTCCAAAGCCTAGAAAGATAGGAATCTCTGAAGATCTCTCCAAGGGGAACCACAGATAAGGAGACCAAGAGAATTAAACAATTAAAACAGTATGGATATTACATGACTTTATACTCTAAAGACATGATGCTAAAAGGTCTGGCAGCCTTCGGAACAGTTACCCAAGAGCATTACCAGAATTTACTTTTCCATCTTAACTTGAATTCTTAACTTTAGGATGCCTATAAATCTAACTTCCGCTATCAGTAACATCATTTTTCTCCAACTTGTTTTTCTTGTAAATTTATTAGTTGCTTACAGAAAGGCACAAGTTTGGGGGTTTTACAGCATTACAAAAGCTTTTCCTGCATTAAAAAGTAGTTAATAAATAAACATGCAGGCACACCATGCTGCTCAGTACTCACGTGGGTGATATTTTTTAATCCATTCCAAGCAATCCATTGCCACCTTCTTTGGCTTCTTGGGCAATACATCATATTTCAAGTTATGCCTGTTGAAGCTCATTGTAAACCTAGAACATGACAGTTCATGGGTGCTCGTCAGCTTTTCGGGTGCAGTAACACTTTCAGCAGCTGGGCATTGACTGGAACATCCCACGTTCTACTCACTACTAATTGGTCTGCATTATCTGCAAAGGAATTATCTTAAAACTATGCCCACGGAGATTCACGTCACCCATGCTTTGGGTCTAAAATTCCTACATTTTTCCTGTGGCTGTGAAAAACACAAAGCTACATGGCACTATGAAGAAGGAAGAAATGCCCATAAACTAAACACACAGAGAGTGATTTGCCTCACCTTCATTTTCGTTTGGAATACTTGCATCCACATTTGACTGATCAAATTTGCAAAATAAAGTGTCACCTCCCTCCTTCTACCCTAAAATACATTGCTAAAATAAGAAATTCTACAAAACAGAATGCTTTATTTTTCCATCAAGTACAATGAAAACACTACAATTCAAGCCATGCCCAAAGGTGCCTCATTAGCTATGTTACTGCCAGTGCTAATTAAAAAACACTTCCAGCTTTTCACTTTTGCAGCATTCTCACGAAAAGCATCCTAAAACACAACTTGCATATTTTGTCAGTGATGCTATTTCCTATTAAATAGCTCATGCAGGAGAGTTTAGTAAGATTTTTTCTTCTTACTTTAATATTTTGCATATAGCTCACCATAAATTCCATGCATACAATCTCATTTAATCAGCTACAACTACCTAAGTATTCCGGATGGGCCCGTAATGCTTTTCTTACTTTACTAAGTTTTCCTCTTGAAATTCCTGCGGCACAAACAAATTGTATCAGGAAACTGCTGAGCAACTTACACTTGCGGTTTGAGCATCTCAAGCTGATTCTGAATATCCTTCTGGACTCTGGGGTTCGCAGTGGCAGTGAGAGCCATCATGGGAACAGAGTGAAACTTCTTGCGGAGCATATTCAGCCGTTTGTAGTCTTGTCGAAAATCATGACCCCACTAGTTCAAAAACAACATTTAAGTGTAACTGAGTAAGATGCTCCAACTAAGTCTTTTGCCATTTTGAAAAACAAATGAAGGTTTTTACCTGGCTGACACAGTGGGCCTCATCAATGACAAAACGCGCCAGGAGTTTCCTGTCGTAGAGATTTTCCAGGGCTGACATCAGCCGGCCGCTCGCACAAACCTAGGTACACATCCACCGGCAGCATTAGACAGCAAGCTAACAGAGCCAGGCCTCACCCGACCTGACTAAGAATACAGAAACGATTGCTCTGCACAGCCAAGCTAATCTTGACTGCACAGGGGAAGCTTGAAGGCATAAAGGAGATGGCAATTAGCTTCATTTTATCAGGCAATGAAGCAGCTGGTGTGGGATTACCCCAAGGTTCCAGGATCATCTATCCAGAGGTCCTACAACCTCAGTAAATTTAAATAACTTATGTCACCAAAGACAAGGAAAGACAATGCTGAAGACAGAAATATAATCAGTACACTAAACAGTGCCCTCTTACAAAGCTCTTGTGGAATAACAGCATTTTTAAAGGCAACATATAATTAAGTACAAGGCAATCTTTTGACAATCACCTATTACCTTGACAGTTACATATTTTTCCCTGTATTATCCTATTCATAGTAGGCTAGATTTTAATAGCTACTTGACAGCAATTAGCCACTAATATCTAGTAAGCTATATTGAAATGGATGGGCACGGGGTTTTTGTTTTAAGAATTTAAATTGTACAGACATACTCAGTCCTCATTCTTGGTTAATTACTGATTGAAATTAGTTACATCTCTACAAAGTCTTATTGAATTATCAAAAAAATATTTAACAGTTTTTTTCCCCAGAAGCCTACTCTAAATTCAACATTTCCCCTTTAATACTTCATAGTAATCCATCTCTTGTTGCCTTCAGGATTTTACAATTCAAATTAAATACAAACCTTCTCAGGGGTAACGTACAGAAGCTTTATTACTGGATCTTTTTTTGACAATTGCATATATATTTTTGAAGCATCAGCATCTGTTCTATCACCAGTCAGATATGTCGCAGCAATCTGTATTAAAAAAATATATTAAGTTTTAATATGCACAAATGAGAAGCATCTCCAAATATAGTCCTACATCTAGTTATAAAACAGATAAAAAAAGGTATATGCATCTGTACTTGAAAACTAAGCTCCAATAACAAATGCACATAAGCATCAGTAAGTTTAGCAGCTGGAATGCCAAGATATTCTAGTTTGTCTAATTTAGTTCTTCCTAGACAACTTTGTGTGCCTTTTACACTTTCCAGCTAATCAATTTTTGCCATTTATATTTGAGACCTAAGATTTACTGTAAAAATCCAGATTTCTAGTTGACTTATCTGCAGTTCAACTAAATAAAGTAAGCTGTCTGAACTTACATCTAAAGTCTTCAGTTTCTGAACTTGATCTATTATCAGCGACCTCAATGGAGAGATGACAATAGTGACCCCAGCAGAGACACATGCCGGTAACTGGTAGCACAAGCTTTTACCACCACCTGCAAGGATTAAACAGAAGACACCAAACATTAGATACCAAGAGGAAAGGGAGACTGTGGAGAAGGAGCAGAAGAGGGGAGACCTATTTCTTATATCCCATTTTACAGCACTTTTAGAAACAATGAACTTTTACTAGTGACTGCCTTTGATACGATACCTGTAGGATAAGGCAGAGCTATGGCACGTGAAATATTACGGCAGGCAGAAATTCAATCCCCTCATTCAAAATACCATAGCACATACAATGTTCCAGAAATCTTGCAGCCACAGAATTCAAGCAGCACGATTAATTGCCAGCTCCACAAAGGCACAGAGAAAGAGAAAAGTTTGTCAATGGCCCTGCAAAAGGAACTTCAGGTCTTTCATTTCTCAAGCCTGTGCCAGACCTCAATCGCCTGCAGCTGCGTGTGGAGACACCTACCCGTGGGCATTAAGATGAAACAGTCTTCACCCAGAAGAGCAGCATTGATGGCCTCCAGCTGATTTGTCCGAAAATAGTGCAAACCAAACTTCTTGTGAAATATATTCATCATCTCTTCAGAATGGGAAAATTTCATGCCCCTGAAACGTTCTAGTGCAGGGTTATTAGCTGGAGGATCTAGGAGGCAAAGGAAAGGGACTTAGAGTAAGTTACAATGTGAGGTTGCGCTATCCCTCTTGCAACATAAAACTGTCTCACTGTAACAGATGGCTTAGCCACCACTTCAGCCCTTCAAACCTTTTCAATTTAAATCATGACTTACTAATAAAAATTGCATTCATCTAGAATTTAAGACGGGCTAAACTGTGAATTTTGACTATATGCAAATCTCTGGAAACAAGCTTCTTACCCATGACTGTATGAAATGCCTTACTGTATCAAATGTCTTACGCTGACAAACTTCGGTTTTTCACAAACAACTATTAACAGGCTCCCTGCTCATGGGTACCTAAAACCAGGTGCTAGCTGAACCACTGACACAGAGTCTGGTGAAACGGGTTGACATTTTCACCTCCCCCTTTACCAACCCCTTCCTACAGTAACTACAAATAATACTGACCCACCCGATGCCCCAGAGGGATTAGGCTTGCTTCAACAAGTGCCCGTTTTTGAACATTTTGCATAAACAGCTAAAACCGTTGCACAGCTTTGAATTAACAACTGCAGCGTCGCTATTTAATTAAAACACAGAAACACTCTAGTTTCCAGTTTTAGCAGCTTCATCTTCCCAACAGCCCACCACCTTCATGGCAAATAAATATTCAACAAGTTTGGCAACACTTGTAGGGAAAAAAGCAGAAGACAACTGGAAAAAGAAACTGAAAGAAATTTCCCCAGAAACAAAAGGCATTGATGTAATCTACAGGAAGTTACTTGGCTTTAGGTTTAAAAATAAATAAATAAAAATTTAAAAAGGGAGAGAGAGTAACCCTAATGGGTACAATTTACCTGAGCGGTTCTTCGTCGTCATCAAGAAGCTGGATTTCGGAGCAGCAGGGTTTGATACAACAGCAGATCCTTTGGCTCTGGACATTATCTTTGACAAGAGCGATTTGGCAGGCGGCCCTTCCCTGACGGGCTGATACAACGGCGTAGATGGAGTCTCAGGTGCTGAATCATTCACTGAATTCTCCCAGCCCTCATCAAAATCATCAATATCAAAGTGATCAAGGTCAAAATCTGTATCGTTTATATCCAAACCAGCCTCTGCAGGAATGCCGGTGGGAGCCCTGCTCTGACCCTTCAGAGCTGTGCTGGTGAGAGGCCTCTCCAGCAGGTGACAGTTTCCCCCATTTCTCCCCCCTGGTTTTTCACAGAAGCTGCTGTTGAAGGACATCTCAGAGCAAAGGCTGAGGGAAGCTCCATCTCTGCCATTTCCCCTGGAAGAAGACAGTGCTGTAGTTTCTGGGCAGGTGATCTCCTCAATACTTAGCTTTGCAGCATAAGAGGTATCCAAGGTTTGAGGTTTTTTGGTAGAAAAATGGCTTGAATTAACAGTCCCAGGAAGCACAGATGGGAGGTTTGGGGATTGTGGCGAGTTTCTGTCAGAACTGAAGCTCCGGTTTGCAGCACCAGGATGTGCCGGAGGGCTCTGCTCCACACACGCCTTCCAGATTCTAGGAAAAGTCTTGTTTATGCTACTTTTGTTCAAAGTGACAGAATTAGCTAGCAATTTCCTCCTGGGAGAGGTGGCAAGGGAAGGAAGAAGGAAAAAAATATTTAGTCACAAGCAATGATTGATCAAGTTCTACAACATCAACAGTTTTGTCTCTCTCCTATTAAAAAAAGTAACATATGGTGGTTACATCGCGTTCTGTGTCACTATATTTGAAAGATATTTCAAACAAATCTAGGGAAGAATGAACAAAATAATTACGAAATTACAACATCTTCTCTGCAGACATAAAATAAAAGAATTCTTAATAGCAAGGAACTGATCCAGACAAGGTAGAGCATAAAAAAAAATAATCTTGAGGCATAAACCTGAAGTTAAAAAAGTAAAAATATGCTTAAACTAAATTATGTTTTTACGTACTTTCTAAAGACTATGTCTGACTACAGTAATTAGAGGAAATAGAATAAAGTAGTTTTACTGAGAATGCTCAGAAAAATCACATAGATCCAATCCAATAAAAAACCAAAACAAAATCCCAAATCACAATAATTTGTCTACATATTGTGTCATCAGACTACGCAGAAACTGAGGAAGCAGATTGCAGCAGCAGTAGTGAGACTGAAAGATGACATGTACACAGATATTAGGAGAAGTCAGTGAGAGCGAGCCTCATAGACAGAATATTAAATTAATGCCTCCGGTTACAAGAAATCAGGATGACACCTGGCAGGTTATATCGCATCACTCTGCTGCTTTGGAAGCATCTGGTTCTAGTCACCTTTCAGAGAAAAGATACAGGACTACCTGGGCCTCAGACTGGATGTGGAACTGATCCTTTCTTCTGGCAGAACACGGGGATTGTTAACACTTTCAGCAGTTCTGGGGGTTTTGTTTTGCTTCGTTTGGTCAGTAAATTTAAGCTTTTAAAAAAAAAATCCTTCTGTATCATCTTCTCAGTGTGATGGAGACACCTGCAGGCATGACTCCGCTTCACACGGAAAGGCTGCTGATTCACGCGTACCTGAGATCTCTCTGCTGGAGAAGTTCTTTTGCACAGGACAGAGACTGAAGCTCCTGAAGTGGGATGGCATCTACCAATTTACAGATATCATCCATGACACCGTAGAGTTGCTGTTCCAAATGCAAGCCCTTATCTGTGAGATGGAGTGTATTTCAGCATGCAGTAATACTAGTTTTTATTAGAATCTATAACAAGACAGTAAATTGCAATAAATAAGTCTAAACGAGTTACTTTCAATATATTTTTTAAAAGTCCATTCACATTAAGAAACTGTTTCTGTGTGCACAGATTCAGCTAGTCTACATATTTCTGCCCTTGCCTTTTAATTATCCATCTTTATATATTTTCCAAACCTCACCACAGTTCTTTCAAACTTATTTCCGAAAAACCACTCAGGATTACGTGCTTTGCTTATCTCAAATAACCCCTCTCCAAACACACTAAAACACATGTTATCAAAATATTACATTGCAATTCTAGTCTAGAAAGTACTGTAGAAAACCTCCCAGGGGTGAAAGTCAGCATTTGTCACCTCAGGACCCTCCCTTTCAAATCTGGTACCGCTGCGAACCAGATGGATGTTGCCAACGAATGCTCCGGACCTCAAACCACTGCTACCGGGCTGTGATCCCTCAGACTAAGCGCTGGCCTCTGCTGCGGCTGTCTAACTCTGATCCACCCGGCGTCAGCGGGGCGTCTCTTGCAACAACCTAACCATCCCCATTGCCCAGAAGCGTGCTACAGACATACTAATGTGCAACGAGATAGAGCCTGACTAAACTGACTTCCAGAACAGCATCATTAAAATATAAACATAGAAACACTGCTCTGAGCATTTATAAACACTAAATTTTAAATGAGACTGTAGAACAGTAACATATACATTTTTATATATCTTGTGAGAAAGCAGGCTGTGCCACACCTACACTTAGTAACTCTTCATCCTGCAAGTGAATCTCAGAAACAATTTAGCTCGGTATTTCCCAAAGCCAGCATCTTGGGAATCAAATGAAGCACTGACACAGCTCCAGCTTACAGTGATGTGTCTTTGTGCCATAGCTGACCGGCATTGATTTGGTCAATCTGTGTTTTATGTTCTGAAAAGGAGATCTGTGCGGTACCCCAGACTGGTACCAAGAAACCTGGAATCGGGATCAGACGACACCCCTGAGTCTGCACAATGTATACACAACATCTGAAAATCCGGTATGAGACAGTCCCCTGCTTCCCTGTCCCCATCGGTCACTGTTAGTGAATGCTCTCGTATTACACGGGATACGCGGGAGAACAATTTGTTGCAAACCATCCCCAAAATCTGAGGCATAAAATTTCAAAATGTTTCAGGCACCTGCATCCTCTGCACTTGGATCACCTTCAGCAACAGGCTGCGTTGTGGCAACTGTCCCAGGCATGGACTCAACGCTGCTAGCTGTAGATCTCCCACCAGTAGGAGATTCTTTGAAAATATTACTAATATTGAAAGAAAAAGTCATTAAAATACAGATATCTGTAAATCAAAGCGTTTTCATAACAGAAGTTTATCTTTTAGAATAACAGTGTTTAAGGTGTGTGTAAAAGATAACCAAATTTCTGAAAACCCAGTTAAAATCCAGGTAGCTGAGCAGTTCCTCACTCATCCTATGCGCCAAAGTGCAGAGACTTGTTTCAATAATATTTTTTACCTCCCATTATGAAAGGAAAAATAACTCTGCTTTTTCTGAAGCAAAAGCCTCTTTAAACATTGGCCATAAACCAAAAAGTATTTCATGAAACATTAAGAGCAGCTGCCAACTGCTAACCTGACAAGCAACAAACACACGCAGTCAACCCAAACTGTAACTTTTTAACGATCGCTAATATCATGTCACTTTTGTACTTTTAAAAATCATCCTAAAGAGAGAGAGTTTTATCAATGAACTTTGTTTCACCTGATGCTTTTTACAGAAGGCAAGAAGGAGGGCAGCTCTTCTTCGGGGGAGGGTGGAACGACATCTAAGTAATCATCCTCTTCAAGCTCAGTGTCTGCGAACAGCTCGATGTTGATCCCGTCCAGTTCTGGGGGGATGTTTTGCTCATCACTGCCTGGCTTCTGGCTCGCTCCGCTTTTAGCGCCAGCGGCTGAAAGAGAAATGTATTGATATTGCTGGGTAACACTGTAAGCTCATTCGAGTATAAACAAAAATGCAACTGAATCGAGGTAAAAAAATAATATCCAGATTTCAAGACACTCGTTTAATACAGTTTCTGACTTTTAAAGGATAAAAAAATTAGTAAAGTTATTACTGCTCCCTTTTTCTCCGCCATTAAAAACAAACAGACAAAAACACCCCAAACCCTCTTTTAAGGGGAAAAGTTACATAGGTTGCCTATAGTTACCCTTCCCTGTCAGAAGGGAAAAACCTTAAGAGGTATATTTTCCTACAAGAGATTTTATAAAAAACTATTGTTATATTAAAGACTAGCCTCAAAAGAATGTAGGCTCATCAACTAGTACAGTCCCTATTCTGGAATTAGAAGGTAAATTTACATGTATACTGTCTATAACACAAATCCTACTAAGAGAGACCAGTATCATTAGCATATTAAAATTAATTTCACAGGAAGAGGGAAAAAGGTGACAAAATATTCTTAAGAAAAATACAGTTCACAAATGCTTTTGCCTTTAGAGTAACAGCAGCATCACAGGACACGAATTACCATTCAGTTGCATAAACATATTCATTTCACAAATGAAGATCAAAACTTTCAAAGGAACACAGAGCTGCCAAGGAAGCACTCTGACTGACAATCATGAACTTTTTGGTTATAATTAAGGGTTGAAGCTTTTTGGTGGGGGTTTTTTGTTGTTTTGTTTTAAATTGAAATATCTCTTTTTCTGTTTTAATATCTCTCATCATTACATTTAGGCATAAGATGATTTTTATGCCTGTTTTGTAAGAATTTTACAAGTGCTTCTCTTTCTAAAACGTCCCTATAGATTGCTGCTGTTCATTTCTGGAATGCCTTATGGGAAGTCTTGCAGCTCCCAATACTACCATGCGACCAGCGGCTACTTCTGCCTCAGAGACAATGCTCCACCATTCAAGCCCTCGGCATGCAAACACGAACATATTTTCCTCTATCTCACTGGCACTTCGAAATAAATCGTTACCTGGGTGAGCCTCTTCCCTATCATCATTCAAAATCACGTCAGCAGATAAATTCTCCCAAAGGCTTTCACTCACAGCCTTGTTACCGCTGCAGGGAGCTGAATCCTCAAGGCAGATCACCGACTGCTGCGAGGAGCGTTGTTGCTTGGCCTCTGGAGAGGTCTCCCTGCGCTCCGGGGAGCCGTGGCTGCGAGGCCCCGTCTCCCGGCCCACGGTCCCAGGGGAAGGGCCGGGTGGCTCAGCCAGGCGGGGGTCTGGCCTCTGGGATGCCTTGCAGGTGGCCCGCTGCCCTCTGGGGGAGAGGACCGGCGGCCTGCAGTACTTCTTTTCGATTCCCGACAAATCGAAGTCGTCAATGTCATCCCACTCGTCTCCTGCGGCGGGGCCGGGGGCGGCGGCAGGACGGGGCGCCGGGGCCCCGCACAGCCCCTCGCTCACGCTCCTCTGCCCAGAGGCCGCGGGGCCTCTCGGCGCCTCCCGAGGCCTGGTGAGCGCCGGGCCGGGCTGGAGGCCGCATCCACCAGACACCGCTGGAAAAAAATCCTGGATTTGTGTTCTCTTGTCCTTGGCGGCAGGGAGGGCCGAAGCGAGCGCGGAGAGGGAGGTGTTAACGTCTTTCTCCCTCAAGGCGGAGGCGGCGGGGAGGCCCCGGGGCTCCCTGGGCGGGCCGCCGGCCG
>VXBO01005136.1:613322-625967 GCA_013400135.1 Rhinoptilus africanus
TTTCCTCCAAACAAGCTGTAAGTTGAAATAGTTTTAGGGCTTTGAAAGAGAATTCTCATACCACGAGGTATTGCTTACAGCAAAAGTGTTCTGGTTGTTAGAGTGGAGCATGCCTGCCACTGTAAAGGTAAACTGTGTTTATATACTGTACAATGTAAAAAATACATGGTAATATTCACAGAATAAGCACTACATTACTATATTCCTGCTAGAAGGTGGTTAGACAGGATTACAGTATATGTAATAAAAACACTCGGTCATCTTTTTCTAACTCTACATCATGTTACTCAGAGTGGTCACAAGGAATACGGATCTACAGCGTTTCAACAGAAGCTTGTCATGAGCCGTACGCAGCGAGGAGCCAAAGGGACGTTTCCATCTTCCCGACTCGGGAGGGATGGGGGCAGCGGCCGAGGGCCCCCCCGGCGCCAGGCCAGCGCGGGGGGCGGCACACAGAGAGAGGGCAGCTTCGCAGGCAGGGACAAGCTTTAATGCCTTCTCTTCCCCCGCCTCGCGGGGCTCGCCCTGGGATGTCACTGCCCACGAAGTCCGAGCGAGAGCCGCTCCGCGCCGCCCGAGCGCCCCGGGGTTCACTTCCCCGACCGCCAGCCCCCTCGAGAAGAACAAATGACAAAAATAACATCATCGAAAAGAAACCGGGACTCCAGCAAAGTGTCGATGCGTGAAACCTTAAACGATGCGGGAAATCCTACGCGAGGTCTACTGCGGGCTAAGAAGGAGGGGGGCGGTTTGCTTGGAGAAGCACAAGGTGGGAGTCACGCCAGGGCGCCCCAGAGGAAGAGGAGATATATACAGTATGGTATAGCTGTGTACACCAGCGGCCGCCGGCCACTGCGCCGGCCTCAGGAGGGCAGTTTGGGCTCTATTCGCAGAGAAGCTTCGTAAAGGGTTTCTTCGTCCATCACAAACGAGTGGTCCAGCAGGTACTGCGTCACCTGGAACACGGAGAGCCAAAGCGTTAGCGGGTGGGACTCACCTCAGCTGCGGCCGACGATAAATGCCAAAATTGGGAAATGCTAAAGACCCGAGCAGTAAACAAGTCGCGGAGAAGCGGCTGCGGCTCCTGCCAACCGGCACAGGCGCTGCACGCGCTTATCTCATCCTGGGCCGCGCTCTTGCCTTGGCCACTCTTCTGCTTTTCTTGCTTAGTTTTTCTCTCTGGTACTATTTTATCAGCTACAAAGTTCTCTCCCCTTGAGAACACAAAATCCTGATAATTAAGGCACCACCTAAGTTGGGAAACACCATTCTTGCTGCAGGAACGCCGCTGACGGGGCAGGACATCTGCTGCGGTGCTAGCAGAAGATCTGCCTGCAATTCCTGGAAGAATTTTCCCCACATGCATTTCTGGCCTCGCTTGCAGCGCAGCAGGCGCAGCTGCTGCCGAAGACAGGCACAGCCCGTGCCGGGGCAAGGCGCCCCATGCCTGGGGCTCGGAGCCAGCAGGCGCGGGGAGCCGCTGGCCGCAGAGCCTCTGCGTGGGAAAGGCTGGGAGCACGGACGGGGCTTCACCCCACCACCCCAAAAAGCATCCGGGAGGCTGCGCGCAGCTGTGTCCCCCCCCGGCAGGGACACAGGGAGGCCCCACCTGCGCCGCCCTTCCCCTGCACTTGGTGTTGGCTGTTTGGGGGCTGCGTTTGGAGACGCTGGAGCAGGAGAGGTGGGAGGCGGCAGCGTCACCCGCTGTGCCCCTGGCTGCCTGCGAGCCCTGCTCCGGCGGCCTGGAGGGCAGGGCTGGGGCTGCCCAGTGCCGCAGAGGCTAAAACCAGAGCCCACGGCTCTCCGACCTCTGCCAGCCCAGCCCAGGGTCATGCTCCAGAGGGAATGGGGCTGCTCCTGCCACCGCACATGGACACCGGCATCACCGGAGGGCAGTTTGCCCCGGCCCAATGACCAGCCGGGCACGGGGCGGGTTTGGCAGACGCCGGCGGGGCAGGAGGGTTTGCTGTTTGTGAAGAGCAGCGCCGGAGACAGTGGAAACCCCCACAGCACCCAGCCCAGTTTCGGGGTGGCTCCGCAGTGCTGCGGCAGAGGAAGTGCGAGGGCGGCCGAGACCTTTCAGCTCAACACACGTGCGGGGGCCACCGCGAGGCAGAGTCCACTCAGCTCCAGGCTGCAGGGGAGACTGGGACACACTCTGCTCCCAGCCCGCGCCCCCAGCCGGGGCAGGGGGTGCCACCCCAGAATTGCTATTCCTCAGCATCTCCCGGCTGGGCTCTGCCGGTTCTGGGGTAACTCAGCTGCTGGGAGCAACCCGGGGGCGCCCGCGGGGGCGCAGAGCCTGGCCTGGCTCCGTTGCAAGGGAAGGGGGGCACTGATGGAGGGGTGGCCCCTGCGCCGTGTCCAAGGAGCAGCGCCTGCATTTACAACCAGGCGGAGCAGCCCCCGCAGCGCTCCGGCCATCCACGCGCTGCCCGCCCGGCCGACGGCCGCTGTGTCCGGGCGTAGCTGCCGTCTGCAGCAATGCCTCCGCCGCAGCGTCCTGGGGGGCACTGGGGAGCCTGCTGCAGCCGCTGCAGTGCCCTCCGTCCCCTGCCCCGCTGCTGCCAGCCTCCAGCACGGCCCAGGCACTGCCTCCGGCGCAGGAGCACCCGCCACGCTCCCGCGGCGGCCCAGGGGCACCACAGGGGAAGGGAGCGCAGGGCACGAGGGCAGCTGTGCCAGGGGCCACTGACACTTGTTACTCATTCCCATGGAAGGGCGTCAGGGATGGGGAAGGGTACAGCTTCTCATTCCTGCCCCAGGCAGAACATGAGCTCCGGCTGAGTCCTGGAGCTGCTCTCCCGCAGGATGGGGACATCCACAGCAAGACCCACGCTCTCGCAGGGCGCAGGTCTCTGCTTTGGCTAACATTAGCCCAAAAGCAGCTCCCAGCGGAGGACGGCTCCATGCCCAGAGCCCACCCGCTCCCCCGCAGCCCACCCAGGCTGCTCTCTGCCGCACTGCCCGACCACGGCCACGCACCAGCACCAACTCGGCAAGCCCGTGCCAGGCTGCTGCCTGCCATGCCCACGGCGGCGATGGCTTGCAGCAGGAACCAGAGTTGAAAGGGCTGTTTGATGGGAAGAAGCGGCAGCGAAGCTGGGGACCAACAGGGTCAGCGCTGACTTGTTCTGGGCAAGCGGGCGGCCGCCGCATCCTCTTGCCCTGCCGGCAGCGCTGCGTGGGCCAGGAGCTCGTTACCGTCTGCGCGGCGGGGACACACGCGTGCCCAGAGCAGGGGGGTCGCTATCCATCTCCCCTGCCCGACCCCCGGTCACACCTCGCCTGGCACAAGCCCCCCCACCCGCACTGGTCCTGCTGGCATTTTCAGTGTTACATTTCTTAGAGGAGCATCCCTTCTTCCCCGAAGGAGCTGCCAGAAATTGAAGGGGCTCAGACCCTGCAGTTGGAGTGGGAGACGAGGAGGGCGGGTGCGTGGCTGTGGGGACAAAGGCCGTACCTTAGGCTGGTGCTCAATCTTGTAGGAGGTTTGCTGGAACTGGCGGATCTCTCTGATGATATGTGAAATCTGTCCAGAGGTAAAACACAGGAGCGTTTCCAGCACCGCCACCCCCACCAGCACCGTGTCCCCGCACCTGGGAGGGCGACGGGCGGCCGGCGGAGCACACCCCCTCCCCACCTTTCAACACAGCACGGTGCAAAGGGCTTTTTACTTTCTTCCAGCCCCATCCCTCGCCAGGGACATCCCCGGCTGCCCCGACGTGTGCAGGGGGACACGCGTGGCCGCCCGGTGCTGTGCAGACACCCGCCGGCTGCGGGGGCTGCGCGGGGTGGGCACAGACACGGCCGGCACCGCAGCACCGAGCCCCATCGCTGCAACCTGGCCCCGCACGCCCACCGCAGCGCGGGCGGGAGACTCACCATCCGCATTTTGGAGAAGTTCACCAGGCCGTCCTCCGTGTAATTCGGGGTCCCCTCCTCGATGAACGCCAGGTCGGTCAGGTACATTCCCAGGTAGGGGACACATGGAGGGTCACAACTTTGGGAGCAAACCAGAAACAAATAAAGAGAACTGCCTTACTCTGGGGCTCTGGAGTGGGGAGGAGGGTCCAACTCCACAGGATTCTCTCTAATATACAGAGCCCCTAGAAGGAAGCCTCTCCCCGGGACGGCTGCTGCTCTCCCGGACCTCACAGGGTCCCTGCCACCACGGCCGGCCGTCAGCAGCCCCCTCGCAGCAGCCCCCTCGCAGCAGCCCCCTCGCAGCAGCAGCATCAGTCACTCACTTTTTCAGTGCCTCCCGCAGGTTCTTGAACCTGCCCTCCGACGACACCAGCTTTTGCAGCTTATCGATCAGAGCCTTCGTCTGCAAGAAACCCAAAGTGTCACTTGCACAAAGCCCCAGAGGAAACCCTGTGGCCGGAGGGGGGGTGTGAAACCTGCAGAGCCGCAGGGTCGCTCCCATCCCGCCCACCCTGCCCACAGGAGCCGCTGGGACACGTCCCCCCCTCCGGCTGCCCCACACCTTCGCAGGTACAAATTCTGCCCTGGCTGTCACCTGGCTCCTGGTGGCATCCAGAGGAGCTCAGCAAGCACGTGAAAGCAAAGCTCCTCCAACACGTCACAAAGACAAGCTGTGCGCTTCTTTCCTTCCCTTTTCCCTGCCTCCCACCTTCGCCAGAGCCTGTTTTAATTTACAGATTTATCACTTTGCAGGAAAAAAGACACTGTTCGGGGTCCCGAGGAGCCCACACAGCAGTTTGGCTCGGCAGCCCCTGGCCTCCGCCAGGCTTTGCGCCGAGCAGGTCCCAGCTATTTCTGTACCACGGAGCTCAACGCAGGAATTCATTTTGCTCAGCCACAATCGGTCTGAGAAGCCCAGAAAACCAGTGTAAAGCAGCACCTGTGTGCTCACAGCTACAGCCGCTCGTTAGAAAAGGCTTCTTCATCTGTGCCTCTGAGCTGCAGGATGACCAAACCCGCCAGCGAGGCAGGGTGTGAGCTGCTGGCACACCACCTCCCTCCCACAAAAACCTGACTCTGCTCTCTGTTTTTTCAACGCCTGTGTCTTCTGTCGCCCCAACACCATCGCAGCCGGCCCGTCACCCCCTGCCCCGCGCCCCTACCTGCTTGGAGACCTTGAGCCAGGTTTTCTTCAGGCGGAAGATGGCACTGCGGTTGAGGGAGGAGGTGATCTCCAGCACCGCGTTGTAGTTGTGCAGGCACCTGCAGATGTCCGCCACCGCCACCCACTTCTCGATGGCGCTCACCCGCGCGTTGATCTCCTCGTTCCGGAGGATCTCCGACGCTATCAAGTTACTGACCTTTGGGGAGACACCAGTCCCGGCCCACGTGTTAGGATGTCTCCGGACAACAGCTACACGCCCTCCATCCTCACAGCATTTTTAAAAAAGATTTCCCTTCACTGCAGTAGCCGCAGCAGGAGCGGCTGCCCCAGGAGATGCTCCACCTGCAGCGGGTCCCCAGGGCACGCAACATCCATGGGGTGGGGACGGATGAACCTCGTACCCCCCAGTGCCTGGCTCACGCTGGGGGCAGCTTGGCTGCGCTGCCCCGTCTTTGCCCGTCTCCCCGTCCCCCGCTGCGGCTGCACTTACGTCATTGAAGTGCTTTGTGTTCTTCATGATGTAAGGAGTCCTTTCATTCTTCTCGAGCTTCATCCAGCCTTGCCCGAAGAACTCTCTGCAAATGACAACGTTCAGGTCAACATTTATTTCCCATTTTTTCTGGGACACCCAAACCCTGCAAGCTCCACCACACCCACACAGGACGGAGATACCAGGGCCTTTGCCCCCACACTGCCAGAAAGGGACCACACGGATGGGTTTGACAGTGCGATGGATGTGGGAGGCTCTTCCCGAGCCGGTCACCCCGAGGACAGCAGCAGATGAACCACAGGATCAGGCCGCAAATCGGGGCTCGAGTTGAGCCCAGCCTGGGCTACCCGCGAAGCTGGCGGCCGCCAGGAAGGGTTTGGACCCTCTGGGTTTAGCCCGGGCCAGGCTGGACGCGGGGGAGCGGGTGGCCACAGAGCCCTGGGCAAGCAGAAGAGCCCGTCCTCTCTCGTGGGTGTCACTCACTCATACGGGATCTTCTTGAAGACCAGGTGGTCCAGCAGCGTCAGCTGCTCCGCTATTTCCAGGGCCGAGTGGTTTTCAAAAGGTTCCGCTTTGACTCCCTCAGCCTGCGTGACAAAGGCAAGGATGAGGGCTCGCTGGTTCAGGGCACACTAAGAACTGCTACATTTCCTGCACATAAAATCAAAGCCAAAGTCCGACTCCCAAGCCAAAGGCTTTTCCCCATCGTAGCCGGCGTGTGTGAAGCCATGCTGCTCCGACGATCCAGAGGCACCACATCCCACATCCCGCCAGTGCTGAGAAGTGCCAGCTTCACACAGCCCTGCGAACCCGATGGTTTTAATTACATTATCATCCCAGCACGTGTATGGACACAAAATTAACTAATCTTCTCTATTTAAGTAATTAGGTGTCAGCTACGGAACGGGTCCCTGCACGTCGGCTTCTGCAACCGCTGCCTTTTTGCTCTACATGTGTTTAATTAATAACGCACCAGGGGATCCCAGCCGGAGCCGCACTGCTGAGCCACTGCCCCGTGCCCAGCCACGGCACTGCTCCGCCAACACCCCCGGGGCTGGCAGCTCCCAGCCCTGCTGCTGTCGAGATGGCTCTTCCAAGGGATGTCCAAAAAAGAAGGAATACTGGGATGGTCCCCATCCCTGCTGCCTGGCTTTGGACGAGTGGCACTTGCAGTGGGGGGACGTGGGGTGCTCCGTGCTTGAAGCCAGAGGGGCTGATGGTGAGAGCCTCAGCCCCAGACCTGCACGGAGTGTGCATGGACTTCACTGTTCAGCACAAACACAGCCTGAACTCGGGGTTTTCCCAGCAGGGAATGGTCTAAAATCCTGCCACAGCATCCCTGCTCCTGGAAAGGAGTGGCAGCATCCCTCCTGTCCGGGTCCCAGGAGAGAGGATGGAATAGCTCCCAGCATGGGGAGTGCACTGGTAAGCGGGTCCAGGCTGGCATCACACCAGGATGCAACAGCACGATCGGGAACAGTGGGTGGCTCTGGGGACAGAGCTGCGAGGGCCGAGGGGTGAAGCCCAGAGCGCAGAGGGCGGTGGGAGCAGGGTGGGGGCGGGTGCCCTGTGCTGCCTCCAGTCCGGCCAGTCACTGCCACAGGCAGCCTGGACCCTCCTCGCTGCCCCCCCAGCACCGCCTGGAAGCAAACAGCAAGTCACAGAATCACAGAGTGGTTTGGGTGGGAAGGGAGATTAAAGCCCCCCCAGTGCCCCCCCTGCCCTGGGCAGGGACACCTCCCACCAGCCCAGGCTGCTCCAAGCCCCGTCCAACCTGGCCTTGAACCCCTCCAGGGATGGGGCAGCCACAGCTTCTCTGGGCAGCCTGGGCCAGGGGCTCACCCCCCTCACAGCAAAGGATTTCTGCCTGGTATCTAATCTGAATCTCCCCTCTGTCAGTGTAAAACCCTTCCCCCTCGTCCCATGGCTCCCCTCCCTGCTCCAGAGTCTCTCCCCAGCTTTCCTGCAGGATGGCATGGCCCTGTCCCCGTTTTCCTCAGGGATGCCGTACTGCAACAGGAGCTGCCGCGTTGCAGTGTCCCCTGGCCAGAGCCAGCGCTGTCTGGGGACAGAGGTGCAGGACGCGCAGGCGGTGCCGTGGGACGGCGGACCCCCCTGCTCTGGGGCGCTGCTTCACCCCGGGAAGCGGCATCGCCTCCCTCCAGCACCTTCTGCAAAGCAGGGGCTCGGCAGAGCAGAGCAGCTCCAGCCCCCCCGGGGTGAGCCGGCCCCAGGAAACCCCCCCGGCCGGCCCCAGTTATCAGCCTGTTGCAAAATCCCTCCCGGCTGTGGGAAGGGGGTTGTGAAAGTGGCTCCTGCGGAGCAAACACCAGCTGGGCTTCCTCAAGGGCCCTGGGAGAGGCTGCGGGGAGGTGGGTGCGCACTGGGGGGGTGCAGGCTGGGACACTCAGCGGCACTGGTGCCCTGCAGGAGGGCACCGAGCACCATGGAGGGCACCCCGGCCAGAGGGTCAGCACAACGCACACCCCCAGCTCCCGGGGAGGGGGCCGGGAAACCCACACCCCCCATCAGCCCATAACCCAGGGCTCCCTGTGTCCCCACCGCGCCTCTGACCGCGGGTCGCTGCTGCTCAGATCGAGGGGCAGAGCCAAACGCTCCCGTTTTGTTTGTCTTCTGCAAACGAAGCTGGCAGCACCCTTGGCTACGGACACCAGCTTCAAGGAAGCCCAGAGGCCCAGCCCCTCCAAAGCCGGCCAGCGGAGCAGGGGACGGAGCCGCTGTTGTTTCAGGTGCACCCGGACAATTTTAAGTGGCTCTTGGGTTTTCCTGAGAGCAGATTTTGTGGGGTTTTTTAAATGCAGGAAGGTGGCAGACGCACTGCAGCCACCCTGACCGTTTTAAATCCCTGCATGCTCCCAGGGCAGCCATGGCGATCCAGCTGTCCCAGCACCCGGCCCCTGGAACCAGCACACAGCGGCACCGGTGCAGGGTTGGGGACACAGAGGACACGGTGGGAACCGCCGGGGATTTCCTGCATCTCTCGGGCAGGCGCTGGCAGAGGCATCTCCCTGCCTGCTCCAGCCGTCCCGCCACGGTGCAGGAGGATGAAGCAGCCGGTGGGGCTGGGTTAGCGCTGCCTCTGCCCGTAACAGATCCAGCTGTGCTCACAGCTGGCCCCGCCACGGGAAAACCTTCCCCTGCTTTGCAGCCCAGACAGTGGGCTGGGAGAACCGCTCTCCACTGAGCGCGAGCATCTTTAACCGTTGCCCTACCGCCATGCCGAGCTACCGGGCGGAGTGACGAAGGGAAAGGGTATTCACCATCTGTACAACCTCCTCCAGGGTTATCTGGTTGTCTCCCGGATCTTCCTGCGTCAAGGTCCTACGGGATGAAACGACAGCGTTACTTCAGCTGGGAGAGCACCGGAGCTGCACCCTGCGGCCGGGCTGCAGCACAGATTAAACACTCGGCCCACGTGGGAACGCTTCTAAGTCCCGTTTCCTGCTCCAAAGAGAAAAAAGCCCTTAACTGAGGCCACAGCTGGCCCCGCACGTGGGGACGAGGGTGGGGGTCACACCTCGCCCACGGCCCCCTATCGTCCCGATGTGCCCCATGCCCCGATGGCTGGCACAGCCCCTGCTGGAGACCCTGCGCCCGCATCCCTCCCGCAGGGCAGTGGGAAGCAGCGCCGGGAGCCCGGCACAGGCTGCAGGGAAAGCAGCCTCCCACCCACGGCTCAGCACCTGATGATGTTGGCGGCTGCTTTCCTCTCCTGGGTCAGGAGCTCGGGATCGTGGATAACCTCCTCCAGAAAGCCGATCACCCTGAACTTCAGCTCCTCGTTGCTTTCAAAGTCCTGCCAAAGCCGGCACAGTCCCGGTGTTAATGTGCTGTAAGAGGAGTAACTCCGGTTCCCCGCAGCTGCCCTCCCTGCCCGCTTGAACCCGGCCCAGACCGATGGCCCTGCGCTGAATGTGGCTGCCCAGGGAAGGGGCTGCCTCTCCCCCGCGAAATCCCAGCCCGCAGCGCCCAGCAAACGGGAACTGGCTGGGAAGGTGCCGGTCTCACTCTGTACGGTTGAATTGGCATCACCCGGCCTGGGAGAGGCGCTGGGGCTTCCTAGTGCCAACCAGTATGGCACCGCTCCCAGTGTCCCCGGCAACTGGTGGCAGAGGGAAAGGGGCAGCAAGGAAAGCCACGCGCTCTCCTGACCCGGCCCCCAGCCTCGAACCCCTCCGAGGAGCCAAACCCAGCTACTGCTCCCCCCCACCGAGCCCGGCTGGGGGATGACTGCGGCTCCTGGCTCCCTTCCTTCGCACACCGAATAAGCAAACGCCGCAATCCACGCCTGCCCCCCCCGCGCCAGGGGCTCTCAGCTCCCCGGCTTCACAGTCTTCATCCTCCCCACGTCCACTCGTTTGCTTAACTAAAAAAGAAGTGCCAAGTTGCTTTTCCAGCTGGAGCCTGGCTGAGCCACCCGGCACGCAGCCGGGTTCGCGCTGGCGGGGAGGGAGGGCCCCTGCAGCACCGACCCCTCCCCGGCCCCCGCCACCCACCTGCGAGTGTTTGGAGACCCAGTGCCGCAGCACGTTGAGGACCCGGTTGGTGGCCGCTCTCCGGATCACAAACTCCTTGTCTCCATTCCGCTGGTCCGTCGGGAAGCCTGAAACTGCCAGTGATCCCTTAGCACAGCTACAGCTCCGCTGGGAATCACTTATGGATATTTTCAGGACTGGAAGGAGCAGCTCCATCTTCCCAAGCATCCCTAAGCTGCCTCTTGCGGGGACCTGCCCCCAGCCAAGGGCAACCCAGCCCAGTACAGCAGAAACAGGCACCCCAAAAACGCATCCCCGCGCTCTCGTGGCCCGGGACAGGGTACCTGCGCTGGCGAGGGACATCCTGCGGTACTTCTCCTTGGTGGGGGTCCCCTCGTTGGCTCCCGCCGTGGCGATGGCGAAGGCGGAGGCGGCGGACAGGGCGCTGCGGGTGCTGTCGAGCTCCCGGCAGGATGTCATGACCACGCCGTTGTTGTAAGAAAACAACGAGAAATCTGGGGGGAGAAGAAAGCCAACACCACTCTGGCCACCGCCGCAGCCGGGCCCCCTCCCGCAGCCCCGGATCCCGCTCGCCAGCCCTCCCGTGCACGGGCAGCCCCCCGGGCTGGGGCAGGATGGGAACGGGGCTCATGGAGGAGGTGGGTGCAGATGGCCATTGCGTGCCTGCTCCCCACGGAGAGATGGATTCTGCCCCAATGGGGCTCGGGCAAAGGAGATGGGCAGCTTTGGATGCCACCACGCGCAAGAATTTATCCAGCACAACTTGAGCAGGAATTCAACCTGCTACAGAGAGTGGGACGACAGCTACGGGGGAGACTCGAGCAGATAAATCAATGCGTGACGCCAGTCCAGGCTCACGTCTCCAGCAGCGCAACTCACCCCTAAAGCACCACATCAGCCCCGGGAGGGGAGGAAAGGGGTGAGAAGACCCGGTAAGACGCGCAGACCCGGCTCTGCGACACGGGCCAGAGTCTGGGATTGCCCTCTCTCCGTGCAGGAAAATAAGGGGGGAACTTCTGCTCCTTCTCACACCTGCTTTAGCTTTACACCCACCCCCTGGGTGGCTCTGCAGGGCCGAGTCCCGGGGCAGCAGCCAGCCCTACGTAACCCCGAGCGGGACGGGTATCGGCTCACTTGTTACCTGATGAATTTTTGCATTTGATGGACTTAGGAGTCGTCGGAGATTTTGTTGGTGAAGTTTCAGCTTCTGCTTCATCGCTCTGGTTGGGATCTGTGTCTGACTCTTCCCTGACCGACACCTCTGAGCCTGGAGGAACGGGGAACCCCATTACCATCACCAGGGGACACGTGCACGTTGCAGCCATATTTTATCTCTTCCAGATTTTCCTAAAATCTGTATCTGGGCACACAGACTTTCCTAAATCTGAATCATCTGTGCTGTGGGCACACAGCAACCCACTTTTGAGGTACAGAGCCCTGCAATTACTCTGTTGGGTTTTTTTTTTGTGGTGGTGGGTTTTTTGTGGTGTTTTTTTGTTTGTTTGTTTTGCTGTTACAACTTACTCAGCTTTCGGGCAGCAGACAGCCCACGGGAGCAGGGGCTCTCCGTGCAGTGCGTGGGACACGTATGCCCAGCTGGGAAGCTCTGCCCGGGGCTGGCGACAGCGAGCAGGACTGCGGGCGAGCTCCAGCCCCTGCACCCTGTGCCTGCAGCGATGGGTGGGATGGGGCAGCTCCCTCGCAGCGCACAGGGGATGGGGAATCACGCAGCAAAGGGCTGCGGGAGGAGCTGGGCAGCCTGTCCCACCGCCCCCGGCTGGGCTGTCCTCACCTATGGCTGCCCACAGACCGGTTTCCCCCCTCCGAGCCCCTGCCTGGGCACCAGGGCACAGAAGGGGATCACGCCACCCACAGCATCAGAGGGATGCTCAGGGGGACAGTGACCTGTGCCCTCTGTGGTGCCTCACTCGCCTGGCTCCGGCTCTCCTCCCCCAGTACCCCATTGCTGAGCCTCCTGGAGGCCACACCGCAGCAGCCACTGCACCACCAGCAGCACCACCACCGCCACCACTGCCACTGGTCTCCCCAGCACCTAGGGATCGCTGCGTATGTGCTCATGAGACGGGGGCTCCCTGTGCCCACTCCTCGCCAGCACACAGCCGGGACCCTGCCCCAGCCCTGCCCAAAGCCCCCAGGCACATTGTGTCCAAACCACCCCCCCATCNCCCATCCCTGTACCCCCCTGCAGAGCACCCACCAAAACCGGCCCCCTCCCTGCCCACCCGTCTGCAAACCCACAGCGACTTACTCTGCTTGCTCGGCAGCGGCTCCTCTTGCTTTTCTGAGGCTGCTTCTCCTTCGTCGGGGATTTTATTGGGGTAGTTACTGGACACGTACAGTTTGTTTATGTCCAGGGTGGTCTTACTGAAGGGAGCCATGGAGGAGTACATGCTTGCATAGCCGTTGGAGGAGCAGCTCAGCGCAGCCAGGTCCAGCGCCTTCCCTCCCGTGATGATGGGGATGTTGAGGGAGAGCTTCCTCCGCCGGCTGGGGGACGAGGACTTGGTGATGGAGAGGGGGGGAGG
>VXBO01005136.1:626220-648751 GCA_013400135.1 Rhinoptilus africanus
ACAGTGACCTGTGCCCTCTGTGGTGCCTCACTCGCCTGGCTCCGGCTCTCCTCCCCCAGTACCCCATTGCTGAGCCTCCTGGAGGCCACACCGCAGCAGCCACTGCACCACCAGCAGCACCACCACCGCCACCACTGCCACTGGTCTCCCCAGCACCTAGGGATCGCTGCGTATGTGCTCATGAGACGGGGGCTCCCTGTGCCCACTCCTCGCCAGCACACAGCCGGGACCCTGCCCCAGCCCTGCCCAAAGCCCCCAGGCACATTGTGTCCAAANACTTGCGGTTGGCCCTGGGGGACTTGGGGGGCTCGCCGTACAGCAGCTTGTTGTTCTGGCTGTTTGCAAACAGGAGCTCCAGGGACCTTGGTGGGGAGACAGGGAAAGGCTGAACTTGCCCCTGCTCTGCCCAAGACCCCAGCCAGGTCTCTAGGGCACCCCAGCGTGAGCCCCCGCTGCCCCGCTCCCACTGCTCGGCCCTCCCAGCAGCGGGGACACCCGCAGCGCTCCGGTCAATCTGCTTCCCCGATTCGCGGGTGTCACAGCTCATGGGGACCATGTGGAAGAGCCCTGGGGTGGCAGTGGGGCCAGGCAGGTCTGGGGAGCAGGGGAGTGACTCGGGACGGAAGAGGGGACGGAGGAGCGACACCACAGTCCCCCCGCTAAGGCCCGCAGTCCCTGAGGGGCAGGACAGGTCACGGGCACCGGCTCCGCAGCGATGCTGCGCGCAGCCTCACCGTGCGGGGATGGCACTGATCGGCTTCTTGTAGATGGTGATGAGCTTGTCGAGGACGACCAGGGCGGTGGTGAAGACGCGGTACGAGTGCAGGAACGTGTTCAGAAAGTCAATGCTCAGGAACCGCAGGTCCGTCAGCCTCTCCAGGAGCCGCTCCACGCTTGCATAGCGTATCTGCAGGACCTTGCAGGAATTCATCGTTTTACTGAACCTAATGTCAACATCATCACAATACAAGCTGGCATCAGACCTGCAGAGAAACAAGATATCTGTGGTTCCAGCCTGGAACAAAACCAAGAGCTGCTTCATGCAAGCAGCTTCCCCCTGAGACGTGCGGGGACCACGGAAAGCGGTTCAGGTCCTCGGCAGCGAAGGAGCCTCGTTGGAACGGGGTGTCCCCACGTCAAACACAGGCAGGAGCACCTCCAGGGGAAAGCTAGGAAATCCGCACCCCAGCTCGGGCGGAAACATTGCACAGCGCTCAACAGGAGGTTTGTGCAAAAAACAGGGAACGACTGTCCCTGAGGGAGATCCATCAACCAAGACCCTTCCCACAGCGGTACGGGTGGTCGATGTGGTGCGGACACCCCCGTGCTGCCCCCTCCCACCGACTGTGCCTGTCCCCGTCCCCCGCGTGCCACACATGTCCCTCCTCGGCTGGGGCAGCCCCAGCACCCACAGAGCCCGCAGCCCCCTGCGCCCCCCTCCTCCGGGGGTTTCACACCCCCCTTTTACTATTCTGAGCTCTCCCCTTTCACCTTCGCACCTCCCCGAGCACAGTCCCAGACAAACACCCTCTCTCAGCTAATTAGTGCTCCTAACCACTATTTGGGAACAGAACAGTTCCCCGCCAGGCTGACGGGGCTTTGGGCAGGGTTTGGCACCGGCGGGAGCTGTGCCGCGGGGCCGGGCAGAGCCTGGCACCCCCGCAGTGCCCGGCGGCGGCAGCACTCACTTGATCATCTGGGGGACGGTGACCTTGGAGTTCTCCTCGAAGGCGTTCATCATGAGGCCGTTGCAGCGGATGTTGTCCACACACTGGAAGAGAGCCGGGGGGGAGATGGGAGAAGGCAGCGGCAGCGAGGGCGGCCCCGCTGCCCGCCCAGCTCCGACACGCCGTAAGAGAGCCTAAGCTTGGCCTCGGCCAGGCAAGACACAGTCCCTGCCGGCTGCATCCACTGCGCGTGATGGGAGACCACAGCGGGGAAGGGCAAGAGCTTCGGCCTGAAAACAGGAGCTTCACGACCACGGTCCTGCATCCCTGTCCAGGGGGAAGCATCACCCAGAGCTGCTCCCCGGCTCTCCCTCTATGGGCCCGGCCTGGGCTCAGGGTGTGCTGGCAGGCACAAAAGCATTGCCAGAGTTGCCAGAATCCCCCCCCTCACCCTGTACCACCATAATTAAACTCCCCCAGCCCGCGCTGCTGGAGGCTCCTGGAGGGCTGCAGCGAGCGGCAGAGCGGCACCGGTCCCTTCCCGGCTTTGCTGGGCCGGAGCGGGGCTGCAGACCCCCAGGCGGGCAGGACTGGCCCCGGCGGGGAGCGGGAGCCGCTGGCTGACTGCGGCTGGGAACCCCCACCTCTGGCAAGGGGACACAAGGACATGGTACCAGAGAGGCGGCCAGGAGGCAAACCCTCTTTAACCGATAACTTTCTCTCTTCCTCCCACCTGGGGACAAAGACCTTCAAAGCCATTTGCATAAAGCAAATGAAGAGCAGGTGCAATTTGCCAGCACGTCTCTGAGCCCGAGGAGACAGATATCCAAACCACACACCTACACCAGCAGGCAGAGCACAGACGGGACAGCCCTGCTGTGCCCGTGTCACCTCCCTGCCCACCTCTTCCTCTCCGAGAAAAGCTTTTGGCGACGCCCGGGCTCTTGGTGCATCCCAGCTTCAAGACACCCTGTGTGTGGACCCCCTCTCCCCGGGTGCCCGGGGCTGGTGGTCCTCCCGTGCTGTTCGTGCCAGCCCCATGCAGTACAGCCTCAGCCCGCGGCAGGTCCCGAGCTCCCCGATGGTGCCGGGGCAGCGCCCCGGATGCAGACCAAGCCGGGCACGGCAGCCCCAGCCCGCGGGCGGGCGGCAGAGCTGCAGCCGCGCAGCAAACGCCAGGGGATCATTCTGGGTGCCCAAAGCCATCGCCCCAGCCCGCCTGGGGGAATCCTGCGGGGGCTGCTCGGCCCCGGGGGCTCTGCGCCCCAACACTTCCTCCCGGCCGGGTCCGTCCTACCTGGCTGATGTCGCTGGTCCACGCAGCCTTCTCCTGCCGGGACGAGGCCACGAGGATAACCGTAAAAGACGAGGAATCTTTTGGCTCCACCACGATTTTGAAGTCAAGATGGTCAACGTCTTGCCCCGATGCTTTTGCTTTGGAATAGAAAAAAACCCACACACAGTGATTATGAAAAGATTTCCCCACCCCTTCTCCCCCGGCAGAGGTTTTATCAAGGTTTTTAGGATCTTGATGCATTTTGCAGGTTGTCTGCAGTGAGGACAGGCTATGTTTGCTGGGCAAAGGCTCTGGGTTTGCAAAGTCAAGGCTGCAGAGCAGGAGGGCGGCACGGCCACGTGCCGGGGCAGAGCCCGGCTGCCCAGCATGGGCTGGAAACTCCTCAGGAGCACAAGAGAAAGGAGCCCCTGGTTTTTCACAAGTCTGCAGTTAAGCAGGCACGGCTGAGGACACCCCGCATCTTCGCCTTTTTCCCGTTGCTAGCACCCAGCCGTGACGCTCGCTGCCTGCCGCAGGAAGCTCAGATTCGCATAAATGTGCATCTGCTTGGTTTGCACTAAATAATTTACTTAATTAAATCCAGCCAGTAGGTCACCACTTTCTTGAATCTATTCAGCATCTGAATTTGCTCCAACTTTGCTGTGGCTGTTTTTACGCCGCACGGAGGGCTGGCAGGAACGTTGGGAGGACCCTGCACCCGTGACGGGGGACACGGGCAGCGCTGGCCGCGCTGCCATCCGTCCCCAGACGTGACACACGGCAGCCGCCTCCAGCCGGGAGGGCACTGCCGGGGCTGGCAGCGACCTCCTGCCAAGGGTCCGGTGTTAAGTGCAGCCCCCAGTGGAACCCACACCCCCAGCACCCCCCGGAGCCCTGGCTGCGGGCTCTGCCCTCCCCACAATGGGGGGACCATGCTGCAAGCCCCAAAACCCCCAGCGGGAGCTGGGCTGCCGCGCGGTAACCTCAGCGCAGGGGCTCCTGGAGCAGCTGAGACTGCGCTTTTTGAGGTTCCCCCGTCTACGCTGCAGCCGCCGGGAGATGCACGAGCGACCCCCAACCCCCACCCATGGCCGGGGGCTGAGCGGGGCCCTGGCCATGCCCCGAGGGGACCCTGCCGGCCCGGAGCACCTACCGTCCTCGTCGGTGCTCTCCTGCTCCTCCACCAGCGTGCAGTCGATGAGGGAGATCACGCCGTTCTGCAGGGGCGGGAGCCGGGGCTCAGCGGCAGGACCCCCCTCTCTGGGAGGCTGGGGGCTGCCCCAGTCCCCCGCCCCACACGGCAGCCCACCGCCCCAGGGACGGGGACGGGGCGACGCAGGCGAGGGGTTCCCCATGGCTGCCTGCGGCCCGTGGCCAGCGCAGCGCCTGCTTGCACTGGGAAAAAAGCAGGTACTGACTGCTGGGACGTCGCGGTTCTCCCTGTATGACCCATCAACTAATTTGTTTATAAATCATTTAATATGAGCTTTAAATTAAATTTTCCAAAAGTCTGTTGTTGTAATTATCAACTCTTTGCCATGGACTGTAATTTCTCAAACTGATCATTTAATGCTAGTAATGAGCAATTTCTGTAAGATTCTTGCTCAATTAACTGCAAAACTTCCACCAACAAAAGCGTGAGTCTTGGGAGCAGACAGGAGGAGACTGAGCGTTAGGTACAAACCTAGGCTATAATTTAAGTTTCCCACTGAATAGACTGTCAAGGTTTCCTCTGCAAATCAGGATAACTTCTTTTATCGAGAACTTGCAATTTCTCCTCTTTGCCCGTGACTCAGAGCTCTGCACATCACTGACAAGGCGTCTGGACCACGCGGAATAAATCCCACCGGCCGCCTGCTCCCAGCCCGCTCCCCCCGGGGAGGCTGCAGCCAGGGGAGGGCGAGGTGGTCCCTGGACCCCCGGTATCACCCGGAGAGCCCAGCCAGCTCGGGCTGCCGCGGTGCCCACCCCTGCCCTGCACCCTGGGAAGCGGCACCAGCTCCAAGCCCAGTAGCCGCCAGACCCTTCGCCAGGGGTCACCGATTTCCCGCCCACCCTCCGCACCTTGGTGAGATGCAGCTTCCCCCCGGAGCCCCGGGTGCAGATGATGAGGTGCTTGGAGAAGAGGAAGCACTGCCGCTCGCCCTCCTTCTTCAGCGAGAGGGAGCCCAGCCGCCCCCGTGTGATCTTCCCTTTCTCCGACATGGGCACCTGGATGAGGGACCCTACGGAGGGGAGAGACCCGTCCCTGGCACCCGCGCTGGGGGCAGCTCTGCAGGGCACAGTCCCCGGAGCGGGGCAGTTGTGAGCGTGTCCCCAAGCGTGGCAGGGCTGGGACTGGCCCCGTGAGCCACCGGCTCGTGTGGGTTATCGGGGCCCCAGAGAGCAGGCGGGCACTGGTCACAGCCCCCAGCCCACCCTCGCACCCACAGCGCATGGGTGCCCCTCCAGGACCCGACATGCCCGGGAGGTGAGGATGTGACACAGAATCCCAGAATCACAGGGTGGGAAAGGCCCTCTGGAGATCCCCCAGTCCCACCCCCCCAGAGCAGGGTCACCCAGAGCAGGGGGCACAGGAACGCCTCCAGGCGGGTTTGGGATGTCTCCAGAGACGGAGACTCCCCCACCTCCCTGGGCAGCNGGCTCAAGCCCATCCTGTCGTCCCCCAGGACTCCCAGGTCCCTTTCCCCAGAGCTGCTCCCCAGCAGGTCACCCCCAACCCGCCCTGGTGTGGGGGGTTATTCCCCGTGCATGGGGTCCCGCTGCTTCCCTGTTAGCAGGAAATCAATAGCAGCTCAAAGCACATCCTGCTGCGCGTGGCAGTAAAAGGCAGCGCCGGGACTGCCTGCAGGCGAGGCGCTTCGGAGCGGAGAAAACCCAGAAATGGGCTCTATTGTCAAATGTGGCAGCTCCCCGCGGCTGCGGAGGGGTGCGGGGCCGGGGGCTGCAGGGCTGGGTATAACCCGTGGGGGGAGGGACACCGGCACAAACGCGGTACCTTGTCTCACGAAAGTCTGGCTGGTGTCCAGCAGAATTTCACACCCTTCGATAATCATCCTCTCTATCGCCAGATTTTTTCGAATATTTTCGGTCTCACTCACTTCATCATGCATTATCCTGAAGGAGGGAGAAGAGAGAAACTGGAGCTCGGCTGAGGTTTGCACTTCTCCCCGCAGATGCCTTTGGCCACGCGGAGGGGCTGCACGAGGTGGGACCAGAACGGAAGGAATACCGAGAGAATCACAGCAGGCATCGGGATCTATTCAGACCCGAGTGCTCCGGAGGTAACCGACACATCAGCATGCACCGTACCTCCAGATTTCTCAACATGGAAGTATGTGTGCTTCTTGCACAGAAATCACAAAATTCAGATTTAGGGCAGACAGATTCCCCCCATCAGCAGCCCCCGCCAACGTCCCTGCTCCTTGAGGAGCCGGAAAAAGGAATGAAAACTCTTTTTATGGCTGGCGTCGGGACCAAGGAGCACTGGTGGGTTTGGTGCCACCGCAAAACACTGGCACAGGACACACAGAACACTTCGGTCTGTGGAAGGAATGGATCAGAAATGGGGAATCGCAGCCGATTCCTGGCTGCTCATTGTGGAGACCTCGGAGGCACTTGGCCCCTTCCCATGGGGCAGCCCCACCAGCATCAGCCGCACCAGGGAAAGGAGGACGGAGCCAGACCTTCAGGGCCATTCCAGCCCTCCAAAACTCGGATTTCACCATTAAGGAGCCCTGGAAAATGCAGTCCCTGGCCAGAAGCAGCCGGGCTCCCATCCCACCGGCCCTGGGGACGGATTGGCACAGGAGGGCAGGAGACGGCACCGGGACGTCTCAGCCTTCGAAAGGCAGAGGACGAGGGCAGTGGGAGGGGGGTCCTGGCTAAAGCAGCGCGGGGCACCTTTGGGGCCAGGCTTTGCCTGCGTCCCACAGCCGAGCAGCGGGGGCAGGGGGTGGGCAGGGGCATCTGGGCGAGCTCCCCGCCATGGCACCCACAGCACGAGCCGGCAGATCCCCTGCGCCCGCGCCTCACAGGGGGTCTCATCCTTGTCAGGGATGGCCAACAGCGAACCCAGGACTGAGCTTCTCCTGCACAGCCCCTCCATCACCATCTCCACCGGCTTCCCCCTGACCAGCCCGCTCCCATCCGTGCTGCACCCTCTCCACTCCCTGTGGGTCGGGGTCTGCCTGCCCCGGCCCCCCTCCCTGCCCACCCGAAGGGCAGCACACCGCGCCGGCAGCCTGGCCAAGCCCCCACCGCCCGGGGGCCAGCGCTGCCCCCGGTCCCGCAGCCCCGGCCACCAGGGACAGGCAGGGATGGGTCTGACCTGGAGAGCTCTTCCAGCTTGGACTTGGCGTAATCCAGGCTGTTCCTTTCCACGTGCTCATGGGGGGTGTGAGCCAGCAGCTCGTGCAGTGTCAGGATGTACCTGGGGATCTGCGGCACAACAGAGCGGGGCATCAGCCGCAGCGCAGGGGGCGGGCGGGATGGGGGGGCACAGAGGACGCGGTGCCCACCCTGTGCTGCTCCCGGGGACACCGTGGCTGGGGACACCGTGCCTCAGACCCTCTCATCTGGGAGGTTATGAAAGCTTCAAAGCTCTTCGTGCTAAAACTTAATGAAGAGGGGGAACAGCACGGGGTTTTCCCAGGGCTCTGGCGTGCCCCATCCCTGTCCCAGCAGCACGGGGTAACCGGGAAGCCGGCAGCTTCACCCAGAGAGTCCTCACCGACGAGCCCAGCAATGGCCTAAGCAGGTCCAGGGGCAGCGTGGGACCATGTGGGGTCCAGCCCCAGCCCACCTTCACCCAGGCTTGGCCTCCCCACCATCCGATGCCTCCCGCGGGGCCAGGGTTTGCCCAGCCCACCCCTCGCTGCCAGCACTGCGGTGGCATCTCCAGGGCCGATCCCGGCACCAGCGGTCACCTGGAACATGGGGTAGGTCAGGAAGGTCTCCAGGGTCCTCTCCTCGCAGTCGGGCTTGGCCTCGTAGTGCTTCAGCAGCTTGTCGAAGTCCCGGTTCTGCTTGCAGTGCGCCAGGATCTGCAGGCTGTACTGGTGGTTCCTCACGAACTCCTGGTAGATGTTCAGCATGGGCAGCAGGATGTCGAACAAGTCGGCTGCGAGCAGAGAGGTGGCGGGGAGGTGGGCGCGCTGGTCCAGCCCCCGGCTCCCGACCCTCCTCACCCCCGCATCCCAGCGGGGCACCCCCAGGGCTCCTGCTGCTCCTGCAAGCCCCAGGGCTGCCCGGGGGGGCTTCTAAAGCCACCCTGTGGTGCCAGCTGAGGGTCTCCTCAGGCTCAGCGATGCCCTTCAGCGCCAGCTCTCCTGTGCCCGGCCCAGCCCACCCCTCCCACCGCCCAGCAGAGCCAGGAACGCGGGAATTGGGGTTCTCTGGGGTTTTTTGCTGTGGTCCTCGCCACTGTGACTGCCAGGGAGAAGCAATGCCGTGCTGTGCAATGCATTTCCCCGCAGCCGCCGGTTAGCGCAACGCCTGGGGAGTTGCGTTAGGAGGAAGAGGGTGGGCTGGGCTCCTGCAGCGAGCAGGAAGGAAACGCGGCGAGGAGGCAAGAGGCACTCACCCAGCACCAGCGTGGGCCAGCTGGATATCCTTGCCTTCAGGCCTTGGTAAAAGATTTGATGCAAAAACATGATCGTTTCGCTGAAAGATAAACCAAGGGGTGAAAAAACCGATGAACAAGTGGCAAATAATGAGTAACTAGACGAAATCACCCTCCCAGAGGGGCAGCCGGGGAGCCCTCGGGCTGGCTGGGGAGGCGGCTGCAGGAGGTGGGGTGCAGAGAGGGTCCCCGGAGGCGCGCAGGGAACGGTGGATGAGGACGGAGGAGAGGGAGAAACCGAGCAGCCTGAAACTCCCATCAGAGGTTGACCTTGAAATGCAGGGGAGCCCAGACCCTCCATCCCACAGGGGAATGAGCTGCTCCCTGACCCAGATCGGCCCCACAGAGTGCCACTGACGAGGGCAAAAGTGCCATCAGCTCCCCAGCAGCCGCCACTTGACCTGGGACCGTAAGGGACGGGTGGCCAGCACCCCAGGGCTGGCACCCCCAGGGCTGGCTGGTGAGACACCACTGTTGCCAGCACCATCCGCGGGACGGAGACGTTGCAGCTGCCATTAAACCTGGCACGTACCGCTGACACACTTGGCAGCACCGCGGCCTGGCCAGGGTCAGTGAGTGCCACCCCCCGTCCCCGCCAGCGCTCGGGCACGGCCACTCTTGGCTCACTTTGCAGCGGCTGAGACCCCGTGTCGCAGCTGCAGGAGAGGCTACGCCTTCCCCCTCCACATCACCTCCCTGAGAGCTGCATCCTCCCCACGCCGCTCATCCATCGCTGCCCACGGGCTGCTATTGACACCAAAGGGCAGTGTCCTCCCCACCGCCAGAGCCAGGACCTCATACAGACGGGCTCCCGTCAGCCGGGAGCGCCAGCCCCCATGCCACCTCCCCGTGCCAGTGCCAAGCACTCAGCAATGTGCAGGTGCCCCATGGGGACGGTGAGCTTCCACCTACGGCTTTGGGGGCCAGGCTGCAGGCTCCTGGGGAGCCCCCCGGCTCCGAGCATCCCCAGCACCCATTCCCGGGGCAGGGCAGCGGACACCAGCGCCTGCCCGGAGGCTGCCAGCTCCATGGGGGAGCTGCAGAGCTCTCCCCTCGGAGAGTGCCCCCAGGATGGCACTCACCTGTTGAGGAATATGCTGCTGACGTCGTCGTGTGTGATGGGAGGCTTCTTGGAGCTGGCCGCCATCCGCAGCGGCCGCAGGAAGTTGTTGACGAGGATGTGGAGCTGCTGGACATACTCAGCCTCCGCCTCCAGCATGCTGAAGACGACCTGGTTCCTCTTGCGCATGCTGTCGGCGTGGGGGGACCTGATGTAGTCCTGGATGATGGTCTTCCACTTCCTGCGGCACAGCCAGCCCCGCAGGAAGCTCTGCACCTGTGGGGGAGCAGCAGCCACGTCAGGCTCCGGGCTGAGGAGCCGGGCAGGCACCCTATGGTCACCCTACGGTCACCCTGTGGTCACCCTACGGTCACCCTGTGGTCACCCTGTGGTCAGCACGGTGCAGGGGCCGCAGCTCTGCAGTGAGGTTTCCCTGGCTCTGTGCTGGGGTGTGCACAATGTGCCTGTTACTGGTGTTCTGGATCCTCCCAGCTGGGAAACAAACAATAACTCAATTAAATGCATCTTCTTATTGCAGCCAATGCCCCCTTTTCCCTTTGACAGAGGTGCACGGAAGACCCGCAGGAGAAGCAAGGGCCCCGTGTTAACTCCTGACCTCTGCCAGCACAGCCATGCCGCCGGGCGCTGCCCTGCCAGCAGGAGCGTGCGGGTACGGGGGCTCCCGGCCCCCCGGGGGCTCAGCCCTACCCAGCACCTACGGCCGCCCGGGGAACCGGGCACCACGGCTCCCCCCGAGCCAGCACCTCTCCGGGCACCCAAACACACGGAGATCTATTAAGACATCTAGAAAAGCTTCCAAACCTTCCCCATGTGAATGAGCACCCGCAGCACATGCCGGTCCGTGCCCAGAGCTCCGTCCGTGCCTGCGGCTGCTGCCCCAAGCCCACAGGCTTCATCCCCACCTCCCCTGCACAGGGCAGCGGGTGCCCAGGGCCGGCAGAGGCTTTTCTGGGGGTCAGGAGAGAGCAGGACCCACTGCCACCGTCCCCCGCTGCCGCCGTCCCTGCGCCCCTCAGCCACCACCACCCACCTTCTTGATTTTCTTGATGTCGCTGTCATCGTCGCTGGGCGCGCTGGTCTGTCCGGCCTGGATGCGCTCGTGGTCCTTGAGCAAGGAGGCGATCTGCGGGCACAGGATGGGGTGAGTGACCACCCCGGCACATCCCGGCGTGTCCCAGCTGCCAAGGGCAAACCCTGCTCCCGCACGGCGCTGGGAAACGGTGGGTGCCTCCGGCTGCACTTCGGAGAGAGGGAGACCCTGTGCTGATTCCGTCTGCGCAGAGATGGGTAGCTGATGCCGAGGAAGAAACGCTGCAGAGCCCTCAGGGCACTGCCAGCCCCCCAGCACCCCCCGAACACACCGCAGAGATGGGGACCTGGCAACCCTGCTGGGTCCCAATGCCAAGCGCATCCCTCTCTCCTAAGCAACCTTCACGGGCGAGCCGTTAAAAAACGGGTTGGAGAGAAAACGGCAGAAAAATCTCACGTCATTTGCACCCTAAAACTTGCAGACAGGGACAAACTCCCATCCAGCCACAGCTTTCCAACACAAATTAGATGGAATCTCGTTAGCTTCGAGCATTTGAATTTTTTCTGTTTCTCGCCTGTACTTTTTCACACTCCCCTGCTCATTGCCGTGTCCCTGCCCCCACCACCGCCACCATTTAGGAAACTGCAGGAAAGGGTACGAAAACAGAAAATGAAAATTGGGAAAAATGTGATTTGAATTTTGATTTCATAGAAAATAAGAAAAATAAGAAAACGACCTTCAAAGAGTACTTTCCAAAAAGTTTTGGAGAGAAAGGCACTTTCTCAGTTGGAGACTCTGGTTCCCAGCGGAGCTGGGGCTGCCAGCAGCAGGAACTGCAACCCCCACCACGCACCCGCTGCGCATTTCGGGGGGCAAGGGAAGGGGAGATGGCTGCAGGGGAAGGAGGACAGGGGCAGGAGCTGCTTCTGATGCACAGTCACAGCCCAGGAAGAGGAGACGACTTCCACAAAATCCAAACTGTAACGGAGCTGCATGTTGTCACACCGTAAGCAGCTGATCCCCTCTGCACTGAAGCGCTTGAGAGCACCGAGGCCGTTCCCTGCGCTGGCTCCAGCCGCGTCTCGGCCGGGACCCAGGGAGCTGGTCTGCCGGTGCCATGGTTTTATTTCAGTTTCTTTTTTTTAAATGGAGTGACCAAAATTTGCACATTAAGGTCGAAGCTGACTATTTGATCTCTGCTTCAAAGCATGTGGAAGAGCAAAAAACCCAAAACCCAACGCAAGGTAAAACCCTTGTGTACCTGGGCGCAGGGGACGGGTCAGGCTGCGGCGCTGCCGGCCGCCTCTGGGCTCGGCCTTCAGCTCATTTCGGGGTTCACAACACACCACCCACACCCCCNTGGGGATGCTCATGGCCCCCCCCGCTCACTGCCCTGCCCCTTACACTGGCCACGCTCCCCATGGAGCAGAGCCCACCCTGGCTTGAGGCTGGACCCGGGGAGCCCCAGGAGAACCCCCGCACCGAGCGGGTGCCGCGGGCTGTGGCTGGGGTGATGGATGTGTTGGAGAGCACAAATTCAGCAGTGCCAAAACCACTCCGAGGAAAGCCTTGTGGCTCCCCGGTCCCCCAAGACTAAAGGCAGCCTTCAGCATCCCCCAACTCACGGGCAGGGATTGCCATTCACCTGCACTTTTTAACTCAAAAATTCAAAATTTAAGGAAACAACCACCACAAGATTGTGCCAGCCCACTCCCACCCTCCCTGCCTCTCCAGCTGCCTCCGCCGTGGTGATTTTGACTGATTCAGGGTGGACGTCTCAGCCCAGCAGGACCCGCTCCCGGCTGCCTCCACCCCGGAGCCGCTGCCCAACCCTCCCTGCCCGACACGAGGATGGTGCCAGTGGCAGCACCGGCTCCGGGGTGCCCCACGACCACCAGCACCCACCGGCCGGCCAAACCCCAGCAGCGAGAGGGTACCCCTGGCCGGCCGCAGCCCTGCGACGCCGGGGCTGGGCAGCACGGGGCAGCCCCACGGCTGCCAGCATCGCCCCCCCGGGTGCCTTCGAGACGCAGCTTCCCCCGGCACCGTCTGCTGAGTCACTTTTGCATTTTGTTGCTTCGTCTGCCATAACCGGCCTCGCATCATGCTGCCCACAACCCAGCGCCGCACCGCAAAGGGCTGCGGGAGCTCCTGGGACAAGCTGCGGGCGACGGCTCTATGGGTGCTCTCAGTGGAGAGACGCTCCCTTCGTAGCGAAGCATCCCTTGCAGTTACAGCAGGGTGCACACGCACTCCCTGATGCACCCGGGTTGTGCAGCTCGTGGTGGCACAGCTCCCCTCCCGAGGCCGCAGACGCCTCTTTGCTTTCTCACTTACTGCTCTGGCTTCGCAGCACCCGGCAGACGTCACCACCGGGCACACAGCAGGCAGAGGGGGTCTGAGCAAGGTACCCAGGATGCAAATAAGGAAGGCGAAATGGTAAGACAAGGCGTCTCCATCCCTCCCCCAATACCTGCTCCTGGACCCAAGGGACGGCTCCCCAGTGCTCGCTGCTGGATCGAACCCTTCCCTGCAGCATCCTGGGGCTGGGGACCACAGTGAGCCCCGCAGACGCACCGCGCCAGGGCTCACGGCTCCCGCAAGAAAACCCTCCAGTGATGGCGATTCCCTCGCCCCTCTCTGCAAGAGAAGGGGACAACCTGATGCCGTTAAAACAAGCAGAAATACGCCTGCTGTGCCGCCCCGCGGACCCCGCCAGCGCAGTGACGCCACCCGCCCGCCCGCGCCCCGCGGGTCGCCCTGGGGAGCGTCAGCGCATCTGCGGGGCAATGCCAGGCACTTCACCTCGGCCTTCAGGCGCTCGATCTCGATCTCCCCGTCCTCGATCTGCTGCCGGAGTTGCTTGGCAACAGTCTTCTCCGTTTCCACAATCTGCAGGAGATGGAGGTACTTCTGCATCAGCGCCTCGTGCTCCGTCGCCAGGTTCCGGTAGCTGCAGGCAGACACGGCCATGAGCACCTCTCCTCCCCCGGCCCCGCGGCCGTGGCACCCTCGGGACGTGCAACCACAATTAGGTGTCTGCACGCTGCGGTTTGCTGGGGGGGTGGCAGTCGTGGTGTTTCTCTGCCCTGGCTGCCTACGCGCTGCCCTTGCCCCTCCAGCTTGGGGTACCCAGAGGGTGAGGAACCGGGGGACGGCCCCGGCAGTTTGGGATGCTGCCACTCAGAACTGACCAATTCATAGGGGACTCAGGTTCCCCATGAGGGTGCAAACCAAAAAGACATCGAAAATTTTAAGGAAATGGTAGGAGACAAAAAAAACTCAAAATCCCAAGGCCAAACCTCTCTCACCCACCACATCCCAAGAGTTTATCCAGAACGAGGTCACTTGTGGCACAAGCTCGTAGGAACATCTGCTCTCATGACGGGGCTGCAGCAGGTGATATTTCTCTACTCTCCCGCACACAACACTCATCTGCCCCCGTCCCGCTGCCAGCCTGGCACCCCCTTCGCCGGACGCACGGTGACACCGTGCCAGCTCCCAACTGCTCTCCCGCAGCGAGCGCGTGGGCTGTGCCAGCATTCCCACGGCGGAGAAACACGGCCTTGGGAAAAACTCCTCTGACCCATCACTATTCCAGACAAAACCCTTCCTGACGATCTCTGAACCTGACGATGAATCGGGTATCCCTCTGGCACCAGGGCGGGACAGGCAGCGCCAGCCTGCCGGGATGGCCCGACGGATGGGACGGGGACAGGCAGGAGCGAGGACGGGGGGGACATGTTTGACTGCAGCCTCCGGCTCTGCAGGAGGGTCCCCGACTCGGGGCTGGGGACCAAAGGGGCTCTGCTCGGCAGTGCCCGGCTCAACACCTCCCTGCCCGCAGCCACCCCCGGGCACAGCTTTGCCTCCGACACCCCTGTCCCCAGGCCTGCGCGGGCAGAGGGCGATACCTGGCGTGAGCTATGGCTGCCACCCACTCGTCGCAGTCCTTGGCATCCTCGGTCCTCAGCTCCAGGGTCTTCTGGTTCTCATGGTTGAAATTCACGGTAAAGTAATGCTGCGGGAGCAAACACAGGGTGAGGTTACCGCTTGCTTGCTCAAGGCCATTAGAAAAGCGCTTTATGATCCCTCACAGGTCACTTCATTTAGAAAAACACACTTTGAAACAGCAGGAACCCGGCGGAGCCGTGCTGCCCTCAGCGCTCGGGGAAAAGCTGCTCCTTGCCAGCGAGGCAGCGCAGCCGTGCCACGGGCGAGGACGGGGCTGGGAAACGCGGCGAGGGGAAACCCCTCTGGGCAGACACCGGGCTCCAGGGAAACCTAAACCCAGCGAGGAGTGGGAGGCTGCAGGCCTGAGCCCGCCGCCATGGCCCTGGGGACAGCCCTCACCCAGGGAAAGGGGCAGATGAGCAAGGCCGTTCAGCCGGACCCAGCACCAGGCTGCTGGCATCCCTGCTTGCATCCGTGCCGGCACCCCTGATTGCATTCCTGCCAGCATCCCTGCCTGTATCCGTGCCGGCACCCCTGACTGCATTCCTGCCAGCATCCCTGCCTGCATCCGTGCCGGCACCCCTGACTGCATTCCTGCCAGCATCCCTGCCTGCATCCGTGCCGGCACCCCTGACTGTATCCCTGCCTGCATCCCTGACTGTATCCCCGCCTGCATCCCTGACTGCATCCCTGACTGTATCCCTGCCGGCACCCCTGCCTGCATCCCTGCTGGCACCCCTGACTGTATCCCTGCCTGCATCCCTGCCGGCACCCCTGCCTGCATCCCTGCCTGCGCAGGCAGCGAGCACCCTCGGGCACCAAGACGAAGCCCCGCTGCTGCTGGGGTCCGGATGCTGGGCAGAGCCCCGCTCCCTCCCGTCTGCTCGCACCGGGAGGCTCCGATGGGCAGCGCTGGAACAGGACTCGGCGCAGGACTATATTTAGCCTCCCTTGACATTTACAGTATTTGTGCTAATTGTGCGCGGTGGCAGCCCGCGCCGGCTGGGGTTTGTGCTGCTCCTGTGCTTCCCCGCAGTCTCCTAGGAAACAGGTACCACGCTGCAATGCCGGATACTGCCCGGAATAACTGGGCTAAAATGAAAACCACTAGAAAAAGCTCGTCCTGGCATTATCTGTCCCTCTCTTAGCTTTAACGAGGGATCTGAATTAGCAGGTACCTTGGCAAAACCACCAACCCAAACCCAACCTGCAGCAGCCGCTTGCTCCCTGCCGTGCTCCCCGGCTCCCTGGGACGGGAGGCAGTACCCGGCTGCGAGCACCGAGCCCGGCGTGCCATGAAAATGCTGTCAGGCACCGCACGGCAGGCAGGAGCTCGCGCGGCAACCTACCCCGGCACGGGCTGCAGGCAGGGACGGGCAGGGGGGTGCTGTGGCAGCGCAGGGCTGGCACCCGCCCCGTACCGCCGGGGGTCCACCCCCACCCCCGTGCTGAGCACCGGGGGTGCTGCTCACGCCGCCTCCCCAAAACAGGGCTACACCTCCCGCCCCTGCCCCTCCTAGCTCCCCCCTGTCCTACCACCCCCCAGGCATCTTTACCCTCATCCCCTTCCCAGCCCTAGCCAGGCCCAGGGGTGCTCCGGAGAAGGACCTCCAGGTGGACTGGGGCAACTGGTTGTTCCTGCGACCCTGTGAAGATGCATCTCTTTTACTTCTCTCCAGGATCCTTTAGGTGCAATAATTTCTTATGGCTCATCCTGTGGATAAGTTTTCTCCTTACGGAGCCTCCTCCACGGTAAAACACACCACTGTCCCTCTCCTGCCCCTTCCCCATCCCGCCGCAGCCGGGCTGGCGAGAGCTCCGGGACAGCAGCTCGTCCCTGTCTGCAGGACACGTCTGGAGCCGCAGCAGCTCCACAGCCCTTCGCTTCTCATCTCTTTTTCTTCTCCCTCCCACCCCCAAAGGCTTTTATTGGCAACAAGACATCTCTGATAGAAAATTCAACAGGAATTTGTGGTCTCTGAAACTGTGCGGGTAGTTACGCCTCTCTGCTTTACGCTCACCTCTCTTACACCCCTTCCCTTGCAGACAGCATTGGAAAGAGCCTGTCAGATTGGCAAGTCTGGAAATCCTCCCCTTCAACACCAACTCGGGAATATCGCCAGCCGGCCCAGGGCACTGCCGAGCCCTCATTCCCCGGCCCCGCTGTCCTGCCCGCAGGGACGCTGGGGCTGGGAAAGCCCCTTCTCAGCCCCGGTGCCCCCGCCAGCTCCCGGTGCCACAGGAACAAACCGCCCCAGCGCCGCGGGGTGCACGTTCACCACCCCACGCTCCACCGGCGTCGACAGCCAGAGCTCGGCCGAGTCCCCACGGGTCCAGAAACACCAGGAGATGCCTCTGGGACTCCCCCAAACCAGTCCCTGCCCGGCGGGAGGGGACAGGATGGTGGGTCCTGGGCCGCCCTTCCCGGGCGCTGCGGGTCCCTGGGGGATGCGGGGGATGATGCAGCACCCGTGTGTGCTCCCATGGCGGAGCGGGACCAGGCACTGTGCCCAGTTAGAGCGCTCTGCTCTACCCCAGGGCCCTCAGGGAAAGCTGCACCTCGCACAGCTTCAGGACTTTTCGGATTTTAGCAAAAGGGGTGGCAGAGCCCAGGGCAGGGAGCGGGGCAGGGACGTGGGACAGGCACCCCCCTGCTCCCCCCGTGCTGCGCCCACCAGGGCCACGGAGGCACCTCCCGACACACCAGCACCAAAAGCCCTCTGTCAACGGCTTCTGGCTCCTCTGATTTAGACCCAGAAGCTCCTGAAGGTTTTGCAAATGGCAGTTTCGAGGCTGCCAGCAGCGGAGCCGGAGGATGTTGGACGAAGGCTTCCCAGTACCAGCTCCAGCAGCCACGGCGGGGCTGCAGCCGGGGCAGTGCGCTCCCGACGGCTGCTCCACGTGCAATTAAAAGCTGGTTCCTGGGAGCACACGCGCCACAGCTCCCGTGTCACTCCGATCTATCCCCATACAATACCCAGGAAGTGCAGTGCGCTCGCAAGGAGGAAGTTATTTTGTATTTGAATAATAAAACTCCCACTCCCTTTTATCTCTGCCTAAATTATGATCCTTCTCTGCTATCACAGCGACACATCAAACCCGACATCCCCGCAGCGTTTCCAGCAGCACCCACCGTGCGGGGGGGCGATGCTCGGCGGCAGCGGGACAGACCCACGGACAGGAGCAGCCGTGTGCCGGCACCGGGCAGGGAGCAGCAGGATCCGTCCCGGCTTCCAGCATCGCCCCGTGCCCAGCCTCCCGGGGGCAGTTAGTGCCGCTGGGCCACCCCTGCCCACTGCAGAGCACAAATCACCCACAGCTTCCATCTGCTCCTTCTCACCCTCCCCTTCGCTCCTTTGAAGACCTTGTTAATGAGGCTGAAGACCTCGTTAACCCACAGCTATGGAGGCACTGACACCCCTCACTCAAACCACCTCTCGCTCCGCTTCCTGGCAAACTAAGCTGATGCAATTCCTCACGTCCCTCATTATGGGGCATTTTACAGCCTTCCCCATTTCTGTGGTGCCTGCTGAGCCCTGGCTGCGGGATGCACGGCCCCGGGTCCTGTGGGATGCACGGCCCCGGGTCCTGCAGGATGCACGGCCCCGGGTCCTGAGGGATGCACGGCCCCGGGTCCTGAGGGATGCACGGCCCCGGGTCCTGTGGGATGCACGGCCCCGGGTCCTGAGGGATGCACGGCCCCAGGTCCTGCGGGATGCACGGCCCCGGGTCCTGCGGGATGCACAGCCCCCCGAACCCCAGTGCTGCGGGGGTTTTACTTCAGGAAAGCCCAGGCGGACACAGCAGTTCTCCTGGAATAGTGACACGGGAGCATTTCAGGTCACAAGTGACACACCAGAAGCCCACGCGGGGCCAGCCGCAGCCCTGTGACCACTGCCCGGCTCTCCCCGGACCCTGCCGGCTGCGGGGCAGGGGGGCGGTTACTGAAGCCCCTGAGCTGCGGGGCCCCCCGGCCTGGATGAGACACCCCCTGTGGTGCCAGGAGCCCCCAGGGCCTCTCCTCTCTCCCACCACAAGGGCTCGACAGGCCGCTCCAGCTCTTCACTGGGGGAGGACATGGTGCAGCCGGGGCGGAATTTTGGCTCCAGCAGGGAGTTTGGCAAAATCCTGCACCGGGACGCCGAGCGCTGCCGTGAGAGGCGTTGGGCACCCGCAGCTCAGGGGGGGCAGGCAGGAGGGGGCCAGGCAATGCCCTGCTCCGCCGGGGCCCCCCACCCCCCCAGCAGCTCAGGAGACCATGCCCAGGCTCTGCTCAAGGCGGGCGCGGGGGGAGGGACCTGGCCCAGCACCCACCACAGCCCCGGCCCCCCTGAGCCCCCTCCCCAAACTCCGCTCCTTCTGTCGCTTTTTCTGCAAAAAATCCCCGCCACCAGCTTGGCTATTTTTACCGAGAGGAGAGTACAATAGCAAAACGCTGCTCGGGAGCTATTTCTGCTTCCAGAACCTCAACAAACGACTTTGAATTAATGAAGGAGACTACCCGAGTGATTAATGTGCAGGGACTATCTCCCCAGAAATGTCCTCCCACGTGTCTGATGTCCCTGGGCTGGCACTCTCAGCGCAGCGACGGCTCTGCCCTCCTGCCATGCCCAGTGCCGGAGAAGGAAAACCTCCTGCCTGCGCTCCCCCCGACGCGAGTCCCTGATGCCCTGGGACACGCGTCCCTCTGCACCGCAGGGCGTGGGTCCCCAGTGACCCAACGCACACCCCAAGACGTGCTTGGCCTGTGTCTGTGCCCGTCCCCCCCGCCGTGGGTGGGGTGCTCAGGTTCCTCCATCCTCCGCATCCTCGCTGAAAGCCACAGGGATGATTAGAGAGAGCGTGTTGGCCGTTGTGCTTTGGGGGTTCCCACGCCGGGGTCTTGCCGGGGCACAGATCCCCACGTCCCGCGGCCACAACCGCGGGGATGTTTAAGGGTGGCCGGTGAGCTCCCAGGGGCTCCACGTGCGCCGGGAGCCGGGCTCCCCCCTGGGCCCAGGCCCCAGCACCCCCCCGTGCCCAGCCCCCCGGCTCCCCATGCCGCAGCCACGCGCGCGGGGGCCGCGGTTCCAGCGCCCGCCTGGCCCCTGCCAGCCCCCCCTGCCCATGCAGACCCCACCGGCGCCCGGCTGCCAGCTCAGGGGCCACAGGGAGCAAAGACCCAGTGCTGCGGGACCCCCCGGCAGGCACCGACCCCACCGCGGCACTGTGGACAAACCAGCAAATTCTCCCGTTTGTTGGAGTAAAGCCAGAGACGGGCAAAGCAGCGCCAGGCCGGCCACGGGCAACGTCCCTGCTGCTGCTCCGGCTGAGCTCCTGCAGGCTCCCACTCTGCTTCCTGCCTTCTACTATGTAAAAAATAAATAAATTCAAACAAACTTTCAAATGACCCATTATTTCTAAAATGGAAAAACAACGTGATCCAAATTTTTTTAAAAAAATTTGTAGCACGGCATTTCCCAGCCCGAAGAACTTGCCCACCCGCTCGGGACGCAGTGGCCACTGTGGCAAGCGTGTTTCCCGCAGACCCGCGCTGGCACTGACGGTGCCCGGATCCGCGGGAGGGGACAGCGGGGGGGTGAGGGGACCGAGACAGAAACACCCCCAGTGCCACAGCGATGACCGTCACCCCTTGCTGCATAACACGGTTTTGTGGTGCCGTCACAGGGGCCCTTCCGTGGGGCAGGTGCCCCCCACCATCCCCTCCGCAGCGCCGGGACCCGCCTGCCCCCCACCTGCCCGCGGCAGGCAGGTACACAGCCGCCTGCTCCCGGAGCTGACGGTTATTGCTGCTGACATAAAGGGCAAGGGAGGAGAATTCTCCTGCTCTGGGTGGATGAATCTGAAAATCCACAGCCAGCAATGGCAGCTTTTAGCTTCCCTGACCTACATAGCGCGTGCTCTGGGAAGACAGGACCCAGGACTCGGAGGAGTAGATGGGTGCTCCGGCAGCTCATTTGCTTGCTGACAATAAGAAAAAATCCCAGAGGCTGCAATTTCTCTCCTCTGCCTCAGGATGGGCTGTAAGGATGCTCACGCATGGGTAGCAGAGCCGAGCATCAGCTGATTTGGGCAACAACAAGCGGAGCAAAGAGCAGGCAGGGGACCCTCTGCACCATGAGGCTTCACCCCGTGTTTATCCCACCCTAAGCCTGGGGCAGAAACACTTGTGAAAAAAAAGATATCAATATTTCCCCTTTCTGGTGCACTATGCAGTGATGCCCGCGAGGTACACGCACTGCGAGCAGCCCCCTGCTCACGGCTTGGGGATACAGCCTTGGCATCACTCTGCACGGGAATCAAAGAAGAAACCAGCGTTATGGCAAAGTCCTGGCCCGGGGTATATCAGACATTCATACCTCGGCCAGACTTTACGTGCGAATATCGCCACTGCTGTAATGACTCTGCACCTTCGTATTTGCAAGAAATCAGCAAACTGTGTATGTGCCGCTGAGAAAATGCCTGTGGGGCTGCGGAGGTGCTGGGGCTGGGCCGGGGGGGGCCTGCCTTCCCCTCTCCACGCTTCTGTGACGGATTTCGTTAATCCGTTGGATGAGAACGTGTGAGTAAAGGGCAAGGACTGGCATCAGGTTTCAACACAAAAAACAGTAGCATAATCTCCAAATTTATGACTAGTTCAAGTTTAGGTTCACAAATTGTGATTTATGTTCAAAAAGATCAGATTGTGTGTAAATCCGCTCAGGTTTCTGTGCTGGTGGCACGAAGGGTGAGTTACTGATGTGCTCAGCTCATTGCAGAAAGCCTGGCTAAAAGTACCTGAGCCTCGGAAAAATCTAGGGAGGCTTTAATTAAAAGTTTACAAAACCCCAAGAGGACAATGTAAGAGGGCAGATGCGATGGCAAAGACCCAAGCGAGCGAGTCAAGGTGAATGAAGCTGATGGGAAGAGCCAAACAGCTTAAGCCAAGACATCTCTTCATCAGAAATGGTCCGTACATTTAAAAAAAAAATCATATTGAAAAATGTCCTTTTAAACCTTTTAATACCATTTTCTTTTCCAAATTTTTTTGTTTTGCGGGTGAAAATGCTCTCGGCCTTTTTGCTTTATCAGAAACCACCAACCGCTACTGACTCTCGGTCTTTGGCAACCAAAACATTCCAATACCTATTTCACGACTTCAGCTGGGAGTTGGGATGCACAAACCCACTTTTTCTCAACCATCCAACAACTGGCAGCTTTCCGCCAGGATTGCCTCTGCCCGGAGCAGGCCGGAGCACCCTGGCAGCTGGAGCTCGAGGACCCGAAACATTGATGCTAAACTTAACTCCGGAGCTGGAAAACCTCGGGAGGGCGTTTAACGCCTGCGCTGGGGCTTGGGACAGGTGGGTACGTGACACCCCGACGTACCCAGACGCCGTCCCCAGCCTCGGGGCCATGCAGGGACATGTGCTTTGCACTCGCCATGAAGTGCAAAAGGCGGCTATCGATCACGGCGCATCTCAGCCCTTTGGACAACATTATAAACCCCCACAGCCCTGTCAGCCACTGCTGGATGAGCACCACTAGCATACAACACCTTCCTTGGCTCACATGTCCTGCACACACCGGTGTGCCCAGCGCGGAGCAGCCCAGACTGCGGCGATGGGCACAACCTCAGCCATGGCCCCCGCCTGCAGCCTGCCCAGCAACCCCAGCATCCCCCCCAGCNATCCCCCCACTCCCAGTCCAGGTACTGCCAGGGGAACAGTTCACTCCACAACTTTGACTCTTTTGTTCACCTGTAAGAAGGCCCTGCTGTCCCAAAATTGCCTTGTTTGGATTTCTATGACAAATGTGGGGAACAGTTTTTCATCCCCTGACAGAGGCAGTTCCCACGGAGGCAGGGTGTCCTGCCCTCAGCCCCAGCTGCAGTCGCTCTGTCACCATCAGTCACACAGAT
>VXBO01005136.1:654297-666551 GCA_013400135.1 Rhinoptilus africanus
AGGGACGGACCCCTGCCCGCGGCTGGAGCCCCGAGCCGAGAGGGACCCCCGGGCACACGGGACCCCCGGGCACACGGGGTCCCCAGGGCAGGGTGGACCTCAGCCCGCAGCTGGAGCCTCCAGCCAAGAGGCGCACACGGGCACATGGCACCCCCGGGCAGGGACGGACCCCTGCCCACAGCTGGAGCCCCAAGCTGAGAGGCACACACGGGACCCCCAGGCACACGGGACCCCCGGGCAGGGACGGACCCCTGCCCGCAGCTGGAGGCTCCAGCCAAGAGGCACCCCCGGGCACACGGGGTCCCCAGGCTGGAATGGACCTCTGCCTGCAGCCAGAGCCCTGAGCCAAGAGGGACCACTGGGACGGTTGGGAACCCCAGGGCAGAGGGGATCCCAGGGCACAGTGGGAGCCCTGTGCCAAGTGTGACCCCCAGACAAGATAGGAACCCTTGGGTGAAGCCCTGAGCCCAAAGGGACCCTCAGGTCAGGAAGGACCTTGGGACAAATGGCACCCCCAGGCAGAGCAGGACTCCTGGGTGACCCCCAGGCCAAGTGGGGACCCCCAGTCTGGGATCAACCCTGGGCTGGCACAAGCCCTGGCTTGCTGCAAACCCCCCGTGTCCAGCCCTGCGCGTGTTGCTGACCGTGGGACATCCCCGCGCGTGGCCTTGCCCTTGGCGAGTCCCACGCGCAGCCTGTGGCGCTGACCCAGCCCCTGCACGCTGCGATCCCCAACGCTGCGCCCCTCGGGCCGGGTGCTCCCTCCGCGCGCAGAGGTATCGGCACCCCTCGGCGCCGTCCCCCCCTTCCCACCCTCCACCTCTCGTGAGGGCACCCCGGTAACTGCGCAGCCGCTCGCATGTGTCACACGTGGGAGAGAAGGGGACACAGTTTCTCCCTGTATTTCTGTTTGTCTCACTCTTTGATCCCTCTCCTCTGTCCTGGCCTTGTGTGCTGAGCCGAGCAGGGCAAAACTGGGAAAACTGGGCACTGGCCGCAGCTGGAGCCTGTGCAGGGAGCACCTTGGGTGCTCCCCACATCCCAGGGGGACCCTGCAGCCAGGAGCACTGGGTGGGTCAGACGTCACGGGGATGGGCACCCGTGAGACCTGGTTTGGCTGCGAGGCGGCGCACGAGCCCTGCTGCCCACGGGCAGCTGCAGAGGAACCGGCCCCAAGCCCTGCCCCAAGCATGACCGAGCCCCTGCAGACAGGGAGGGCATCAGGAAAACCGTGTTAATTAGCTTTGTTTCCGCTGGAAATGCTGGCAGATCTCCAAGGAATTTGGTGAGGTCACGGGTTGCCATGGCAACAGGAGGGATCGGGCTGGAATTGGGAAGGGTGCTGGCATCTCCAGGATGGAGCTGCTCGGCACGGGTGCTCGCTGGGACTGGGATGTGTGCCCGTCGCTGCTCCCAGGGACACGGCCCGAGCACCGGCTGGGTGCCGGGCAGGGGCAGAGCGTGGGACGTGGCGCCGCACGCTGCCCTCTGCCCCTGCAGCTGGAACACAGCCTGCTGCCCCCCCGGCTGAGGGCACCCACTGTTACCCAGATTGCAAGCTCGTATTTGGTTCTAGGACTTTCCCCGCTGGCATGACCCTCTCTCCTCCTCGGCCTGGGCTCGCCCCTTTCCCATCCTTCCAGCCTGATCAGTGAGGTCTCACATCCCACTTCCCCCCCGCAGCCTCTGCCTGGGGCACAAGATCGTTCAGAGCATGCAGCAGAAGGTGCTCCCCACACCTGGCCCGTCCTGCCCGCTGGGCGCTGATCCAGAATAACCCCCGGAGAAGCAGCTGAGACCTTCTCCGTCCCCTCCATCTCTCTGCGGATTAGCCGGAGCCGTCAGGCAGCAGCGGGGCAGAGCTGGGCAGGGATGGCCGTGGCTGCGGGGCCGAGCCCGCCCGCAGCTCCCGCTTTTGCGCTGGGACGGTCCGGCAGGACCTGCTGCTTGTCAAATGGGGTGGTTGCACAAGGAAAGATCCTTCATGGAAGCCTGCAAAATCTTGGATCAAATAATAACTTGGAAGCTAGCACTGCCAGTAATTCCTATACTAAGCAAAAGCGATGGAAAGGAAAAACGTTCCCTATGAAAACGCCTGGGCAGCGGGGCAGGGTGTGGAGCTGGGTGTCCCTGCCAGCCCCCCCGGGTCAGGAGGGCCCAGCACTGCACGGCAGGCAGCTGATGCTCTGGGGCCAGCTCGTCTCCCGGTGCAGCCTGCTCCCAGTCCAGCAGATCCGGGCTGCAGAGCGGAGCAGGAGGGGAAAAGCCGCCTCATGCCCCAGGAGCAGCTGAACCCCCCGCTGGCAGTGGGGCTGTGCCCAGGGACACGGTGTGCCTGTGGGGCGAGGGTCCTCACTGCCCACCGCTGCCTTGCCAGCATGAGCAGGCTGCCGTGAGTACGGCACCGGGACAAGCGGCATTTGGCTGTGGTGGAGTCGGTTCCGGATGAGGCAGCTGGACTCTGGTCCCCAGATAAGCGTGGGTTTAGCTCGGAGTCCCCTTAGATGGCATGGAGGGTAATGGAAAAAACATCTGACAGCTTGCGAGGCTCGAGCAAATATGGAAACTCTGACTTCTAAAACAAAGGGAGGTTTATTTTTTGCATGTGATGTTTGCTTTGATCGATTCTAAGGCGTTTGCAGTGTGATGACCCTTCTGCTCTGGGAAAGCAGAGGTGAAGCCTTCGTCACTTCTCCCGAGTGCCACCGCACAGAGGAGCTGGACCTGCCGCTGCTGGCTGCCCTGAGACAGCAAGTTTGTCCAGACGAAAGATTTCCCAGGGTTTCCAAGTATTTTAACTGCAGCGGTTACTTCTCCCTTCATTTAAGTGTCTAATAAACGTGGAAGCGGTTCCTGTGGGCATCCCGTGTGCAGCCGAGGCTCGAGCTGAATCCGTGCAGCGGGAGCAGATACTGCAGCACCACCAGGGGCGGCTCGTGAGGGGCTCGGGGGGTGTCTGCGTGTGCAGCCGCCGGCTCAGCCCTGACCCGCTGCTGTGGCATGGGACGGGTCTCCGGGCGCAGGACGGGTCTCTGGGAGAGGGACGGGTGTCCGTCAGGCTGCCTGCGGGTTCAGCGTGGCAGTGCTGGGATTCGCCCGTCCCCGCGTCCTGCCGCTGTTGTCCAGGCAGGTGCAAAGCCTGTTGCTGTGCACTGACTCCTCGTGAAACTCATCCTGCGATTTCCATGGCAAAATAACCAGCTGTGGAAAACAGCTCTCGGCCCATGCTTCAGCCTCTCGCATTAGCCGTGGGCTCGGCGGGCGGCAGGCTCCTCTGTACGCAGCAGCCTCCTCAGCGGCTCAGTTCCATGTAGTCTCCTCCCTCTCTCAAGCCTGGATGGAAGGAAGAGTTCGCCGCTGCGTACACCCAGCTCCGGCGGGGTTCAGGCCGGGTGCCCGACGGCTCGCTGCCCACGGCTGACACCCTGCTCAGCCACACGGACATTCCCCTATCGCTGCACGCGATTCCTCGGCAGGGCTGGCTCTTGGCACCCGCCGTACCTGCCCGGCAGGGGCAAAATGCCTTTGGGAAGAGCCCTGCAGGGGCAGGGGGTCCCTGCTGCAGTGCTCTGGGACCACAGCCCCACTCCCCGGGGTGTTATACAGCTCCCACGATGGTCAGACTTGCTGCCTGTTGCATTCCTGCCTCCTTTCCCCCAGGATTTCAGGTGCGCCCTGGTCCCCTGGGCTGCCGAGTGCATCTCACTGCCTGAACTGCAGGCTGAGGATGCTGACACTAAACACATGCACAGCGGAAAAAAACCCAAACCCACAGCCTTCCTGGCTCCCCACATGCTGCCGGGTAATGTGGGCGCTGGTATTTATCGGCGTCTCCCCCGGCTCCCGCTCAGGCTCTCCCATAACAGCCAGGCTCAGCTGCCACCCACAGGGAGCTGCTTCCTTCACTGGCAGTAAAATGGGGGGGTTTATCCACTCAGGCTCAGAGGCATCAGCCAGGGCAGGTGCTGACGTTTGTGTCATTAAGCAGGTGTTTTCCAAGGACACAGCATCATTCCAGGCTGCTGACAGCTGGGCACACACTTACTTTCAGTGCTGAGCGCGGATACTCATTTCCTGCCCCCCAAGAGCTCCTCTTCTCCGTGTCGTAGGTGCACAGCCTGCTTCCTGCTGCTGTGAGGGACACAAAGTCTTGGACTCTGCCCAAACTGGGCTTTCTGAAAGGAATTGGCACAAGCTGTGGTCAGAGTCCGGCCCATGGGCTCCCAAATCACACCAGCAAGTTCAAAAGTCCCGTCCTTGGTTGAGCAAGTCCAGGCTGTGGTGAAGGCTCCTCTGCGGCAGATGCCGGCAGTGCCGGTGCTCCCGGCGCGGGTGCAGCAGGTCCAGCTGACCCTGCGGCTGAGCGGGGACCGCGGGGGTCGGAGCAGCCCTGTGGGCACGAGGGCTCGGCTCCGCCGGCAGGAAACAAAACCACCAGGCCCTAGCGCAAAAGCCAAGTTTTTCCGTTCCTAGCTGCAAACTTTGAAGGAGCAGGAATGGGAACTTGGCGTTTCCTTCCGCAGCGCCCTGGCAGAGTTGATGTACCAGATCATCCGCGGGCAGGACAGAGCAACCCGATTCCAGCGGCACCCTCATTTAGAGCTGCTCTCAAGTGCGCCCTTGATCTTTATGCAGTTCCCCAGCAGCGCTCCAGTGCGCTCTGCCTCGCGTGCTCAGAAATATTGCCAGGGCACCGGCAGGACAGAGAAGAGATTGCCAAAGCACAAGCAGGTGTCTGTTATGTTCCCAGGAAATGTCAGTGCCACCGCTGGCAAGCGATGCCCTCTGGGATGCACCGGCACCAGGGTGCTTGGACCCAGCACTTTATGGCAGTTCCCCCGCAGGGGGAAGAGCAGCAGCCGGGCCCCTGCACCGCGGGATGCCGCTGGCTGCGGGGTGTCTCCGGGATGGTGGCACGCTGCGTGTGGGGCTCTCCGGTGCAGCTCCCCCGGGTTTGCAGACATATGGATAAGCCGCCGTGGCTTCCCTGGCATCGCTCCGCAGAGACCGGCATCCTCCCCGCAAAGGGGCTGGCGGGGGGCCCTTGTGGGAGCACCGGACTGAGGCGTCGGCGTGCTGCCGCTGCTCCTCCTCCTCGCACACGCGCTTCCCTCCTGCTCTGGCGCCGCGGTTGCTGTGTAATCCACGGCACTGCCATGTTTGGCTTCTCCAGGTGGTGGCCACTGGCCAGGCTCCAGGGCAGGGCACTGCCCCGTGCTCCTCTTCAGCCCGTAATAGGCGCCATGCCTGATCAGCAATAGGATGAATGCGGATGTGCTGAGAGGTTGATGTGGGAGAAGGCATCTTCTCCAGCCATGTTATAAATCCCTCAATGGTAGCTGGTTTCACAGGCAAATGATTCTGGAAACCTGCCAGGCACATCATCTGTTTTGAATTTCACTAATTCGGTGGCTGGTGAAGCCAGCAAACAAGCCCTGCAGGGAGAGGATCTCCACAAGCCCCATGGAGCTGGCAGCAGCCTCCTCCCCCTTTCGCAAAGCAACTCACAATATTACGTAAAAATGCAAATAAAGCCCATGCGGAGCTGCGGAGCCGTGAGTGCCCGGAACAGAGCTCCGGCGAGGGATAGCCCGTTGCTCCTGGATGTGGGAATCCCAGGCAGAAGCCGTTTGCTTTACGGGCGTCTGCAGCGCGATGTGAGCTCAGCGGCCGCAAAGGGCCCGTTAGGTCAGGGCTGTGCTGCGCCGCGCTAACGAACGGCGTGCCGGGAGGGCAATCCCGACACAGCGGGGTCGTTTCCCTCGCTGCTCCTCAGCACTTGGAGAGTTTGCAGAACTTAAACGCTGGTGAGAGCTGCCCATTGACCCCGCGGCTGAAGGAGCCTGGGAGGGGTTTGGAAATCGTTGCTCTCCTGGAGCGCGAGCTCAGGGATGGTGGTGGAGGATGTATCAGTGCCTTGTGCCGGCCAGGCAGGACAGGGACAGCGACAGGGATAGGGACAGGGACAGGGACAGGAGGGGTGTCAGGGAGGTGGCACAAAGCTACAGCCTGGGCACAGCCACGGTGCCTGGGGTGGCATCGCCGTCTTGGGACCCGCTCGGCGACACGCGTGGAAAACGGGCTTTGTGTGTGCATGCTCTGGGAGCGAGGGGCTTCCATCAGCCAGGAGCCTGGAAGAGCGTGTCGGAGGAGGGAACTCAAGGTGTGCCAAGCGGTGCTGTGCCATGCCAGGCTGGAGGAGCCGCATCTCCCCCGCAAAGCGTTCTCCTGTCCCCTGGCCAAAATAAAAATCCTTGGCGCAGCCCGGGCAGGGTGGGGAGCACAGGCTGGGGTTCCTGGGCTGCATCCCCGCCGGACGGTGGCCGCGCTGGGCAGGGTGAGTGCCACCGGCCCTGCCACCAACATGGACATCCCTTGTCATCGCGCTCTGCTTCCCCACCAGCGGCGCTGGAGCTGCGCAGGCGCGGGAGTGACGTTTGCCTGGAGTGCTGTGGGGGGAGAGGGGTGTATAAATCAGGGCTCCCCAGCAGCATGAAGACGCTGCAAGTTCATTAGGCTAATTTGTCGCTTAGAACTAAACTCTCCGCGCTGGGTGTCAGGAAGGGGCTGCCTGCACCTGACCCCCGGGTGCCAGCGAGTCAGCCATGCTGCAGAAACCACGTATTTGTTGACATTTTTTACATGGAAAGCTTAAGGACTGTTATTATGCTGTGCAAAATTATTTCAGCAGCCCTTTGAACTGCTAAGCTATTCTCTGGGAAGCTCAGCGCCGGGGATGACAAGGTGGTAATTTATGCCAGCAGCTCTCGCTCCCTCACTCCTGAGCCCACAGAGAGGGCTGCTGGCTCGGCTCCGCGCTCCTCGCCACGCAGCGCTTGCGTGCCGGCTTCTTCACCTGGGATACGGGGGGTGGAAAAAGAGTTGCCTTCCCAATTTTCATCAAGTCATGGCTCGCTGGGGTCCTTCCCGTCCTGGAAGGGGTGCGGAGCAGCGTGAGGCACAGCAGCATTTTAGGTATTGGAGCCCTGCATTTGAAGGGGGGGCTCCGAGGCCACCAAACCCCTGCAGCCCCTCCAGCAGACGAAGCCGCCAGCAGGATAACGGCAGAGCCTGGAAACGACAGGCCAGTGTTCTGCGGGGGGAGGCTGCCCAACTCCCCAGCAGGAGCTCCGGGAGCGCGGATTGTGGTCGCGTTGCTGCTGGGACAGCCTGGGAGAGCAGGGGCTGTTCCGGGGGGGGTAGCGGTTGGTCCCCCAGCCCAAGGGCTCCTGGATTTGCTTCTCCACAAATCATTTTGCTGCTCTGTGAAGCTGCGGTCTCTTCTGGGTGACCACGAGCAGCCCAGCGTGGTCCCAGCTGAAGCGTGACCAGGTAACACAATGCCCACCATGCTCGCTGGGGCCACCATGGAGCTGGGATGATCCCCCCATGCCTGATGCTCCGAGGCCGGCAGCACATCTCCCAGCAGCCCTGTCCCCGTGGGCAGCTCCTGCCCTGTCCCCTGGGGACACCAGCCTGGCGTGCATCCCGGTGTGCATCCCGCCGCTCCGTGGTGCCACGGGTCGCCACCGTGTCTGTGTGTCCCAGCCGGCCTCAACCATCCCCAGCGCCACCTTGCTCCGCTGGGACAATGGTGTCAGCCCAGCCCAGCAAGAGCACCAGGTACCCAGGCACAGACAGAAATTATCCCCGTCCCACGGCAGGGGCAGGCAGGGGGGGAAGCACCCGCTGCGGCACCCCGAGCCGCTGGCCCCGGGCTGGAGGATGTGCACGGCTCGCAGCCGGGCCCCGCGTTCGGCGCGTGCCATCACGTAACGTGATTAATATCCCCATGGAGAGCTCCGGGGAGCGCACAGCCGCCGCCACGGGGAGCGCATCCAGCACGGGGTCTGGGGCTGCCACATGCCCGGCCGCTGCCAGCCCCGCATGCCGGACACCCTGGCGCAGTGGGAGCTGCCGTGGGGATGGGGCTGTGCCGCCGCTGGCCATTTGTGCCAAGAGCAGCACCACGCTGGGCTTCCCGAGCTGCGCGGGAAGGCTCGCTTACGGCAGATACAGCAGTGCTTTGGTAACCAAACGTTATTTTTAGGCATTTCTGAGACAAATTGGAGTGTTTTACAGGCCTCTCTGAATGTATTACAGCTAAAATGTATTTTATATATTTGCGTGATCCTGTGCTTCACAGGCCAGGGGTCCCTGCTGTTACACACAGTATTTCCTGCATGACAGGCACAACAGCACTGAAACCTCCCCTGGAAATCACCGCTGCAGACTCTTAAAAACATTCCCCGTCCCTACAGGTACAAAGCATTTTTCAGGTACAAACATCCCCGCTCACCCTGAGCCTGACCGGCAGTTTCCACGCTGCAGCTCGCAGCGCTGCGGGACGCTGCTCATCGGCCAGAGCAGGAGCTGGGCTGGGCCACAGGCGCCCAGTACCCCCAGTCCACACCAGTGCCCTGGTCATCCCCAGGAAAGCACCCCACATCCCGGGGGGAGCAGCTCCCACCCCCAAGAAAGCACCCCACATCCCGGGGGGAGCAGCTCCCATCCCTAGGGAAGCACCCCACAAGGGAAGCACACCCTCAAGGTGCCTGCGTGCCTCCTCTGTGCCTGCCCGGCTGCCGCTGCTCCGGGCAGCGTGGAAGGCCATTCCCAGCGGGATTCCCCATCTCCCTGGGGTGCACGCATGGCAGCTCTTCCATCCTGCAGATCGAGGCTAAAGCTGCCCCTTCACCCCTCTGAGCACGTGGCACGGTGACATTCGCAGAGGGAACAGCTCTGCACATTTTCCATTATTAGGCTTCAGAGTCAACACCCCACTGGGAGAAGGGGAAGGGCTCCAGCTGCTGCCACAGGGACACCAAACTACTTTCCCCAAGCCGAAGTGTAAAGCGGAGCCACGCTCCCCAGTCCCCTGACTCACAGCCGGGGATCCCGGTCCCCAGCATCTCCCGTGCGCTGAGCTCGGGCGGGAGCACGGGGAATAAACCCAGTGTTAAACCTTTCCCATAACCTCCGTCTCCAAAGGAGGAGCCTCCTACGTTCTGTTCTCTAATTAAACTAATATTGCATCTTTCTAGTGAGGAACGAGTAAACAAACAATTAAAGACTTGATGAAGTGTTAAATGTGACACCGGCAGGAACAGGGAAGCAGATGAATAAATGAGCCTGGCTGTGGGGCAGCCCCTGCGCGCTGTGTGTGCATGGGGGGGGTGGGGGGGGGTGCGCACACCTGTGCGTGCACGAGGATGTGTGTGTGCACGTGTGCATGCACGAGGGCATGTGTGTGCACGTGGACATGCACATGCGTGGGTGCACACGTGGACGTGGACATGCGTGGGTGCGCACATGGACATGCACACGCGTGGGTGCGCACGTGGAACACCCAGGGCCTGGTCTGAGCAGCACTCAGAAGGGGTGAAGGTGCCCCAGGTGGGGAGGGGATTTGGCGCATCTCTGACAAACAGCACCCTCCCAGTCCCAGCAGGCTCACACGCATCCCCAGAATAAGATATAAATGTATATAAAAGGGCCTTTTTTCCAATTCACTGCTTTCTTAAAAGGCTGAAAAGGGCTCCAATCCTTCCACCCATCTCTCAGGAGCACGCCAGACCTTTATTCAGCAACACTAAAAGCAGATCTGGCAAAGTCTATTTTTGACGTCCCCATGGACGCTTGCAAAACCCGAGCTCTGCTCTCGGAGCTGGGAGGAAAGAAAATGGCAAAGCTGTGCCAGGGATCTGCCCGCACCCTGGGCAGGCCTGACCCGGGGGGCTCGGGCTGCTCCCCATGGAGGACGGGGATGAGGGGCAAGAGCAGAGCCCGAGCATCCTTCCCTGGGACGTGCCCGGAGGGTAGAGCCGGGGCTCGGAGCCTGCGCTGGGCGGCTGAGCCCGCAGCGGCGGGTGCAGATGGTGGGGCAGCAGCAGGACTCGGCTCTGGGCCCTGACCTAACCCTGTTTTCTCAGCCTGACCCGGGACAGGCGGCGTTTCAAGGCTGCCGTAAAGCCTCCGGTGTGACCAGTGTGGAGGGCAGCTCTGCGGCTGGGCGCAGTGGAACTGCTCTCGCTCACACACCTGACGGCTAAGACCAGGGGTCTTCAGCCCCATCCAAGCGTGGGACAGAGGAGCGGCGTTGATGCCACAGGGTACCAGGGAGAAGCTCCGAGGACAGCAGCCGCTGAGCCGAGTCGCTCCGAGCTCGGCACGCATGCGTGTGTGCGGGTGCAGGAGGTGCGGGGCAGCACGGCTGGATCACCTTGGACAATCCGTCCCGGGGCTGGACACGCCGTGCCCGGGTCTGTAATCCCCAGGGCCACCGGGATTAGCCCAGGGAAGCAAGGCCAGGACGCTGCTGCTGCTCCTGGGAACAGCCCTGCCAGGGGGAGCTTCTGGCTAATGTTGTCGAACACTTTAGCCCATCTCTAATTAAGAATTTAATAACCGAATCTCTGGAAGCAATTAATTACTTATTGTCATGGAGAAACTGTTTCTCCCTCTCCCTCTACCAGCAGATTGGGAAGACGACAAAGCTCTCCTCTATCTGCTAAGAGGCGATGGTTTAAGGAGACGCCAGAGACACAGGACTGGGTTTGAGTGGGTGAAAGGAGCCCTGGTAGCAGACAACGCTATAAATACGCCAGACGACGCAGGCAGCCGTGGGCAGGACGCGGGTGTCATTTGCTAAACCAGTTAGTTCCCCACTTGCTGCGTGGCAAACACCCACCGATCAGCTCTGCATTAGCTGCTTACGTGGGCAGGTGGGATTATCCGCACCAAGGGCACGGTGGGGATGCCGCAGCCACGACGTGGTCCTCCCGCATCCCTGCGGCCAGGGCGCCGCCAACAGGAGCCCCAGCCCGATGGAGCTGGTTGCCTGCCCACGCCTGCTCTTTGCCAGGCAGCGTGCCCCACTGCCACCGGCGCCGCGCACCAGCAGCTGCCCGGGCTCGTTACCCGCTGGGTGATTAGTGCTGCCAGAGGGCAGGGCTCTTCCGCAGCGCCCCGGCCTCCCGCGGGGAGGGAATGCGGGCGAGCTCCCCGCTGCCCAGGTAGGCTGGAAGGACAGAGCGGCCCCGACAGCGGGACGCTGGTGCAGGGGCACAAACAGCCCCAGGACGGAGAGGTCCAGCAGCCGGGGCCGGATTCCTGCCAGGCCTGGGGGGAGCAGCAGCTCCCCCTCCCCACAGCAGGGGGATATCCCGGGGGACAGGGATCGCTCGCATCCCTGCGGAAGCTGCCACTCCAGAGGTGGAGGTTCAGGGCAGCCAGGGAAGCACCCCAGCTTCAGGCAGCATCGCCCTCATCACCCGCAGCAAGTGGGGAGCCCGGCAGGCTGCAGGATGCCCCGCTCCCTTGTGCTGCGGGGACGGGGTAATTTGGCTTTCCCATATGGGGCACCCCCCTGCCCAGCTGGGACCCCCCTCAGCCGGCGGGGCCAAGCCCAGCGCTGGGGACAGCAGACCCCAGGGTGCTCCTGTTCATCCCAAGCCCACGGCCCCGTCTCTCCTCCCTGCAGCACTTCCCTGGGCACACGGTGCCGCAGCCACGGAGGGGGTGGTGAAAGGCGCCCACAGCACCCCAGCCCACGGCCCGCTGCCCGTGCCCGGCCGCGACAGCCAGCCCCGCGGGCCACGGAGAGCCTGGGGCCAGGGGTGAGACGAGCCCACTGGCCCGCGCTGGCCCTCGCCCAAGGCAGCGCGCTGTCGCCGGCCGTACCTGTCTCTGCAATGCATCAGCGACACGCTGCGTCTGCTCCTCCTCTCCCGGGAGCGCAGGCAGGGACGGGAGACGCCGCAGCAGCCCTGGCCCCGGCACCCACCGCAGCGCCCGTCTCTGCCGCGCCGGTGGGCTTTGCTCCTGCAAGCAGGGGTGCGGGGATTCGCCACCGTGCTGGGAAGAAGAATTACAGTGTTTTCAGGATTTCTGGCTTGCAGGGAAGGAGGGGACCCCATGTCCCAGCAGGCAGGACCCCCAGGGTCACACCTCCAGAGGCATCCCCACGGTGGGGGGGGAGGCTTTGCTGCGCTTTGCCCCGCTGCTCCCCTTTCCTGGAACAGAAACAGCCCCAAAATGCATCTCCATCATTCAGGTGTTTAATTAGCTCGTTACCCACCAGATGTAGGGCAGAGACCCCCTCTGCGCCCTAACTGACCTTCCCGGGGAGAAAGTGCTGTATCAGGCTCCAGCCTCATTAGCCGCCTGTCGTTAGCAGAGGGACTTTGCCCTCGCAGCACCTGGCAAAGCCCTGCCATCCCCCTGCTGCCCCCCCACTCCCCACGCCCACCCAC
>VXBO01005136.1:666566-683189 GCA_013400135.1 Rhinoptilus africanus
CCCGCACCAGCCCCGGGCGCAGGCAGGGCTCGGAGCAGCATCCCTGCCCCCGGCTGTCCCACGGAGACACGACCCGCGTCCCTGGAGCCTTTGCACCGCTGCCCACCCCCACGCCGGGCTGCACCCCCTTCCTCACGGCCCAGCCACGACTCCCGGCCACCCACCCTGGCCTCAGCAGGGGTAAAGCTTTACTCGCTGTTACAGCCCTGCAGCAGCTCTGTTGGCATATTTTTGGCTGCCGGACGGAACAGCTTCACTTGTGGACCTGGGGGAGCCTCATTTGTCCCGCGTTTGCAGGCACGGGTACATCACCGCCCTCACCTTGCACTGAGGGTGCGCAGAAGGCAAAGCGGTTTGTCCCAGGTCCTACGGGGGGGTCACAGACAGAGCGAGGAGAGGCCCCGCGTCTCCTCGTCCTCGCTGGTGGCGTTTGCAGCTCTGTCAGTAAATGGGCATCAGCACACGCAGAGAGCAGCGAGCTGCCCCCGAGGCCGGCAGCAAAGGGACCCAAAACCTTCCCTGCAGCTCAACAGGGAGAAAGCGCCGAAGTTTGGCAGAGGCTGCTCAGTGCCACATTACAATGGGATTTGCTGTAACTGATCCCCATCAGTCGCAGAAGAGTGACAGATTTATTTTTAACCAGATTAAGCATCTGCTGCTGACAGAGGACATCTCTGCGCAGCCCGGGCAGGCTTTCCAGCGAGCCGTGCCCACGGGGGAAACGTAGCAGGAAAACAGCAGGGAAGGCAGCAACCGAGCTGGGCTGGCTCATGCATATGTTTTATGATCATTTTAAGCCAGATGTGAGGGTGTCCCACGGGGGCTCGGCCGACGCTGGGCTCGGCCCGGCCCCGCTGGCTGCGGCGCGCTGCAGGCAGGCTGCCGCGGGCTGGCACTGCCAGGGATGCAGATGCCGGGCTCCGCAGGATGTTTTCATGTTGGTTATAGAAACAAATAAAACATTTGCTAATGCAGGGAGATTCTTCTGGATAAGGCAAATTAATCAGATGTGATTCATTCTCGTGCTTCCTCTGCAGGACAGAGGCCGACGGGGGGATTAGCGAGAGGGACGGGAGCGCTGCGGCCATGGGAATGGAGCAGCCGACGGCTCTCCCGCCCCAGCCCGGCAGGAGCGGCTGGGCTGCGGCGCTCAGGGCCGAGTCAAGCGTCACTGGCAGCAGAGAATCAATTAGAGGCTTGTTCAGCTGCCCTAATTGAATCCAGAGTTAACCAGGAAACACGCAGGAGCTGGTTTGCTTCATTCCCGTTTCCAGGCACCGGCCCTCTCCTGTCCTTGCTCTGGCAAAGAGGTGCCACCGCTGCCAATGCTTTCTCTAATCAGCTCACCCTGCAGTTGTTGCTGTGAAGGTAAATAGACCCGAGCCTCCGCCTTCAGCCCTGTAAATCAGGCTCAGACCCCTCCTCTGAACTGTCTCCAAGTTTGCATTATCCCGCTCCACACGCAGACCCCAGAAAGGGACGCTGGTCCAACAGGGCTTGCAGCAATGACGTACGGGAGACGGTCTGCGTTCTCCCTTCACACACACGGAGGCTGCTTCAGCTCTGCGGACACAGCAGAGCCTGGGCCCCCGTCCCTGCTGCCATCCCCCGGAGCCCCAGCTCCTCTCCGTGCTGCCGGACGGGACCAGCCTGGGAAAGCGGCTCCTCTCTCTGTCGGCAGATGCAAGAGCTGGTATTTGCACAACCCAAGTGTAAATGGTTTCCTCGAGCCTATTTGTCCACTCTTTAAACCTGTGTTCGCGTCACTGGCAAACATTTGTAGTAATGATTTTCTGTCTTCTTTCAGGTCAAAACGCGTTTGATAATGTAAGTCCAAAGCCTCATTCCCAGAGGCCCCACCGCCCCGTTCCAGTGGATATCTCAGTTCCAGTCACATTTCAGGGCTGTCCCAGCCCCACTGTAAACCATTTAATGTCCACATTGGTGGCTGCAGCATCCCAGGCACCCACGCCGCCGACTGCCGTTCCAGAGCCTCCGGCAGCAGCGCTGTGGCTGCACCAGCCCGGGCTCTCATCCCCGCCACAACCACCCCAGCCCTTCCGCACCCGGCTCCGTTCACCTCAGCAACCCCCGTAATTCTTCATTAACGGAGTCTGGTACCAGCCACTGCCCGCCTTGGGCCGGGATGGGGGGATGCAGGCGCCCGGCCAGACCCGGATCCTGCTGCCGTGGCTGTGCCACGCACCGACGCCGGCGCATCCCACCGCCGGCACCGCCGCAGCTCCCTGAGGGATCCCATCCATCGCCTTCCACGGGGCTGCCCTCCGGCAGAGCGGGGGGTGCAGGGGGGTCTCCCAACCCCGCTCCCCTCCTCTGCTCCCGCATCCCAAGGGAATGGCTGGACAGAGGGATAAGCCAGAACACCCTCCCCCCCCGCCAAAAGCAGTTTCCCAGCAGGTCGGCCTGTCCCGCTGGAGGGGGGGGCGATGACATGAGCTGGCCGTCAGTGCAGCGAGCGCGCGGGACTGCGCTGCTTCCCCAACAGAAATCCCGGTGAAACGCAGCACAGCACACCGGTGCCTCGCAGAAAAGGAATCCCCTGCGTTTTCACATCCTTATAAAACCAACAGAGCATCTTTTGCGTGGGGACCAGGGCCATGTGCAGCTCTTCCCTGGGCTCGGCGGGCACGGCTGAGGGGGGGTCTGTCGCCGGTGCCCTGCACACCCCACCACCGCCTCCACCAGCGCCTCCCAGACTCCGGCTGCCCGCTCCGCCACTGCCCTCCTCGCCCCCCGCACCCGCCCGGCCCCTGCCAGCGCCAGCGGGGGTGTCTCCTCGCCCATGAAGACAAACGGATTAACGAGCCGCTCAAGAGCAATGTCGGTCATTACTTTTCTCAGCCCAAACAGCCTTATCCACCTTCTGGCCCTGAAGATGAAGGCAGCGTTTGTGCCCAGGTCGGGAGGTGATGCTGAGACTCATCCCCTGCTTCTCCCCTGGGAGAGGCAGGGAGCAGTCTGGGTCTCGGACAGACGGGTTCCTTTTCTGCACTGATTGTCCCTGCGCTCCTGCCCCACGCCGGCGCGATGCCCATCACTTGCCAAAGCCCCGTCTGCAGCCGAGCGGGGTGGTGGCACCACGGGGATGCTGGGTCCTGTGCCAGCCTGGCGCTGCTCAGCTCTCGCACAGCTCTCATCTCCTTTAACAAAGAAGGTATCTAATTAATTTTAACATTTTTCTCCAATCAGTTATTCCAAGTATCTGCACATTTCGTTCACCCAGCTCTTTTAACCCCGGTGGCCGCTTTTGCTTCTCCACACAGCATCGATATCCCCCACGCCGGTCCCAGGCACACATCCCCCCAGCCCCGAGCACCCAGAAACGCCTCGGGGACAGTGCCCGGTGGCCTCATAGCAACTTCTGAACATTGCCAAAATGTTAACTCCATCATACGTGCTTGAAAAGTGCTTTTAGTGACATAATTCCCAGTGTCGGACACTGGAACATCTGCCTTACACCAATGCACTTTGATAACCCAGCGCTGTGAGAAACCGCCTGAAGAGCGCGGTGCTGGCCCGGGGGGGTCTGTCCCTGCACAGCGGGTCCCGCAGGGACACCGCGGCACACCCCTGCCACCGGTGGGGTGAGGATGCACGGGGCCCCGCACGCACCCCGCTCACTCACAGCCCTCCCAAACCAGCCCTCTCCAACACACCCCACCGCCCCGGATTGTCCCATGTGCACGCTCAAAGAGAAATAGAGCATTTTCCCCACGTTACTGCTGGAGCCACAGCTCACCAAAAATAAAGATCGCTTTTTTGCAGCGGGTGAAAAACCGATGATAAAAATCCCCATGAATACTTCATCAGGCTGCCTGCTTTCCCATAGATTTTCTGTCGCCAGGAGAGCGTTTCCAGCAGCCGCTGGTGCCTGGAAACCAGGACCGTGGGGGAACCCAAATCAATTGCATCTGAAAGAGGGAATTTTCTACTAAATCCTACTGCTCCCCATGGCATTATCCGCACAGGAGCTCTGGTGGCAGCTGGGACCATGTATTTTCCCCAGGACAGAGAGCGAGGGGGTCAGGGACCAGGGCTGGGGCACCCACTGCGGCCTCTGGGCACCTTCACCTTCCCGGGGAACAGCCTGCACAGAGGATACAGGGCGAGAACAGGCAGCAGCGGGATGAAAATACAGCAGAAGAGATCCAGCTCTGAAGGCACGGAAGGCTTTTGGAGCTGCAGAGACACTGGAGGCTTTGCAGACAGACGGCCGTGTCAGCCCCGTGTCCCGGGGGATTGCAGGTCACCGCGTGGCGCTCGCTGCAGGACACCCAGCGCGCAGGAAAGAGGTCTTCTCCCTAGGATAAGGCCTGAAGGCTGGTATCCTTATTACCTCATTTCTGCCCGCACAGTCATTGAATCATATGGCAAGCTGGCATTTAAAATAGTTAAATTCCTCTTTTTAGCAAAAATATTGCTCAGTCCTAAGAGGAGACGGCTGGAGGGGAGCTGCTTGCTGCCTTGGCACAGGCGGGCAGCGCAGAGGTCCCCACGGAGGGATAAGGGACAGGGAGCACCCCAAGAGCAGTCCCGTCCAGAGGGCAGGGAGATGGGCTGCCATAGGGTGGTCTGGAGCCAGGGATGGGATTCTGGGATGCTGGGAGAGCTCCGTCCCACCCTGGGTGTGCTCAAAGCTCAACCACGGGAGGCTCTTTGAAACCTGACCTGATCCTGGAGCTGGGTCTAAACCGGAGCTTTGACCAGGAGCAGCCTGGAGCCCTCCGCAGGCGGCTCCCACGCTGGCTGATGCTCTTGCCCACCATCACACCAGATGCCGTTTAACTCCGTGCGATGCTGTACCCCCAGCAGCGAAAAGCACAGAAGCCTCTGCTGCGGAGCGCGGCCGCAGTCACTGCTGCGGCATCTCGGATCCAGCCACGGGCTCGGGGCTGGTTGTCACCGTCCCAGCCCCCTGTGACCAAAGGCTTTGCCAAGGGTCCCTGGGTGTCTGCCATGTCGGGGCGGGCAGACATCCTCATCCTCGATGGCTTTGCCATGCCTGAGGTGAGCGGCACACATGGAGCATCACCCCCAGCGCTGGCAGCCGCCCCCCACGCTCCCGGCCCCTCTCTGTCACTGTCCCCGCAGACGATCCTGCTCGTGCGAGTCACGGGTCCCCTGCCCTGGGCACCGGCGCTGTGCCGATGGCTCGCCGAGCCCTGCCATGGGGACGGGTACGGCTCATCCTGCGTGACCTGGTGAGCACCACCGGCAGCGAGATGCAGCGCTGTGGAGCCTGTTTCAAATCCAACAGAGCCCGAGGCATCCCTCCGCGCCCCGGGACCCACAGCCAGCCCCGCGGGAACCTGGGGCTCATCTCACACTGCAGGAGGTGCCGGATCCACTCTGGCAAATCGCTCTGCCTGCCTAAGCCAGGGGCTGGTTCCCAGGGCCAGGGTGACATGCTTTCTGCCGGAGCCGCAGAGCCTGCTCCTGCCCTGACGCCTGTCCCCGGGGCAGGACGTGGGGTCGGGGACACCCCATTGCTGCTGGCTCTTTGCTGGGTTGCCCAGGCTGAACCCTGGCTCGGGGGGGGCTCTGACTCCAGGAGATGTGGGCCTGTCCCAAGCCCCTTCCCGCTGGCAGGCATCCTTTCTGAGGCAGAGACCTGCTTTCCAGTAATAGCCCAAAGGCCAGATCCTCCCCCAGCCTTTCCCACACTGCCTCTCCTTGCGCAGGCAGGGCTGGATTAGCTTTTGCCAACCGCTTTATCCAGAGTGGCACCGACTTTACCGTTCCCCGCAGCCTCCAGGTCCCGGTTCAGGGCTGCTTTCCCAAACAGCCGGCTGCCAAGGCAGCCTTGGTTCCAGGTGCCCGCCTTTGTGCTCCTCCAAGTCTAAACATCTGTTCAAACAAGCCCAGCCATTGTGCAACCCGGCTCGCCCCACCAGCCTTTACACAACCGGGGAACCTCAGCAGCGATTTGTTTCCCTCTAAATTGCTCATAAAAAAAAAAAGAAAAGAAAAAGAGAAAGAGCTCGGACCCGGCTGCTCGGGGCGGCCAACGCCGCGGGCCAGCGCTGGCTGCCGCAGGTCGGGCGTTCTCAGCCCTCCCTAACGCACCAGCCTCCCCCAGCGCCAGCATCCTCCTCCCCCAGCGCCAGCATCCTCCGCAGGCACCGCAGCGCTGCCGGCGCCCGGCTCTGGGGAGGCTGCAGCGGGAGACGGGAGCAGAGGCTGCCGCAGAGAGAAGCCACGGTTTCGCCTGCTCATCTTCCGTACACAGCCAAAGCTGGAGCTACGGAGAGAGAGATTCCCACAGGAATCACCAGCCCCTGGCCTGAGTGACCCCTGCACAGCCCCACACATGATACAGGGCCCACAAACCCCCCCCCACTAGCACAAACCCAGCAGCATTTTCCCCTTTTCTTTCTGAAAATGACCCAGAAACACCCACACCAGCTGCCTCCACCTTCCTCTTGTACCGATCAATGCACCTGGTAGCTGATTGCTAATGAAGGCTAATTAGCCTCCAGCTCCCACCCTGTGGCTTCCCAAGGAGCTGCTCAAGAGCTGCTGTATCCACCAAAACCGGGTATTTTCCTGATTATTCCCGCTGCTGAGCCCTGTTTCTCCCTCCCTGCATGGAGGGGACTGCAGAGCACGCTCATCCCTGTGGATTGGGGCGTTCCCTAGGGAGCGGGAGCTCCCACGAGAGCAGCTCAGCCCCACTCCTGCTCCTTGGGCACCACCTTGGCTCCTCACCTGCGTGAACTCATTAACCTGACACTGGCTGGGCAGGAGGCGGGCAGCTGCTTCCTCCCCGGTTCTCCAGGCGTTTTCAATAGCCCCGGCCAAGAATGGGCATCCATCTCCTGGTTTGTGTTAATATAACCCAGGCCAAGGACGGGCATCCATCCGCCCGCTGATATGTCCTGTCCCAGGCACTCCCAGCAGGCAGGAGCCCACGGCAGCTCCGGGCAGGACGGCCGGTTCTGCCAGCTGGGGGGTGCAGGATCTGGCCCTCCACGTGCTCCCCCAGCTCCAGCCCTGCTGCAAAGGGCTGCCTGGAGCCTCCGGATGGTTTTGGCCACAGCAATAAAACCTGCTGGCATGCTCCCCCGGGCACAGCCGGGATAACGGCCCGAGCCAGGGGACACCTCCAGCACTACTCCCGAAATAGCTCAGGAGCCATGCACAGTGGGAGCAGCACCTCCCACGAGGTGTCCCAGGATTTGCCGTCTGCTCCCAGGCATTGGAGAGAAGCCACGGTCTGGGAGATGCGAGGGCAGCGTTACCCCCCCAGCACCACACAGCCCCATACAGAGCATGGGGGAGCAGTGCTGGGGGCCTGCAGGAGCCCCCCTGTTTTGAGGTCTCTCTGTTTCCAGGCAGTGTTTTGGGATGGGTCGCTGCTGGTTTCATCTTTTGCATTATTACTGGGATAGCAAGTGGGAAGCAAAGGAAGAGAAAGGATGAAGCGAAGCAGGGCATGCGGGGGGGGGCTGATGGCTGGGTTACAGGCTGCTCCCAGCATCTCTCCTGCTTTTCAAACACATCCCAGCATGGGAATGCATCCCGGGGCAGGCACTGGGGGATGCGACAGGCTCCCGAGCTCTGCGGTCCCAGGAGGAGAAAGATGGGCAGTGGCTGGAGACCAGAGCCCCAGCAGGGCGGTGTGCCGGAGGCAGGGACACAGGCTGCCCGCTGCATCCCGCCCGCTGCACCCCTCCCGCTGCATCCCTCCCCTGCATCCCTCCTGCTGAGCAGGGAATGCCGGCTGCACCATCGGCTCCAGGCTGAATCCATGAGAAGCAACTTCTGTGCAAGGGAGAATGAACCCAGGCCGAGCGAGTGCCCCCGGGCTGCTCGATTGAAGGTGCGAGGGGAGGAAAATAAAGCTCAGTTCCCTTAGATGGAAGATTTTGGGTAGCAGCAGCGCACGAGTCCGTGAGCGTTTAAAGTACGGCTTCTCGTCACACCGGGGGAAAGATTTTCCATGTATGCATATGGCAGCACTTCAGAGATTATTATTTAGTACACGAATTAATTCTAAAAAGCCAAACATCAAACAGTCCTTTAAAATTTCCCATTTCATGTGTTTTAGGTGTTCGGAGCAGTGATATAATGACTGCGCACACCCCCGTAGCTGGTGAATACAAAGGAGGCGTGTGGGTATCCAAGAGCTCCCCCTGAGCCTGGAACCACACGGACAAGCCAGATTTCTGCTATTTCAAAGCCAATTTTATTATTACAGCAGAGATATATTTTTTTGCCCGAGCTGGTCTGTTCATAATGGTACAAAATCAGAAAAAGTAGGAATTCCTGCACTGAGGAACAGCAGGAAAAACACAGTATAAAGGCGTAAGGTTTTGCCTGGCAGCGAAATAAGTGAGTTTCAAATGTCAAGCCTGCTGAGTTTTGCTGCATTCGAAGGAGCCCTTCCAAGCTGTCTGAGATGTCACAAACGTTGGATTTTGTCTCTCTGTTCCAACTGACTTCAGTAAATGGCAAAAAATGCCACTAAAATACAGCAATTGGCTGCACAAATAAATAAGCTTGTCATCATTTTAGGGGTTTTTTTTCCATTTTCTAAGTAAAAGATCTCCTTGATGCCAAATGCCACCCGTTGGAGCGGTCTCTGTGTGTACACACAATTAGCAGGAGCAACAGGACTGGAACAGAACTGGGGGAGGTGTAAATATGACCTCTGCATTTCTGCACCGTGGCTAATTAAAACGCATTTTAGGGGAAAAAAAAAAAAAAAAAAAGAAAGAAAAAAGAAAAGCCAAACTGATTGGCCAAGAGTTGAGCAGATAAAATATCTACTGGGAAACCAGGTCTGGGACAAGGCCGGATGCCCAGCTTGCATCTCCAGCAAGCACGGGGTGAATGGACCCCAAAATCTCCGTAATTAGCAGGTGCCAGATGGGGCAGACCCAGCTCCCGCGGGAAGTGAACGCTTCCAGGAGCCATTTGTCCGCAGCTGCACATCCCGGGTTGCGCTGGGGTGGGGACGCGGGGCTGCCCGATGTCACCCCACGTGGCGGGACGGCGAGTGCCGATGTGGCCCTGAGCACAGAGGGAAGGACACGGGGCTCCATGTGGGGCTGGAGGGAGCTGCCCCCAGGGAGCCAGAGCTGCCGGACCCCCGCAGCCTCGGGACAGGCGGCTGGGGCAGGGTGGTATCCTCGGAGAGCGAGACCCCTCTCGACACCCATCCCGGGGCGGCGAGGGAGGGGACAGCCCTGCTGAGCCATCTGGATGCGGTTGGATCTGCTGCTGGATCTGCCCCGGGTCCCTCACGGCTGCTCCGTACTGGGGGGGGCTGAGCTGGGCACAGCCCCCGGCTCGGCTCTGGCCTGGCCATGCCAGGACGGGTGTCACCGGCCCCTCTGTCCCACGGGGAGCTGCGGTCCCTCGCCGTGCCACCACCGCCCCGGAGGGAGCCGCAGGGACACGCGGGGACACGGCAGCCCCGGGGATGTGGCGTGCAGCGGATGGAGAGCACCAAAGATGGTGCAAATACACGGCGCTGCTCGCAAAGGCAATAATATATTTAGCTTGTCTCTGCCACAAAAAGACTGCCATAGCTGCGGAGCCGCGCTTTGGATTGCATTTACATTTGCTAATTTAGCAAAGGCCTGTCAGAGCCGTTTATCGCCGGCTGCTGACTGTTGGCGTGGAAGCTTGTTAGCAAGTTGTCAGAGCAGATATCGCTGGTGGATCTGAATAACAGAGCAGGTGTCAATTGCTGCGGAGCTGTTTGTTTTGGGGATGGGTTTAGAAATTCAGCTGAAAGAGAAGGAGCCGTGTCTGTAATAAGAATTGTATGATGCCGGCTCTCCGTGAGGTTTTTGTAATTACAGCACATAATTTGACAAAGCTGCTCCCGCTTTGGCAGTTACGCGCGATACCTTCATGCGGGGCACCATCACCCCGAGCTGGCGACGGCTTCTGGATGGGAGAGCGGTTCCTGGGGGGCCGGGGGCAGCCCCGTGTCTGCAGGGGGGGACAAGGCGCAGAGCTGGGGCAGGGGGAGGCAGGAGCGATGTCGGGAAATGCTTCTTCCACAGGAGGCAGAAGCCAAACCCCCCAGCACAGGGGCTGGGACGGATGGGGACAGCGTGACCACGCGGAGTGGTGCTCCCCGGGCAAGCACGGCACCCAGGAGTATCCCTGCCCCTCTCCGGGGGTTTGCAGCCTCCTGCTCTGCCCTGCTGCGGGAGAGACCCGGGTGGGAGGGCAGGAGCCCCCCCAGCCCCATCGCCTGCAGTCCGGACCCACACCACCCCTGGGAGGGAGCCAGCCCCGACTCCTCTCTTCCCGAGGAGCGGCAGAGCCGTGGCGGGACTTGGCTGGCAGTCAGACCGACATGATTCAGTGCCGTAACATTTCCCAGGCCCTTGCCGAGATGGGCACGTGGGCGGGAAGGAGCTGGCGGCTGCCCGTGCCGCGGGAGGAGGGCAGGCAGGGGAGATGTGCTGGTGGAAGAGAAAGGATGAGCCCAGTCCAGGTGGCTCCAGCTGGGCCGGGAGCCCATCCCAGAGCAGTGGGCTCTGGCACCCCACGCACAGCTCGGCACCCTCTGGGGCCATCGCTGCTGCTGTCAGGGACCCCTGGCACAGCCAGCTCCCAGGCTGCTCCCGCTCCTTGGAAGAGGAACCCCAAGCTGGAGAAAACCCCACACCCAGCGTGGCCCCAAGGCCTGGCCCATCTGCCCGGGCTGGTGGGAAGTCAGTGGACGCATCCCACACCTATGGCATCCCGAGGGAGAGGAGCCGCCAGTGCAGGGGGTCTCCCTGCTCCCCTCCACACGGCCATACAGGCACCGCCGCATCCCTCCGCATCCCACGCAGGTTATGTCTGCGACAGGAAAATATACAGCAAAAGATGCACCAGAGATCGTGGGGAGCAGACCCCTCCGGGCGCGCTCGTACCCCCTGGGAGGGTGGCGGCGGGCGGGAGAGCAGACGGGGCGACGCGCGGGCTGGGGTGTATGTGCCCCCTCGGAACGCAAGATCACAGGAGCCCGCGGGGGTGCAGCAAACCAGGGGGCTGTTCCTTGCCTCCCGAGCATAGAGAAGTAGGAAAAGTCAATTAAATTAAGTTGCCGAGCTGCCCCGGTGCAGCGGCGGCAGCATCCGTGCGTGGGGCAGGTGTCGCCAGCGCCCGGGAGCTCCCGGGGAAACCTCCCCCCGGATGCTGCTAAACCCCCCCACGGGCAAACCCCCTGCGACCCGCGAGGTGTGGGGGTGTGTGCCAAGGGAGGGGGCAGAAACACCTACCGAATCCCCCTGCTCACCACGGCAGCGGGGCCAGAGCTGCCCGGGACCCCCGCGGCGGGGGGACCCCCGAGCTGGGCAGGGGACGGAGCGGGGTGGGCCCAGGGCAGGGCTGCGCTGGCTGCAGGACAGGCATCCACCGCCGCACAGGGCGTGAATCCCGCGTGTCCTGCAGGGATTCAGGCTCTTTCTCCTTAAATATTTATTCTCTGCAGACTCAACGGTTTCAAAACACATCTTAAACATATGAAAAATAGTGGTTTGGGTTTCATTAGCCTTCACCACGGCTTTCATTAGCCAGCGTTCCGCAGCTCCTGGAAACACCCCTCCTCAGGTCCGAGCCCCTGCCGCCATCCCCACTCCGGTGTGCAGCTTGGTAAGAGAAGTGGGCAATGTAAAACCAAAAAAAAAAAAAAAAACCCAACAAGCCCAAACCAAAAACCCATCATCTAATTAGCAGCCTTCAGCTACAGCATTGAATTATCAAAAGAAAAAAAAAAAAGTGAAAGTGGGTTTAATTAAAACTGTTGCTGGAAGAGAATTTTGATTAACTGATGTAATGCTTTAAAATTGCAAATCCCAGAAGCTTAAGTGACAGATAAAATAGCGCAAATGGTTTACAAATTAATTTGCTTTTTTTTGAAAACAAGCATGCTGCATATTATTAAAAATTAATTACTCAGAGAGGGAAGATCTCACACAAAGGTTACCACAGCCCGGGCTGCGGAGATGATGTACGCGTCCGTGTGTGGCTGGGTGTTTACTGGAGCCGTAAATCCGAAATACGTGTTCGTGCTGCGGGTGAAGCTGCAGGAGCGGGAGGGGGAAAACCCAACACCCCCAGCAAGTTCCCAGCTCGCACCCAGCCCTGGCGCCTGCGGGCTGTGCCGGGCAGCTCCGGTCACGGGTCGCTTGGGAGCGCAGCATCCCTGCCCCACTGCGTCCCCCCCGCCCCAGGGCCACGACCCCGGGGGGTGGCAGCGGCACGGGGACCCGCAGGGAGGGACCCCCGGGAGCACGGAGGACGCAGCCAGGGCATGGGGCAGGACTCGACCCACTGCAGGACGGCCGATACCTCTGACAAGCAAGACTGCAGCAGCTTCGCCCGCCGAGGGGCAGGACGGGGCCGGGGGTGGCTCTGCCCCAGCCCCCCCGGAGCTCCGGGACAGGAGCCATACGACAAGTGACACGAGGATGCGGCTGAAATGTTGTCAAGAGCGGCAACGTTAAACTAAAATGTTTATTGACACCAGACTGCATTTTTATTTTTTTTTATTTCCCTCCTTTGACACATTTTGGTGATGTTTCCATACCCGGTTGCCATGGCGACCCGCGCTAGCTCCCTCAATCCTTTTCTCCCGAGAGCCGCGGTGGGTCCCGGTACCCGGCACCGCAGCAGGGTCCGGTGGGGCAGGGGGACCCCCCAGCCCCGTGGCTGCCAAGCGCCCAGCCCTGTCCCCGGCCCGGGGACGTGCCACCAAAGCCTCCAGCGGTGACGCGGGTCCAGGGGCTGCTCCGCAAACCGGGCTCTGAGCCCGCAGGGTCACGGCTGCGGCCCTGCAGCCTGCTCCAGCGCTGCCTTCATCCCTGCAAACCCCCCCGTTTCCCTCCTGCCCCACCAGCCCCCGGCTCCCCGGCGCAGAGCCGGCGCAGCCCACGCTGGGCACGGACACCTGCGCCTTCCTGCAGCGCCTCTGAGAGACGGGGCTCAGCGCCCCCCGTCCCAGGCTGTTTTCCACCCAGTGTCCCCCCCCCTTCACGTTACTGGCCCACAAAGGCTCCGTCACATCCCCGCCGGCAGCCCCTGGCGCCCCGGGATGACACGCGCTCGCGTTCATCCTGCGGGAGCTTCCCCAGCCTTTCTGCCCCCCACCTCTGCGGCTCCAGCGCTGCCTGACCCACGAAGGGCACGAAGGTGGTTTGCTCCAGGTGGTGCTTTCCCATGGCACCCCTGGCAGGGCAGGCCCACGGCCCCTCCGGCGCGGGCAGGGGGACAGGCGGCGGCAGCAGGCGGGAGAGGGGGCAGTGGAAAGCCCTGAGACCGAGACGCCGGATCGTGCCCGACAGCGGAGCGAGGGCTCGTGCTCGCCGTCCAGCCCAGCTTGTCACGTCCAGGGTGTCACAGCTGGCTTCTCCTCGGATGGAGGAGCGCCGGATCTTCAAATAATCCTCTTGGATTAAAAATAACCTGCAGCCCCCCAGGACTGTGTCCCTGGTTCCTGTCACCAGTAGGTGATGGTGGCGATCCCGGCTCAGTTGTCAGCCCTACTGCACAGTCTGCTCCGACCCCCGCTTTCCCCCACGCCTGGGGACAGGTAGCATCCACCTGGTGCACAACAGCCAATTTTTCAGGAAAATGCCTTAAAAAAAACCCAAAACCAACCAACAACCAACCTCCAATTCCTCGTTTGCTGCCTAAATAAGTGACCGGCTTCCGAGAGCGGCTGGGAGCGAAGGGAAGGTTTGGTGATGCCTTGGCAGAGTTCAGCACGCAGACCGTAAGCCCCCGTGTTTGCCGGGGGTGGCTCTGGAGCTCCCTCCCCACGTGCCCCGTGTGACAGAAAGGCACCCGCAGCCGTGGGGAAGCTGAGGGTAAGAGCTTCCCCCCCAGCCTGGGGGCAGGACCCCACGGACCCCCCAGCACAGCCCCACTGCAGTGTTATACCCCGAGGGGGATGGATGGGGCTGGGGAGGGTCTCCCGAGCCTGCCCTGGTCCCGCTTTTCCTTTGGCCCAGGCTGGAGCCGGGACCCCCGCCGGGCTGGGGCAGCACCCAGGGTCCTCCTTTTGCCCCCAGAGCCCTGCGCTGCGTGGAGGGGCCAAATGGCTCACACTAACCCCTCCCAACACGAGCCACGGGCTGGAAAACACTTGCTGCCCCGCGTTCGGTAGCACCTGAGATATTTTTTTTCCAGGCAGTCATCATTTTCCAGGGTATTTTGTTCTGTTTCCAACACACGGTTGCACTGGCAGCGCAGGAGCAGCCCGGTTCAGGTGTGCCGACAGGGCTGTATTTTCCCTGGCTCATTAACGGACTCGCACACGGCCTCAGAGCGTGGAGGAGGCATTGTTTCTGCTGACAAAATTAGCACTAACAAGTAGGACATAAACCAGCATCTACAGTAAATCTAGTACCTCCGCGTGCTGCAGGAGCCGCAGCGCAGACAGGAATTTAATTGTACCCTTTAGGCGTCAGATAAAGTTTTTAAAAGATACAGCAAAATATAAAGCAATGCGAATTTGCCAAAGCATTGCATTTCCCATTGAACACAGTAGGGGAGAGAGAGCCGGGAAACGGAACATCCTTAAAGAAACCCGGGAACCCTTTGTGGGCTGCGCCGCTGCGGTCTCTGCGGGGCGGCGGGGGCTGCGCCTCCGCAGAAAAGGGGGAATCGCTGCCTGGGCTGCAGGAGGAGCTGGGCTGGCTGTCCCCCTGCCTCCCCCATCCCTCTCCCAGCCCACAGCACCTTCCAGCCCCCCCGGGGAAGCGGGCAGATGGGCTGCCATCACCTGTGACACCTTTCCCTGGGAAACCTGGACACAAACCCCACAGAGCACAAAAATAGGAAAATGCTCCTGAGGGGAAGAGGACGTGGAGCAAACACCGCTGAGAGCGGATCCAGGTCACCCCCACTGCCTGCCCTCGCTGAACCATCCCTACAGGCTCTGTATTTTGGGTTTCTACTTAGCCAAAATGGTCCCATCTCTCAAAAAACCCACAAAACGACGGTGATGGCTGCCAAGCTGTGCGCAGGTCAGCTGGGACAGTGCCCGGGGTTGTCCCTCACCCGGCGGGATCACAGGCGGAGGAACCCAGAGCCGCTCGGGAGCGCTGCCTGCAGCCCTGCCGGGAGAGCCTGCCCCCCCGCCTGCCCCCACACCCCGTGAGAAGCCGCTGGAGATGCGCTGGGGGGTGGAGATGGGGACCCCAATAACCCCAGCAGACCCACCACGGCCGGGGCCCTGCCAGCCCCCCGGGAAGCCTTGCGGGGAGCGGGGCAGGCAGGGCTCCCCCGGGAGCCTCCAGTGGGGCAGCAGCAGACCCGGGAGACCGGGAGACTCCTCTGTGCAGTATCGGCTCAACCCTTCACTGCTTTGGGAGAACAGAGCCAGCCTGCACCCCACACACCGCAGTCACACCACCGCGGCGAGGCTCTGGACCATCAGCCAGGGAACAGTACCAGTCCTTTGCCCTCGGTCGCAGGGAGGGAAGGCACAACGTCCCGCTCCCCCATTGGGGTACCGGCACCCCCCAAGGCGTTTGTGGGGTGAAGCGGGGAGGACTCGCCCAGCATGAGAAATGCGCTTCGATTTGGCAGTAGCCGAGTGGCAATTCCGGCTGGCTGATCTCATTTTATTGCAGATTACAGAGATGTTCCCAGCAAGATGGGCTGTCAAATCTAATCTCATTCCGCATTCCGGGTGCGCTCTCCGCACGCCCTGCCAGCGCAGCCCAGCCCAGGCGGCTGTGGAAGAGTTAACGCATCCCAAGCCGGGGGATAATCGTCCCCAAAAGCCACCGCTGCTCACTCAGGGTCCCACGGGTGGCTACATGCAAGGAGGTGGCCAGTGACCACCAATATATTTTTCCAAGGAGACGCAGATGTCACAGCAGCATCTCCAGGTGCCAGGAACCGCTGCCTCCGCCTGCAGCCAGCGGCCGTAACCCGCTCCATCTGCAACATGCCAGCACTTTTCCCCCAGAAGCTGGAGCTGGTCTCCCAGTCCCTGCAGCTGGCACAGGAGAAGCCGCGCGACGGCAGAGACCAGACGGTGACAGTCACCACGGGCACACGGGGAGGGATGAGGAGTCGAGGGTCGCGTCTCCTGCTTTGAAGCTCTGCGTGCTCAGCGCCATTATCTGTGGGGAAAATTCATCTTGGGAAGGAAAGAGGAAGGCAGGGGGAATATAGCTCGGATATTACCTGGATACTACCTGCGTTACAGGTTCATCTTGCTGTTTGGCTGGTCGCCACAGTACCTGCAGGTGAGAAGAGACACCTCAGCAGATACGGGCCAGCGTTCATTACCGGGTATGCCGAAAATGAGAAAGCCAGCGAGGCCAAAGCTAAGGCAGCATTTTTGAACGGGGTGACTAGGAGCGGGTCACGATGCGTTCCTCCATGCTGCTACGCCGCTTACCCCCCAAGGGACCCCTCTGTACAAGCTTTCGGATGCATGAAGCATTGCACGAGAGTCTCTGTTCAAGAGTTTATGCTCTCCGCAGGCACCGCGAGATGGGGTGGAAGCAGCAGCCCTGCTCACCGTGACACTACTTGCAGAGTCACACTGGGAAACGTGGCTCCTGATGGACTCCCGAGCTCTCCCTGCCTTTCCCCTGCCCTCTCCGCTCCGGCCGGCCCAGGCTGTGCCCC
>VXBO01005136.1:683270-701765 GCA_013400135.1 Rhinoptilus africanus
AAGGGTTCCCAGGAACTGCCTGCCACCACCCTTTGCCATCACGGTTTGCAAAACACACCAGGCCATGGCACAAAACTGCTTCCGAGAGCCCCACGCCAGGGCTGCACGTGTCCAGCACGTCTCCATCGGTCACTGGGAAAGCTGCTCTTCCCTGTAAAGTGGCGATTAACCCATAACCAAAGTGAGCAGAGAGCAGCCAGCGCCGCGGATGCCCGGTTCCTGCCCTGCCGCGAGGGTTGGGACCGGCAGCCACCCCTCGGGGCAGTCCCCGTTCGCCCCCAGCCCATCCCTTCCGTAGGGGCCAGACGAGCCCCGCTCCCTGCGGCGCTGAGCCTGGCTCCTGCTTCCCCTCGCCCCTTCAGCTGGGACACGGCCCGCTGCTGGCCCCCTTCGGCAGGGAGAGGTGCCCCCGCCCTGGCCTTTGGGATGGCAGATGCTGATAACACAAGCAGCAGCATGTGTTTTAATCCAATTAAAATTTTGCTAATTGCCATCAGCTATTTTTTCGGGCAGCACAAATGCCCCGTCACGCTCCCCGTCTCTGTGTGGCACTGCCAGTGATCCATCCAGAGGACACCTCTCCGATGGGCTCCGCTCATCCAGGCTCACCTGCAGCTGCATCCGGCTGCCAGGGCAACCAGGGCTGGGGACCACTGGCCGGGCACCATCCCAGCAGGCGCCTCCATCCCCCAGCCCTGACACACAGGGACCGGAGCCCGAGCTGGGGCTCTTGGAGAGGAACGGCCTCTCCAGTGCTTGGCCAAGAGTCACAGGTTCAGACGTGAGACGCAGGAGCAGGGTTTGTGGGGGGGCCGTGTGGGGAGAGCGGCCCTGACCCCCTTCAGCCTGCCCCCGCCAGCGCTGCTCGGCTGGAGGAGCTCGATAGAGCTCAGGGGTGAGCAACGGGGCTCGTCTACAAACACCTTCTTGCTAAAACTACACTGCAGAGCTGCAGACCAAGGACTGCCCGTGCCGGGGCAACAGCCCCACAGGGCGGGCGCTGAAGGGGCGCTGGGCAGCGAGGGAGCAAACCCCCCGAGCCCCCCAAAAGCATGAATACCTGCTGGGCGCCAGGCTGTGAGCTTCGTTAATAGCATGGGCAGGTTCACCCGGCGAGCAGCGGTGTCCAGAGCCAGCTGTGGGTCCTGGGCAGTGACCAGCCATGCAGCCGTGACCCTGACGGACACTTCTCCGCAGGAAAAATAACACGGAGAGCCCAAGCCAAATCACCAACAGCTCAGATGCAAGAGGCAACACATCCTCAGGGAATGCACGATCTGCAGCCCCGGCTGCCCACCAAAAACCTGGCGGCCCCTTGTTTCTGCCCCAAAGATGGGGCCCAGCCAACCCCCCAGAGCAGGCGCTGCGGGCTCTGCCCCCCTGGCCGGGTCCTGCCCCTGCGTCCCAGACCCAGGGACGTGGCAGCTCTTCCCCTCGGCTCCAGGCTCTTCTCCATGGCTGGGTCTCTGGGCTCCCCCCTGCTCACAGCTCCGCTGGTGCCGGAGCTGCCCCCCATCCCAACGGGGGTCTCGGCACCCTCAGGTGGGCACGGCCAGCACAGGGAAAAGGGCCCAGCTCCTTCTGCCGGCCGGCACTGTGGGTCTTTGCTTTAGGAATCAACCCAAAATACCATGCACGGGCCAGACTTTAGGAAGAGGCACAGCTGGTAAACTGAGGCTGTACCAGGACACACGGAGGGTGAGAAATTCCCTTGCCGGAGCCATCTCCTCCCTTTCTCTGGAGCCATTCCCCCTCGGCATGGGAGGCTGAGCCGTGCCCTGCGCAGGAACAGGGATGCTGTTGGGTGCCTGGCAAATTGCAGCTGCACAACCACCTTTAAACGGGCCTTTCTGCCCGGGGGGGGCTGGTCCTTCGGGGCTCTGCGGGGGCCGGGGGACCCGGCCGGGGCGGCCGCACGCGGGGCTGGGTCACGGCATCCGCCCGCGCAGGCAGGAGTGGGAAAGTCTGGGCACCCGTGCACCCACCGCGCTGACACCCCCCGCTCTCCGCAAACCAGGGACGGTGACGGGGGTCTGTGGCATCTCTCCCCTTTGGCCCAGGGAGCAGCGTTGGTTTACAACCCCCATTCCCTTGCACCGTCTGGAGCAGCTGACTCCCGTCTTAGAGCAGCCGAGCCCAGAACAGCTTTAACTCCGCTTAAAGACCCTGAATAGAGGGCTTTAATTAAGAACTGCTGTGTCCATCCATTTGCATGCTTCCCTGGCCACAGGTGGATTCTTGCTACAATCAAAATACCCGGCTGGTTGAAGCCCTCACCTCCCGAAACATCCCTCTTTGTGCCCCCCCGGCTGGGTGGGAGGGCCGTGCCCCCCGCAGCGGAGCAGCCGCGGGTACAGGCAGCGCGGGGGGATGAGTGGATGTACAACCCGCTGCTCTGCTCCCAGAGCGTCTGCGAACAGCAATCCTTTCGTGGCCCATTTTGCTCATGAATAAACACAACCACTAACAGCACGGTTTACGCTGGCCCCTGGGGAAGCATTTTTGCAATTTCTTGCTAGAAACCCTCTAAATGCATCACTTCCCTGGTCCCCCGCGGAGATGTTTCCACAAACAGAAACCGCTGGGCTGTTGCATGTGAGTATAACCTCCTGAATTTTTTAAAAATCCCACCTTGCTCACCTTTTCAAGGGGAGAGCTCGGCTCGTTTCACCGAGGCATCAGCTTTGCTGAAGCCTACAAATTTGTTCTGTCTCCCGGCTCTCCGTCCTGGGAGCAGATCTCTGCTTCAGACGGTGAAAGGAGCAGCAACGACAGGAAAAAGATGAGAAGACAAGTGGCATCATTTCTGTGCTGTCGCTAGCGGGAAATAACCCCCAGCTTCTGGGATGCTGCTCCCGCCTCCTGTGGGCAGCGCATCCACAAGGCAGCGGGAAGCACCGCTCACCAAGGCATGCCACGGGCCGGGCAGCAGAACCCCCGGCCACACAGACCCCGGGGGCATCCGGAACCCCCTCCCCATCCCATTGTCACAACTGAGCCCCCTCTCCTCGCCCCATCACCGCCGGGATGCCCCGGCTGCCCCACTGCAGACCAAAACCTGGCTGGGGGGGGGTGTCCCTGTCCCCTCGGCCAGGATGGGCAGCCGGGCACGTGGGGCACGTGTGGCACAGGCAGGATACACAGCACACGCAGTACACGTGGCACATGCAGCACACAAAGGACATGTAGCACACACAGCACACATGAGACGCAGCACACGCAGCACATGCGGGACACGCAGCACACGCCGCAGCCACCCCAGCATGGGGCAGCAGGACAGGATGGTCCCGCTTCCCGGGCGGGATGCGCTTGGGTACCACCGTGCTTGGGGATCCCACTGCGGTAACCGAGGGCGGTGCGGAGCAGAGCCCCGGCCCCCAGCCCCTGCGAACCCCCTTTTCCTCGTGGGTCGGGGCGGGGGGCCCGGGGGGGNGGGCCCGGGGGGGTCGGGCTGGGCAGGCAGCGAGCACCCGCTGTGCCCGTCCCGCTCTCCCGGCCGGCGCGTTTTCCTCGTGTTCCTGCTGAAAGGGGCCGTGCACGAGCTGCGGCGCGTTAAAGCAGCATCCTGAATTTGAAAATAACCAATCTGTCAGGCTCGCTCCCGAGCGCTTTTTGGAAAACCCTGCAGGCGGGTGCAGGTGCCACATCAATATGTCAGCGCTCGGATGACGGGTTCATAATATTTTCTGCTTGCATTCCACTGTCTCCGCGTATTAGCAAACAGGCTGCTCCCCAGCGCTGCTCTCCAGAGCCAGGGGTTGCAGATTTAATAACACAATCGTCGTTGTAAATCATTAGTTGGTGATTCAGCGTGGAAATACCTCATTATCACTTAAGCGTGTGCAGTATGCAACTTATGAAAACCTCTGAATTATGACTAATTAAGTGCGGGCCGAAAAAATATCCCGGATCAGGGCTATAGACATCCACCACGGAGAATAATCCAGGTGAGGCCAAGAGCACCCCTGGGCAGCGGGGGGGGGATACAGCCCCGCGGGGCTTTGACGGGACAGCCTGTGGGGAGCAGCCCTGCGGTGCTCAGAAAGCTTCTTCCATTCCGAAGCACTGGGATACTCAGCAATGTCAACCTCTAATTAACGGAATTTTTTTTTTTTAATCTGCAACATGCTAATTAATTTCTGTATTAATCAGCGTATCTTTGAACACTGGCAGATTCCAAACCTCTTTGAAACAACTCTATTCTGCTTTGCAACCGCTGACCCCCAAAGAAGCCGGTAACTCCGCGCCCTGTGCCCGCTCGGCTCCTCCTGCTCTGTGGGACTGGAGCCATCGTGCTTAGAAACTGGGGGGGCTGCTGTGCCCCCCGCCTGAGACACTCCACCCTCGCAGCCCCGTGCCCCACAGCTCCCGCGGGATCCCCAGGCTGGGCTCAGGCAGCCAGCGGGGAGCAAGGAGGGACCGAACCGCCACCTAACGTGCCTCTCGCACTAAGAAAGGGTCCAAAAATAAGCATTTAATACGCTCTTGCATCCTGTCAAGGCTTTAAATAGATGTTTGGAGTTCAAATTTTAAAAACTGTTGAGCTCAAATCATTTATGACAACTTGGGAGCCAAAAATAAATGGGAACGAGGAAAGAGGAGGAGCCCGTCCCCACCGTGGCTGCCGAGAAGCGGTGCCCGTGGGCTGAGCCCACGCAGCAGCGGGCGCCTCTGGGGCCCAGGGGTGAAAGCGGGTTGTGATGGGGGTCACCCCGGGGGGGGGCTGGCCCCACGGTCACCCTGTCTTGCATGACATCGCCTGCCGAAGCCCGAGCCTGCGCCCGTGGGGGTTTACTGGAAGAGCTGCTTAACCCCCCCACTGCCCAACACGCTGGGGGTGCTCACTCTGCGCATCCCGTCCCCCGTGGCTTTACCCCGTCCTCCGGCAGCGGGGGGCAGGCAGAGCCCCCCCGGGGGCACCAGGCACCCGGGACACCCACAGCCCAGCGGCAGCAGCGCCGCTCGGGCACCGCGTGAAGGCGAAGGGCCACGGTTGGAGGGACCGGCCGTGTTTACCCCGCAGGGCAGAGGGTGGCAAGGGTGCTCGTCAGCAGGAAATTAAGCCAAAATGACACGTGAGCCACGGAAGAAGAGTATCTCTGAAATGCTCAGTCACCAGAGGGACCACCTGAGTGCGACGGGTTCTCATAATTTTGATCCATCGCGAAGGCGTTCTTTTACCCTATAAAATGTTAGACCCCACTTTAAACCAGTTTGTAGTACGGAAAGTGCAGGGAGCGCTTGCTCGGCGGCCTCTCCGAAGAGAGGGACCTGCAGAACTCGTTGCATATTTGCTCTGCTTCTTATAAATAGGATGAGCTCTCGTGAAGAGACAAAAATGAACAGCCTGCTACATCCCAGTTTAAAATAGCTAATTCTTGTCTAACATCCCGAGAAGGTGCTTTGGGTCCTTGGAAAACAGCCGCTCCTGGCCCCCTGCCCTCGCCCTCTGCCCCGCGCCGTCTGCCGGGAGGTGGCCGTGCCCAGCTCTCGCAGCATCTCCAGGGCCAACGGTGTCTGGAGACGCTACGCGATGTGTTGGGGGAAGAGCCAGGAGCTTTCCATCTCCTGGGAGAAGCTGGTTTCAAGCCGCCCTGCGGTGAGGGTCATCCCTGCGGAGCCGCTTTGGAGACTGCAGGGGGTCTGGGCACCTTTGCGGTAGCCCCGGCGGGGGTCTGTGCCCTGACCCCCCCACCGCTGCTGTGACAGCCTGGGAGCAGCTCCTCGGCTGGGGACACGTCTCCGCCTGCCCTGGGTCCCTGCTCCGCTGGGCTCTCACTGCGGGGGGGTTTGGGGCCGGGCGCTTACACCTGCGATGCCCAAACCTGTTACCGCATCTTGCTCTCTGAGAGGCCACCTGAGGGCAGGGTGACCCCCACGCCGCGCAGCTCTGTCCCCACCAGTGGGGCTGGGTCGCCCGCCGCTGCGTGGGGCAGCCCCCCGCCTCCCCCCCGCCGCCTGCCGCCCACGGTGTGCGCCGGGCCGTAAGCAATCGCTGCTCACGGGCTTTCCAGAAATACCCTGCTCTCTTGCTCGCTGAACTTTGATCTTTTATTCAATTTTCATTCTTCTGGAAAACCAAGAGACAAAAAGGATGCCCTGACGCTCCCCGGCAGGGAGGAGGCTGCAAACCCTGACTGTGCTGCCTGCCTGCAAAAACTAACAACAGGGCTGAGCTGGGGGGGGCTCGAGAGCAAGGGGCCAATTATTGCATGTTTTCTGGACTTTGCAGGAGCCGCCCCCCCCTGCAGCCATCACCCTCTGGCCGATCCGGGAGCCAAGCGTCCCCCTCATCCGCCTCCCCCGCTGAAACAGGCAGCCTGGGCCCTGCTCGCCTGCACCAGGGGGAGGAAGCAGCAGCTCCGCGCTCTGCTCCTAAACCAGCTGAGTAGGAGGTGATGGAAAAAACATGTTTTCCCAAATCCCCGGCACTTTCCGCTGCAGCACTTGGCTCTGGCTCCACCTGCATCTCGCCGCGCAGCTCAGCACGCTCCTGGCAGCCGCGGTCGCCAATTTTCTCTCTCGCACACGCACGTTCCCAAGGTGGGAATACGGCTGCGGCACAGGCTGCATGCACCGCTCCCTTGCATCATGCACTGGGTTTTAAATCCTCTCTGCAGAGAGCCTGGAGGGGGGCTCCCCATGTGCCGCAGCAGCATGGTGCCCTGCACCGCAGCAGTGCCACCGCCACCGTCCTCTCGCCGCGGCAGCACCAGCCCCTCGCCGTGGCACCGCTGGCCGGGGCTGCCCGGCGCCCAGCTGCCCGAAACCGCAGGCTTGCGCTGCAGAAAATCCCCAGCTGTGTTTAATCAGCGTTTTCCTTGGTCGTGTTGGAAATCTTTCAGGAGCGCAGCGTTGTTCCTGCTTATTGATGTTGCATTGCTTTCAGGGGGCTGATTCCCGAGCAGGTGCCCAGGCGGGTGGACGCCGGCGGAGTGGGCTGCGAGGGACAGGCGGGGGCTGCGCTCGGGGTGCAGACGCGGTTGCTTCCTGCCCGAGGGGCGAGGAATGAGGGAGCTGGTGCTGGGAAACAGAACTGGCCTGAGCAGCTCAGGCACTCATGAAAGCCAAGGAGAAGCAAAGGCGTGTGGATCCGCTGTCGGGGGGGGCATTGACTCTGCCCTGTGAGGCTCGTTGGCACCTGGCTGGGGAGACCCATCCCTGGAGGGGTTCAAGGCCAGGTTGGACGGGGCTTGGAGCAGCCTGGGCTGGTGGGAGGTGTCCCTGCCCAGGGCAGGGGGGGCACTGGGGGGGCTTTAAAGTCCCTTCCCTCCCAAACCACTCTGTGATTCCATGTCCCCAGGCAGGCAGTGCCACCGCTGCCATCACTGACCCCAACCTTGAGCCCTCCTCTTGCAGGGCTGCCAGGTGGGGGGGCCATCAGGCCCTGCAGGATCGGGCCCTCTCGCAGCAGGGGTGCAATGAAGCACGCTCTGCCACCCAGCCTCTGGGTTCGGGAGCTTCACACAAGCACCCCGCTGCAGAAGCCACGCTGAAAACAGTTTTGCGTGCAGCTCTTTCAATTACTAATCTCAGATATTAAAAGGACGTATCCCACAACAGCAGAACAATGTGGATGTGAAAATGAAACTTAATAATGAATAATTTGCTCTCTAGGGGAAAAAAATGCCAAATGGAAGTATATTGTGCTCGCAGTCATGTCATTGCAGATGTAATTTTGTGGTTCTTACCAACCCCTCATGAAAATAGCACGCCCGAGCAGCCCCCCCGCGAGCGCTGGGGGCTTCGGAGCCCGCCAGGGCAGAGCCCTCGGGACCACAACCCCCCTGGGCTGGCGGAGGGGGGTCAGGAATCCCAAATGCAAAGGTGTCAGCAGGAGCGGAGCGGGAATAATGAGCCGGGAGCAGCCTTGGGAAGCCGAGCATGGGGGTGTCAACAGCGGCGGAGGGGAGAGAGTAGCCTGGGAGCGGCGCGGCAGAGCCAGGCTTTGGGGACGGGTAAGAGCTGAGCGAATCCTTGGCTTTCCCTTGCCTGGGTTTTTTCCTTTTCTGTCTTTTTCCTCCCCCCAGCACAATGGTTATTGCACCCCACTGCACACTGTGGGGGGAGCGCAGGCAGAGGAGGGGGCCCAGCCCCTGCACCCAGAGCGGCTCCGTGGGAGCCCTGGGCCAGGCTGCCCTGCAGGGGGTCTTGGCCGGGGGGTCGGGGGCTCTGGCAGCACCGTGGGCAGGGGGTGCGTGCTCAAGCCCTGCGTGGGCAAGTGAGCAAGGTGGCTATTGGCACACTGAAATTGGCACCGGCAGAGCTGCCCCATCTCCCACCCTCCCTGCGCTCAGCACTTCGCAGCTCCATCAGCAGGAGAGCCCGGGGCCGGCCACAGCGCTGGGGTAGGGGCTCAGGACCTGAGAGTGGCCCCCTTGCCCCCCCTGCTAGCCCAGCCCGGCTCGCTGTGACTCTGCTCGCCAGGAAGTGTGGCGAAGGCAGAGGGACCCCCGCGCTCCTGCAGGGCATGTCCTGCAGAGCAGGTACCTGCTCGCATCCCAGGCTGGCTCCTTCCACCCCCGAAACCTCAGCTGAGAGGTGGGTGCGGAGGGTGACACCCCCGCAGCAGCGGGGGCGGCAGCAGCACCGCTCAGACCCCGGCAGAGCCACTGCAGGGTCGCGGGGCGGTGGCTCTGCCGGACGGGTTCGGGCTGTGCGGAGGGGACAGCTGGCAGGGGGGTTTCCAGATGTGGGCACCCCGTGTGCTCCAGGGGTGAATGCACTTCCCAGCACGGCCGCACCAGGCTCTTCCCAGGATGTTTATTCCCAGAGAAGGGTTTCCCTTGGCAGGCCAGCCCGTGCCCGCTGCAGGGGAGGCATCAGCCTTGGACGGGCGCAGAGTGGCCCAGGGGCCCGCACGTGCCGCACCAGCACCGGGGGGAGCACGACCGCGAGCGGGAGGGCGCTGGAGACACAGGCACAGCTCTTTGGGGGTGTCTGGGGGGGCTGCGAGCGCAGACACCCGGCGTGGGCTGTGCTGCGCGGGCACGTGGGGCTGAGGGAGCGGCGAGGAGACCTCGGTGCTGCTGCCGGGGCCGAGGGAAAGCTGCACCTCTGCCCCGCGCCCGAGCTCGGGAGGGGCTGTGCGGCTGCTGGACACACATCTGGCACCCACATCTGGCACCCACATGCCGCTGGCGGGGTGTCGATGCGCAGAGCGGCCACGTAGAGCATCCCAGGGCTGCTCCGTCTGGGCGGGCGGCGGGTCCCTGCCTGCTGCTGCCGCCCAGCTCTGCCTGGGACACCCCAGGGGACACCCCAGGGGACAGCCCAGGGGACAGCCCAGGCTCCTGGCACTGCCAGGCAGAAGCAGGGTGTGGGGCGGGGGGCTCAGGCAGGGCGGGAGCAGGACAAGGCTGCCATCTACAGACCGCCGGGGGGTGGGGATGGGGATGCTGGTGGTCCCCGGACCCCCCCGGGCAGCGGCATGAGCGGCCTTGGCTGCTGGGAACCAGCTGATGCCAAAAGACTTGATCCCGCGGCGAGGGGCCCCGGGAGCACCCCCAGTCCCGGCGCGGCTCCGCGGGGTGCCCCGCAGCCGCCCCCCCCTGCGCTCCCCCCGGGATGCTGCTCGCTGCCCGCAGCCAAGCGCCCTGCCCGCAGGGAGTGCACGGGCAGCCGGGCGAGAAGAGGCTCAGTTTATGCCACGTCGTGTAAATTGATAAAGCATGCTAATGAGAGCTGCATCTGCCACAAATGCTCTCATTAGGCTTTGGTCATGCGTTAATATTTAATCGGGATCTCTCAGCCGGGGCGAGCTGGGCCGAGCACCCGGACTCCCGGCCCCTGGCTGCCCGTGGGGCGGGATGGGGCTGGGGCAGCTCCAGGCAAAGAGCTGAGCGGAGATAAGTGTCACAGCAAAACCAGCCTGGCACATCCCATGGTCCCGCTCTGGTCACGGCTCAACCCTCCCGGCACCAGGACATCGGGTGGGAAGGTCCCACACATCACCCTCAGCCTCCCCGCCGTGGTGGCAGAAGGAGAGCCGTGTCCGCTGCCAGCCTGCAGCTCCTCCAGCCCTGTGCGGAGCAGCCGGAGCCGCTCTGCTCTTCGCCCTGGCGGTGGCCATGCCCTGTGTGCCAGCCCGGCGGGGGGCTGCGGCGTGTGCCACGCGCTGCGGGCGAGGGGCTGGCGGGCCCTGCGCCAGCGTGTTTCAATACTGCAGCGATTTTCCCGGTGAACAACCAGCACACACCGTGCCGGCAGCAAGCGGGGCGCAGGCTCTGCAATCCCGTTTGAATGTCTTGCCCAGGCTGTCTGTCCCCAGGACCGCCCTGCTGCCAGGACACACCAGGGGTGTCACACCGAGACCCTGGGTGCCACCCCCGGGGTGCCGGGGGACGGTTACTCCGAGTGTCCCAGCCCTGGATGCGGATGTGTGGATGCAGCACGGGCGGATTTGCCGGCTTTGGCCCTCGGCTCGCACAAGAGCGGTTCTCCGTGCCGCGGTGGTGCCGGGGCCAGTGCCCTGCGCTGGGGCAGAGCCGCTGGCAGCCTCCATGGCTCCTGCAGCCTCCATGGCTCCTGCAGCCCGGGCCGGGCAGGGACCCGCGCACGGTCCATATGGCAGGTGACATCCAGGGGAGAAAATGCAGCCCCCACCGCCACCATGGGGACCCCCCACCCCGGCACCTGCACCAGGACATGCGGCCACTGGCCCCCACCCCCCCACGGGGTTCAGCGGCTCCCATCGCCCTGGATGGTGCCGGAGCCCGCTCTGCTGGAAGGGTGGCGCGGATGCTGGGCGGCGGGAAAAGCAGGATGTCCTGCAGGGTCAGGATCAGTGAAAACCAGTTGTAAGACTGGGAGCTTTGGGAAGTTTAGCCTGCTGGCAGCCCTGGCACATCGCCCCGCGGTACCCGCTGGGCACGGGGGCCTGCCGCAGTCTCCGGAGCAGGGTGGAGGTGCCGGGCCCTTCCAGACCCACGTAGCCAGAGGGTTCAGCGGCTCCGGGGAAGGGAGCGCTGGGAAGGGGAGGCATTAGGAGGTATTTGCAATTTCCTCCCACCCCAGGGGGATTTTCTCTCCCCTCTCCAGAGGGCAGCAGGAGAAAGCTCACTTTTCCTCTCCCTCCAAGACCTACTTTAATAACAGAAGTATGCGGGGGAGGCCGGTGAGCACAAATAAACCCAACAGTGAAGGGAGCGCGCCTCGCCCCCAGGGCCCTGCTGGGAGCCCCAGACGCCGCAGCTCCCACAGCTCAGCCCCACGGCAGCCCCACTCCTGGTGAGCGCGTCCTGCGCTCTCCTGCCCCCTGCCAAAGGGGGTTTGCCCCACCAGCAGCAGCCGTCGGCCAGCACTAAATGCAGCCTGGACGGGACACCCCAGTCCCGCAGAGCTGGGACCCGAAGGGACATCCCAGCCCCGCAGAGCCAGGATCCGATGGGACATCCCAGACCAGCAGAGCAAGACCTGGGCATCCTGGCCCCCAGAGCCGAGAGCTGGTGGGACTCCGCAGGCCACAAGCAGACCAGCCTTTTGCTTGGCTGCAGGAAGCGGTGTGTCAGCACCGGGATGGCTGAATTCACGCGACACCCCAGCAAACACTGCCAGAGAACCCCTTCACTCTCCCGCCCCAGGCCGTGCTCACCCCGGGCACGTCCAGCTCGGCGCGGCTGGGGGACAGCAGGTCCCTTGGTGCCACCTCCCTCCCAGTGCTGCCCAGACCGCAGCCCCGTTTCTGCCCCTCCTTTTGGGGCACCAGCCCCACTGCCGTCACGGCGGCATCGTGAACCAGCAGCTTCTGCAAAGGAACTCAGGTTGGGAGCGAGCCCTGTTTACCCTGAAACAAATGTTCACATCCCTTGGAGCTACTCAGCTACATAATCATCAAAACCAACACGGGACCCGGGGCTGCTCTTGCTTTTTGTACTTGCCCACTGGCCGCTCACAAAGATAAAAGGCTTGGCTCCGGCCAGCCGCAGCCAGTCCCGCGGGCTTTGTCTGGCTCAGCTTGCCCTGCTTTCCCACCGGCGGTGGCACCCCGTCAAGGGACGGCAGCGCCGGTGCAGGTGGGAGCACCAGGAGAGCCATGGGTGCAGTGGGAGCACTGGGAGAGCCATGGGTGCAGTGGGAGCACTGGGTGCAGTGGGAGCACTGGGAGAGCCATGGGTGCAGTGGGGGCACAGGGGGAGCCACCGGAGCCGCCAGCGGTGCTGCAGGACTCAAGCTGCTCTCGCCCGTGGCTCATGCCTCCTGCTAACCCCGAAACGTGCGGCTTTTCCAAAGCAGCCCGAGCCCTGTCACGGCTGGGAGGAAAAGCTGGGGGGGTCGTGTTTTCCCTCAGGCAGGGGGGGTGGGCAGGGGGCCTGCACTGGTGGGATGCTCCTGTGGCCCTTTGGTGGTGTCACAGGCTTGCCCTACCCCCCCCACACACACATCCCACCATCCAGAGCAGCGGGGACATGATTGTCACTGTCACCAGTGAATCGTGGGTGGCTGTGGGGGGCACACCCCAAAGCCAGGGCGAGGGGCGAGGGCCGGGTCCCAGCCCTGGGGGGCACGGGGAGCGCACAGCCCACGGCTGGCTGCAGGGGGGGGCTGGCGGTGGCACAGCTTCTCACTTGCCCCCTTCGCCCAGCAAATACCCTGGGGACACTCTGGGGGTGAAGAATCACCCCAGAGGTTTGTCCTGACGGGCACAGACCCCCCCCACCCACGCACGGACGCCTCTGGAGGTGTTGTTGATCCAGTTTAACCTGGTCCAGCCCAACGGGTCCTGCCCTGCGCCCAACGGCCGGCTACACGTGCCGAGCGCGACGGTCGCGGGGGACTCGGAGGGCAGCGGGACACAACTGCCGCTTGGACGTGTGCCTGACCGGAGCGGTTGGGGTGTGCGGGCAGAGGGGGCTTCTCCCCCTGTCCCTGGCAGCGTGCGGTGCCGCCATGAGACAGGGCATGAGGCAGGGAAACATCTGTCTCCTCTCCTCACAGATGTTTTAAATGGGACAGTTTGTACCTTCCAGCGAAGTCAGTCACTGGACATGGCCTCGTCCGGCGGCCCAAACCCCTGGCTCTGCACGGCTCGGAGCCGGGGAGGCCACGGCACCTCTCGCTGCCGCCTGTCCGCAGTCCCGGGCGCTGTGCGCTCCCGGCGCGCTCCCGGCTGGCAGCACGGGGCTCCCTGCGCACGTTACCTGTCCCTGGAAGGCTTTTGTTAGCCCCAGTCAGGGAAAACGTTCCCCAGCTGTGTTTTCCATGCAGGGGGAGGCTGGGACACCAGGGCAGGCTCCTGAGTCAGCAGGACATGTGTGGGTTCCCGAGCGTGCCCACGCCGCACGCCCGGCACATACAGCAAGTGGAAGATGCCAAAGGGCTTAGGGCGACCCCGGGTGCTGCGGCAGACACCATTCCTGAGCGTGCCCAGCCGTAGATCCCACACCTTTCCCCTGGGACGGCCACTGCACCCCGAGGTGACGCGCTCAGCCGTCATCCCAAGAGTGCCGAGGGAGCGAGGGCAGCGGGGGGAGCACACGGAGCCGGCCAGGCTGGCCAGTGCCATCGCCATCTCTCCCCCTCACGGTAGCCAATAAACCTGGGCCGAGAAAAGAATGAATGGCAGCCGCGGGTGCCCTGAGCTGACGGTCGGGGGGGGCACAGGCTCTGGGGGCCGGTGCTGAGGCTCCCACAGCTCACTCTTCTCCAGCAGTGAAAAAAAGTCTTGGAAAAAAAAGGCTATTTCCACCTGAAAGGTCACCCTGTGCTTGCTCGGTGCTGGCACGTGGCCTGCGAAAGGTGACAACGGCCCCAGGGTGAGGGGGAAGGGAGAGGGCGAGGGGGGGGACGGACAGTGACCCGAAGGGGGGACACAGGGCACGGCTATCGACGGCTGCTTTGCTGACTCCACCTTTCCCCGCGAACCCTCCTCATCCCTGCCTTCCAGCCCGGCTGGCATCCCCGGTGCGGGCAGCGGGGCTGCGGGAGCAGGGAGGTGCCAGCCCCGCCGCCCCAGCCAGGGCTCTGCCACCCACCCCCAGCCCCGCGCCGGGGGACGAGGGTGGCTCCAGGGGACAGTGGTGGGGGCCGTTAGGGCCAGCCCCTCGCCTCAGCCCCACAGTACCCCTGGCGACCCTGCCGTTCTGTGAGTCCCCATGGCCCATCCCAGTGCCGGGGACGGAGGGCTGTGGCCGCTGCCGTCTGCTCAACCGAATTCCCCGGCTTGCTGTCACCACTGAGCGCTGGTGACTGCCAGGCCGGACCCGGCCACGCAGAGGGGGGACGTCCCCCACCCTGAGGGACATCACTCCCACCTCGGGAGGACCCTGACCATGGGGCGGTTGAGCCAGGAGCACCCGTTTGGCATCACCCCGCCAGCGGCTCCGGGGGCGTCCCGGGGGTCCGTTTTCCTCTGACTCATGCCCGGAGAGGATCTCCGGTCTCCCCCGAGCATCCCCTCATGCGTGCGGTGCGGGACGGCTCCCCGGCGCTCGCCGATGCCTGCGCAGAGTGACTCCATGCTTGTGACAAGCTCGCACACGCCCGGGCTGGGAGCGGAGATCCGGATTCCTGGGCTCCAGCCGTGGCTGCGCTGGAGCTGAAGCCGGGCGGGTTGGGGTGCTCCGGGGAGAAGGCGCTGGGTGGTGGCCCCCCAGCCCCCCCGGCGGGCAGCGCCGGCGCTGGCCTCCTGCTGCCTCCCCACCGGCGCGGAGCAAATGCGTGCCCGGCGGATGGACCCGGCATGGATGCCCTCCTTGAGCCATGGCCCTCCGGCGTGCCGAGGGGGAGGCATCACCCAGGAGAGAGCTGCAGGACAGCGCGGGGACACGGTGACATGGGGAGCTACCTCGGGGCACGGGATGGGGTGTCACCTCGGGCAGGGACGGGGTAACGGACCTTCCCCGGCCGCCCGCAGTGGGGGTCTCTCGCCTGTCGGAAGTGAGGCACCCCCAGCCCCAGTGCCCCCCGGCAGTGCCGCGGCGGTGGGCTGGGGAGGGCGGTGGTTGTCAGTGCCTTTCTGCAGCGTCAGATGAATCCACCCGGCCGAAACCCCGCGATTTACACAGTTAATCCGTCGGCGGGCAGGTCCCCACCCGCGCCCGGCCCGGCCGGGGTGCGGGGCTGAGCCCCGGCGGGCGCAGGGCCCAGGGGGACGGTCCCACCCCGCAGGGAGGGGACTGAGGTTATGAAATTTGTGAATGGGGAGTGTCCGGGGGGCTGGAGCAGCGGGAGCCCACGGGGCGCGGGGCACTCGCTGCGGGCAGCGCGGGCAGGACGGGGGCTGCGGCGCCGGCAGGGCCAGGCGCACCCCCAGCGCCCACCCAGCGCCTTCCCGCGCCGACAGACGATGCCGACCCGAGGGAAGAGGCAACCGGTGATGTCCTAAACTTTATTTCACCCATTAGTGGTCTGGCTTGCTTTTGGCGCTTTATATTCCGAAGTTTTAAGGGGGAGACGTCCCTTGAGGCCGCTCTCATCTCCTTATCACTTTTCCAGCCCAGCTTCTTCTCTGTAACTGTTGGACGGAGAACTGATAAGGGTATGCGAGTGCCATGAGCGACCGGGCGCGCTGTCCCCGCGGTCCCCGCGCCGGCGGGGCGTGCTGCTGGCTCCGCTGCAGAGGGTGGCTCTGAGCGACGCCGGCTGCAGAGCCAGCTCAAGGGTTAAAGAAATGTGGGGTTTTTTTCACTGAGGGCTGGCAGGTTCTGTCATTCCTGGCTTTTTCTCTTTCAGCATCTACAACAGGTCTCCAAGAGGAAAACGTGGGGTTTTTACAAAGGTCTTGAAATACTGTTTGCACAAGGGGTCCTGAAATGCTCTTTTAGCGCATTACTGTTTGCTTGCGTTTTGGTGGAGTTGGCTTGAAATTCTTTGGAATTGGTGTAAAGACTGAAGGCTTACAAAAGTAAGAAATAAGTGCCGCGTCAGTGTAGATCTCCTATGCTTTATATATGTCTGGAATTGTTTACATTAAAAGTAATTTATTCCAAATGTTTACTTTATTTTAAAGGTAAGTGCTGGCGATACGGCTCGAACTGCAGCTGATGAAAGGAACTGCGTTGCCAGAAAAGCAAATATCCCCGTGAGCTGGAGGAACAAAGCCAGGATTTAGGGAAGCAAAGCAAAGCGGGAGGTAAGGGGGTATTTGCCCGTGTCCCCATCGAGCTGGAGACGTGGCACAAACCGCTGCTCTAAAGCACTGGGGATTTGCTTCACATTTCCAGCCTCTTTTTTTTCCAGTTTTCCAGCCATCCCAGTCCATGAGCTCTTCCCTTTCTGCCCTGGAACGCTGTGCAGGAGCGGGGCGCGGGGAAGGGCTGTGTGCAATGCCGGAGCCACACCGGCGTTCCCGGGGACTCGTCCCANAAGGGGCAATGCCAGCGTGGGCAGCCCCTGCCCCCAACTCCCTGCATTCCCCTCGCATCAACAGAGGCTCGGGGGGGGTCATGGAGCCACCCTGGGGTGGGTGCCCCAGATCCCCTCGGTTTCCAGGGGCAGGGATGGAGGTGGACGAGGCAGCTCAATTCAGGCACCGCAATCAGCGTCTGGCCTGGGGAGGGGGTGCGCCCCCCGAACCCGGGTGCTGCCTTCAGGCTCACTCCTGCCTACACCTTCCCCCCAGCCCCTGCCTGGGCCCGATCCTGACCCCTTAGACCTGGCCTGGCCCCGGACAGTGAGTCGGAGGCGCAGCACCAGTAGGGGAATTTTGGCCCCCTGGGCTCGTTCCCCTGTGGCCAGGGGGGCCAACAGCTCTCTGCACCCGCTGCGGCTGTTTGGGGAGCCCCAGGCTGCACCCTGGGTGCTCTCCCCCCATTGCAGGCGGCACAACGGCAGCCCCCGCCGCCAGCAGGGAGACAGGGCATCGCCGCTGGCTTGTGCTCCTGCAGCAGTTGGCCCTCCCCACAAAATTCGAGTGTCCCCTCGGAGCAGAGAGGGAAGTACCAGTATTTGGGACAGGCTCCGTCACCCCTTGCTTTCAGCTTTGCTAGCCGGAGTCACGAGATGAAAACCTCAGAGTGCATGATGCCCCCCCTGACTCAGAGCCCAGGCACAGGGTAGCGGGATCGGGTCCCCCCCGCCATGGCTCTGCAGAGCAGGGGAGGGGGTTGTGGGGGTGGTGGCGAGCAGACATCCCAAGCAGGCTGGCACCAGCGGGCACGGAGCACTCGGGGGTCCCAGGACATCACCTCAGCCCACCCACCCGGCAGGGAGCAGGAGGGGCACCGTGCTGCTCTGCAAACGGCCCCTCCGCCGGGCAGGGCTGCTCCCCTCGCCCGGGGAACTGGGGAGGTGGCACTGAGCCCCAAAAACAAAGTGGGGGCAGAGGAGGTTCCTCCTTAAATTCCTCCCATGAGCTGGCCCAGGGGACCAAACCCAGGTGCCGCAGCATCCCTCGGCCTCGATGGGCGCCGAGGTTTTCCTGGGGAGGCGGCAGCAGCATGCTGAGAGCCGAAATCTGCCCGGAGCCACGAAGCAGCCGGGGGCGAGCGGCTGCATTCCCACGGCCACTTCTGCATGAGGGGTTCAGCGGCGGGACGGGACCTCATCTGATCCCTCTCCAAACAGCCGCCAGCGAATTGTCAGTGTGCAGTGGGATTTCACCCATGGCAGGTGGTGTGATTAGCCATGAAAAGCAGGCTTAGTGCGGGCTGGAAAACTACTGAGGCAGCCGAATTCCCTGCACCGGCCCCAGCCCAGCCCCGGTGATGGGGAGCCGTGGCCGGAGGGTGTCGGAGCAGAGGGAGAGCAATGGCTGAGCCAGCACCGGCACCGCTGCCGTGCAGCCGCTTCCCTCCCAGAGCACGTAGCCCTTATATTAAATCCATAAATAGGAAATTCCACTTCTTCAGAAGAAAACAGAATCCGGATATTTCATAAGTGTCCCGGTGGACATGAAAGCCGAATCAGGAAATTTCACTCAGCAGCGATATTAAAATTGCCGGAGACCTTCAGCCGTGGCAAAGCCCCTGTGCCCGGGGCCCAGCGCAGCGCGAGGGCTGGCTGCGGGACACGCGTGCCACAGCCCCTCGGCCGCGACGGCTGCGTGTGTCAGCATCCCTCACATCCCCCCTTCCCACCCAGCCCCCACAGCTTACAGCCGCTATCTTCTCCGCAAGACGTGACCCCAGGTTTAGGAGAGCCGGGCTGCAGCTCCAGGAGAGGTCCCACGGGCAAGCATCGCCTCCCACCCGTGGCATTCCCGGCTGCAAAAGCGAGCCCCCCTCCCCTGCAGCCACGGCCCCGGCAGAGCAGGCGCTGCCCTGCTGCCCGCCCCGAGCCTGCGTGGGCAGCACAGGGGCCCAGCGCCCTGCCCGCATCAGCCGGGCGCGCTGCGCGACCACCGCCCGTCCCGGGACCAGGCGCGGAGGGACCAGGCGGCCGGGGCAGGGACCGCAGTGGCCAAGAGGCTTTTCCGGACAGAGCGGCGGGGGGAGGCAGGGGTGCGGTGTGGTGGTGCGGGACGGGGCGGTGGGGCAGGCGGGGGGAGGCTGGGGTGAGTGTCCCTCTGTGCTGGAGGACGTGCTGCCGCTGGAGGTGCAGATGCCACGGCAGAGC
>VXBO01005136.1:759322-769353 GCA_013400135.1 Rhinoptilus africanus
CCCCCCTACCCACAGCAGCAGAGGGAAAGTGGGGGGGGGGGGAAGTGAAATGGGTGGGTGACTCCGGGGGGGCCCACGCCGCACCGTCCCACACCGGGCACGGAGGCGCCCCGAGGTTTCCCGGTGTCGGGACCCCCGATGGCCCCGGGGGAGGGTCCCGGGCCGGGGGCTGCTTTGTCTCCCACTGCCCTGCCAGGGCCGGCGGCTCCTCCCGGGCTCCGTTTGTGCAGCCTTTTGATAGCTCCCTGTTAATCAACAGGATGCGGTAGTTAAATTAGTTATAATTAATTAATTAGTCAATCATTAGTAGTTTCTTTGTAAGCAGCCTGTGTGGGCAGAGGAGGGGGAGTGATGGGAGTGGAAGGCGGCATCCCAGATCCCAGCCTCCCACCGGGCCTGGACCCATCAGCGCCACGAGCTCCACCGGGCTCAGCCGGGGGGTTCCCGCTCCGCTCCGCGCTCCCGACCTCAGCTCGGTTGCTCCTCGCGCCGCTGGCTCAGCCCGGCTGCACGCCGCGGTCCCTGGTGTGTGCGGGTGCCCTGGGCCGGCCTCGGCTGGAGGGAGCCCCCAGACCCACGGCTTTCCCAGGGAGACCCCCGAGAGGTCACCACAGGGACCCTCTCCCCAGCATCCCTCTGGAGCTGGGGGTCACTGGCTCCTGAGAGGTGCCTGGGGGGCCGCAGCTTTGGCAGCGGTCAGGGTTTGGGCAGCAGGACGCAGGGCTGTGACCGCTCCCCGGCTCCCACCCCGGAGTGACAGCTCCCCCCGTGGGAGCCCGGCACGGCCCCAGCCACCGCGGGCAGAGCCGGGGTCACCCCCGGCTGGGCCGGGCTCCTCTCTGCCGGTGGGCTTCCATTAACGCCCCCTTTCAGTAGCGGTCACGTTATATGCCCCTAAAATGGTAAATTAGATCACAGTAACCTGAGCTCTGCTACGCGCCGAGAAACATTCCCGACCTGAGCTTGGGAGGTGGCCGGGAGGATCAGAGCTGGGCACCTGCGGCGGGGGGGCGGGAGCGTCTTCCGCGGTGCCCAAGCATCCTGTGGCCTCTTGTTCCTTTGGACGCTGGCAGGGCTTGGTTTAACCTCTCAGAAGGTGTTTTTAGCTGGTTTTGCTGGGCCACAGTGCAAGGAAGGTTTTTCATTTGTAAGCTGGCTGAGGAGAGGCAGCGTAGAGAGAGGGGAGCGCAGGCGTCGTCCCGCTCTACCGTGCAGCTGGAAATGTCGGGGAATAAGCAAAACGGTGGGCTTGTACCGCAAAGAGCGGGCCAGCATGAAGTGAGCGAGTGTTGCCTACACTCCTTACGTTTATTTTACGTATATTCCTTGTTGAGAATTAGGCTCCGATTCAGCGTCTGCTGGAGCACCGTCACCTTAGCATCAGCTGAGCAGGTCACGTCCTGGGTGTCCTGCCAGGCCCGGAGGGGCCAGGAGCAGGGAGTTCCTGCGCGTTTTATTGCCGCGGCTCCCCACCTCCGCTGCCCCCGCGGCGCTGGGTTTCCCTCGGCCCGTGGTGTCCCCTCCCGTGGGAGGGTGAGCGCTGGCAGCTCCTGTCCTCAGCACGGCCATGGGCACCCGCGAGGTGTCCCCGGGACCTGCTGGGGCCGTGCTCGCCGTGGGGACAGCGGGGGGTTGGTGGCAGAACGGTGCTGGGCGGCCGAGATGTGCCGGGATCTTTGTGCCTGTCCTGGGCAAGGAGCCCTCGGGATGAGTCACATTCCCCGCCGAGGTCCCTGAGCCTTCCCGCAGGGCTTGACCTTGGGGACTGAGGACTGTGATCCCATGACGAATGTTTTCCCTTTGTCCGGCTGTCCCACATTTCCTCCTGCAGCCCCGGCACAGCTCGGCTTCTCGCGGGGACATTCGCGCTGGGACAGGGACGCGGCTCAGCCCACCTGCGTCCAGGCACAACGTTCTCTAAAAAAACCCATTTCTGTCAAAAAAAGCATGGTGCAGTGGAGCGAGACGCGTGAAGTCAGCCAGGAATGGTGCTTTTGCTGGAGTGGGCAGGGGGGAAGTCTGTGCTGGAAAAGCCCTTGGAGCCACCACTCTCCTCTGCCCGGGTATCGGTGGAGGAGCGGCATTCTCTCCGCTGGGAGAACGCGCACCTAATGGAGTTTATTTCCCAAACTTTAAATTAAGGGTCAGGGAAAACATGGTGTTAAATTTTTCCTGCTGGTGGTCTTTACTCTCTGTCATCCCGATGGCAGTAAAGTATTCCTAAGGAAAACAAATAGAAACAACATGTGAGCACCCTGCGTAAAAATCTCCTGGCAAGAGCGTGGAGCTTCCAGGATGGCTTTGTGCTACCGCCGTCCTCCCGCTTCTCTGAATGTTCTCCACAAAGGAGCGTAGGTTTTTTAGCACAGGAGAAGTGACCGGGGGTGGGGGTGGGGGGAGGCTTCTTGTTTGCTAGATGCCAGGTCTCCTGCGTCGCTGTGAACATTCTCAAGTGGGAAGAAAAGCCTCATCTCCCACCCTTCCTTCCTTCCTCCCAGCCTTCCATCCTTCCTTTCTTCTCCGGCCAGGGCTGATTTCTCAGCAGAGGGACGGAGGGAGACGGGAGGCGTCCGGGTCGCCCTTTTGTGCAGGGCAAGGAAAAACCTGTAGGAAGTTGCTGTGAGACTTGGCGAGGGGCTGCCGGGGTGAAACAGGGAGAAGGGGGTGACGGGGAGCAGCGGAGGCTGGGCAGGGCCCTGCCTTAGACCCAGGTCCGTCCTCAGCCCTGGGGTCTGTCCCGGAGTCTCCGGGGGCATCCCCCGTACAAAGGGATTTAAAAAAAACCAAGGCATATTATTTTTCATTTGAAAGGGACAATGTCCCGCTCAAGGCTGGGGGGGCCCAACAAGTTACACGGGGTTTGTGTGGGTCTGTGGGAGTGAGACGGGGATGGGGAGCTGAGGGTCTCGGGGGGCAGGGATGGAGGGACTGGTGTACGTTGGGACCCGGCTGCCGGCGCGGTGAGGGGCAGGAGCGCCGGGTTTGCCCCAGGGCCCTGTGCGGCTCAGCGGTACACAGCTCACGCGGGAAATCAGGGAAATCCCGCTTTACCCCCCAAAGTGGTAGTTGCTCCAGGAGGGGCTCAGAGGAGGGAAAGGGCGGCGCGGTGCGGAGCGCGGTGACGGGGACATTTCCTGTGGGTAGCTGAGTAGGAATCTACAAAGGAGGAAAATTTGTGATTGTTCTTCACCTTAGAAGGTTAAAAATTAACTGGATCAACCAAGAGCTGGACCTGAGGATTGCTGCCAGCAGCTCGGGTGAAGAGCTTTGGGATGCGGCTGTGAGTGGCAGTGCAGATGGATGGGATGCTGCTCCCCAGGGAAAGCAGGAGGGATGATGCCACTGGAAATGCCACAGGGTTTTCCGGCAGGGGGTGGCACAGCGTGAGCGATGGGGAAGGGTCTGACAGACCGTCCCCGAAGGTGGCGGCAGGTCGGGGTCACAGGGATGGAAATCCATCTGATGTGCTGGGAACGTGCCACGTGGAAAACGCTGGTGAGGATGGACGTGCAAGCAGAGAGATTTTGGTGGAGAACATTTAACAACGGGGATCCTTACGGCTCTGGAGGAGCAGCGGGAGCGATGGTGGGGACAGGAGCCCGGCGGGAGGTCGGGGCTGCGGGCGCTGCACGGGGCTGTCGGCACCCGGAGGTGGCTGTGGGGGCTGAGGACCCCCCGNGGGTTATTGAGGCTGAACACACGGCACAGCTCTGGCCTGAGAACAGCCTAAAAATGGCCCTGCTCAACAGTTCCCGCTGCTGCCCGTCTGTGCGCGCGTGTGCCGGTGTGTTTGCCCCTGGGAAGCGCCCACGGACTGGGGGGTCTCGGTGCTGCAGCGAGAAAAGCAACTTCCAGTGCAAGTGTGTTTTACATGGATGCTGTGACGCCAAGCAACCGAAATGCGTGAATTTAGTTAAAATCAAGACTCTGTTCTTCATCTGTCCCCCCTTGCTCTTCAGCACATTCTGCAGGCCCCTGACGGGCTCGCTTCCCTCTGGCGTGCAAACCCCGGGGTATCTCCAGCGCAGCCAGCGAATGACGGACACCAAGAGGCTTTGGCTAAGAAGGAAATATCAGTCGGTCCTTTACAGGCTTTATCTCCGCACATCAGTTTGGGGAAGAATGTGTTTTAACTGGGAAGCAGCACGTGGACGTGGTCATTGTTTTACTTCCACGTCTCGTGGATGTGAAACCGTATTTCTGCATCAGCCTTGCGCTCCCAGGTGCGCTTTGCTGGGCGGCGCGGGAGCTGCCGTGGCTAAAAAGGGGAATTTCGTGGGGGATTGCAGGCTGAGGCCACAAACGGCCGGTGCAGAAGTGAAATCTCTGGGGCTCGCTGTCCCTCTGAAGCCTTCGACGTCCTTCCCTAGGAGCCGCGGCGCCGGGGCTGGGCTTGTCCCCGGGTCACGGGGCCAGGGCGAGCCAGGCTTTGCCCCCGGCGAGCAGAAGCCACCCTGGGCTGGAGCCCATGCCCTGCCCCTGGCCGTGAGGGAGCGGAGGGGGCGGAAGGACGGGCAGAGCTGCAGGAGGAAGAGCGCTCGCTGCTGCCTCTAAATTTATCTTTCCTGTTTCTCGGTCGCAGCCGTGTCTCGTGTCCATGCTCCGTGGTGCCGGGTCACTTCTCCCCTGGCTGCCCTTTCTCCTGACATCCCGCATCCATGTTATCCAGCTTGTAATGAGCTCTCTGTCCTTTCCCTGATTTTTCTTTTAATTTTTAATTCTCTCAGTACTCCCTGGTTGGTTTTCCCTTCCTTCACCCTCGGTCTGTTCTCGCATCCTGAGACCTGCCACCGCTTCGGCACTTTCTCCCCCCCCTTGCTGAGTCCCTCTGTCCCACCATACCTCGCCGGTGTCACACCCCCGTCCCAGCTCCGCCGCTGCTCCCCCTACGCAGCTCCGGTATGAATGCTTGGGACACTCTGAGCGAAGGTTTCGGCCATAATATGCCCGGCACGGAGCCAGCGGGGGATGCAGGGAGGTGCCAGCCCACGCCAGCTTGTCCATGCTCATCCTGGATCCCCCTGGGGAGATGCTGAGCCTGGCCGGGAGGGCAAGAGATGGCCAGGACTGGCCGGGAGGGTCCGAGGTGTCCAGGACTGGCCTGGCTGGCGGCTGCTCTTGGGAAGCGTTAGTTGCTGTTGTAAGGATGGAGACTGTGGGGAGCTGGATCCTGTTCCCAGCCAGGACACGCATCCATGGGCGTTGTGGGACTTGCTCTCCATAGAATCACAGAGTGGTTTGGGTGGGAAGGGACCTTAAAGCCCCCCCAGTGCCCCCCCTGCCCTGGGCAGGGACACCCCCCACCAGCCCAGGCTGCTCCAAGCCCCGTCCAACCTGGCCTTGAACCCCTCCAGGGATGGGGCAGCCACAGCTTCTCTGGGCAACCTGGGCCAGGGGCTCACCCCCCTCACAGCCAAGGATTTCTGCCGCAGATCTCATCTCAGTCTCCCCTCTGCCAGTGTAAAGCCGTTCCCCCTCGTCCTCACTGCATGCCTTTGTCAAAGGAGGGCATGCCCTTCCTCACAGAGGACTTTCCCCTCTCCAGGACTGAAACAGGGGCACCATAAAACCTCGGCTTTAATATCTCCCAACTCTGTGCCAATTGCAATCTTTTTTTTTTTTTTTTGGATCTGTCTGAGAGTTACCGTTTTCGGGCAGGGATCAAGCCGCCCTCCTGGGTTTGCGCTGGGCTGTGCCCCGGAGATGCGGATGTACCTCCTCCCTGGCTGCTCCGCGCTGCCCATGCCGGGGGTTCACCCCCCGGCCCCCGGCGCTGCCCCGGGCACGGCAGCTCATGGTGGGTGTCCGGCCGCACGCCTGGCTTCGTGGCACGGCTGCCCTCCGGGGAAACAGCGACTTTCTGGAAGAACAGAAGTGTAGGCAGAACTGAAAGAGCCTTTTCCGTCAGTGGTGCCAAGCCTCTTCGCAGACTTTCTTCTCGTCCTTCCCCGTTTTACGCCTTGGCCGTTCAGCGCGCGCTTGTGAAGCCCGTCAGGGTAATTGCAGAACTCGTCTGCAGAGAGCGAGCCTTGATTTATGGGGGCTGGATTGGTTTGGTTTCATTTTATGATTATCAACAAGGGACACATATAAGCAAATTATTTCAACAGCTGAATATTCTGTATATTTATAGGACTTTCTCGCTGTAAGAAGAAAGCGTGTAGAATGCAGCAATTATGCAGATTGTGATGAAAAGGGGGACGGGGGTGGTTCGAGCCGACCCGGGTGTGAGCCAGCCCTTGGTGCTGCCAAAGCAAAGGCAAAACTATAGACAAACCCAGCCCTGTAGAAACTTATGAAATATTTATTAAGATGAGTAAAAAGTACACACATCCCCACCCCCCTCAGTCCCGGCCAGTGTTTGTCCACTGTGTTTTCCATTATATTTGGCAATAAGCTCTTTCCGAGTGCATCCCACCGGTGGGTGTCTCATTCCCTCGGTGCCTGCGGCAGCTCCCAGCCCCGTGTTTGCCCTGCACCGGCCCCGGTTTCGGGAGAGAAGTGGCCGCAGGGCACGCTGCTCCGCAGGGGCGAGCTCCGGGCTGTGCCCGTACCTGATGCTCCGGCGGCGCGACACCCTCCGGACAGCGGCGCCAACCTCTGCCCTTCGAGCGCCATTTGAAAACATCGATAAATACGAAATTTTGTGTAAAATTTCAGCCCCTACTGGGAGTGAGGGGGGGCTGGGTGAGTGCTCAGTGCGTGATCACATTCAGAGGAACAGAAGCGCAATAAGTGGAAATTTCTCTTTAGCTTGGCCCTGCGGACCCCACAGGAGTTTGCCGTTAACGCCGCGTTCCTCCAGACGGGCAACTGCCTTTGCCTTCCCCTGCGACAAAAGCAGCCGTGTTCCTCTCCTCCCGGAGTTTTAAAAGACATTTGGTGTGCAGGAAAAATGCCTCTATGGTTTGCAGGTGGCCGGTGGCAAAGATATAAATCCAATGGCAGGTGCCGCGCACCCTGTCCTCGGGGAGAGGGTGCCGAGAACTGCGCCCACCCCCAGGGACCCGGCTGCCGGACGCCCCTCCTGGAGCGCCGGGAGAGCGGAGGTGTCACCAGGCACCGCTCTTCCCTCTGCCGCTCCCATCTCATGCGTTTCAGGACGCGGATTCCAAAATCTCAGTTTCTGCTGCCCTGAGGTCACCAGGAGCGCGAGGGACGGCAGATGCGGGGCCCTTTACGCGGGGAGCCCCGGGTGGGTTCTCACTGATGCCTCGGAAGTGGAATAAAAAGTAGCTCAACTTAAAAAAAACCCAAAAAACCCCAAACCCAAATGTCGCTCTGTCATAGACTCTCAAATAGTCTGAAGTTACGTACACAGCCTTTATTCTCTGAAGCACCCGTCCTGTGGCTGCCCTGCATTCATTATCCTTCCTGCCCTACGCTGATTACCCTTCCTTAGGGCAGATGCGGTGCCTCCTGGCTTGAGGAGGCGCTTTCCATCTCACTCGCTGCCTTCACTGCCTTGACTCTTACCTGTCACTGCCTCAGCCTTTTCATCTGTGCTGGGTTAGGCTCCGTGCCGGGAGATTTTTTCCTTTAATGCCAAAATCCGGTATTTTGGAGCAGGCTGTTTGTGTTCCCGCAGTGCCGCTGCTCGGGGCTGGGGGGCTGGGGACACTGTCCGTGGCCCCGCACGGTGTCCGGGGGGTGGACGGGGCTGGTGCTCGGGAGCCTGTTTGCTGAGGGTTGAGAAATGACAGGGACGTGGGGCGTTATCCGTGTTCCCAGCTGAGCCCCGCCGCGGGCGGGCGCAGAACCGGCCTGGTGCTGCCGGGTACCGGGGGATGGAGCCGGGCAGCGCCGTCAGCCGCGGTGGCCCCCTTTGCCAGCGTGAGGTTGTGGCTACTGAAGCCCTCCGTGCTGGCAGCCGCCGGGCAGCCGCGCTCTTGTTTGTCACCGCCTGCCCGCTGTCCCCCGCGGGTGGCCGTGTGGCGGCGGGTCCTGGCGGTGGGTGGGGATGGAGCTGGGTGCCGCGGGGCTGGGGAGGGGTCTCAGCCCGAGTCCCGTGGACGACAGTCTCTGACTCCCCCCCTCTCGCCCCAAGTTTGCAGTTGGGGTGTCATCAGAGACCCTCGGCGGTGCCTGGAGCCGCAGCTGCTGGGGTGGGTGCTGAGGCCGGAGGGGCTCGGAGGGGGCACTCTGGGGGTGCCCCTCATTCCTCCAACTCCCCTCTCGCCCCCCGGGGGTTTGCAGCCTGTGGAGCGCTGCAGAGGAGCGCTGGGGGGTCCGGAGGGGACAGGCCGGGGGGAGCAGCACCCACAGCCTGCGCGAAGCCCCCGCAGTGGCTCTGCGTCCCCGTGGGGACCGTGGGAGTGGAGCGGGCAGGGCTGGCTTCCGTTCACCCCCAAAAGCCCCGGGGAGGAAAGAGAAGATTCTGCTCGGAAAAGGATCTGAAACATTTTTTGCCTTGTGGATCTGAGAGCAATGTGGGGTTTGCAGCTGAGCGGTGGGGTTTGCTCTTGAGAGGGTGCAACACGTGCGAAAACGCTGTTATTCGAGAAATCAGAAGTGGGACGTTCCCAGGGGTCTTGGGTGCCCAGCCCCGGCCCACTGCAGGAAAGCTCCGATTCTCCCTCCTCCGTTCACCTGCGGCCGCAGAAAAGCGCGCTCCGTGTGTTTGTTTTTTAACATTTCCACCCCAGGGCTGGCGTCACCTGGGAGCTCCGGTGGGAGATTCCGCATGGTGGGAGGTGATTCCCGAAACATCGGGCTGGGAGGTGCTGCCTCCTCCGCGCGGTCCTGGCCGTGCGTCGCCTCGCAAAGGCTCATCGCGGCTCTTCTCCCTTGGCCGTGGGCAAACCGCCGGCGCGGTGTGCTCCGGGACATGCCCGTGGCCAATGGCCAGCAGGGGCTGGTGCGGTTGGTAGCAATTTTCTGCAAAAAACTGCTTTTCTCAGAGAAACTGAAGTTCACAGAGGAGACACGGGGTGAAATGTGCCCTCACCCCTCGTCACACCAGCTTGTGTGCTGGCAGCGGGACCCGGCTCCGTTTACCACTGAGAGTGGGCTTCTGAAGCTCTGACGAGTTTTACATGTGAAAGATTATCCGGTGGAGTATTAACACCCTCAAATTAGAACCCCTTGGCTATGATTGTCTGGTCACCTGGCCCAGCCGCGGTGACGGCGGACGCGATGAGTGTCATGGCACGAAGCAGCCCCGGCTCCATAGGCACATGGCACGTCTGTCCGTGTGCCGCGGCGCGGTGTGTGGCACCGGCGGCCGAACGCGGTCCATGCCCCGCAGCGGGGGAGGGGGTGCAGCCCTGGCAGGGCTCTGAGACCCCCCCTGTCTCCAGCACCGAGGGCGGCTGTTTGAGGAGCAGAGGGGGCTTGCGTGCCCGTACCACAGCCTGTGCTGAGGTTCCCGTCCGTGCTCGCCCTGGGGCCATCGGTTGCCCCCTTCCCCGCAGAGAGAGGGGTAAGGTCTGCCCGCGGGCTCAGGGGGAGCGTTTTCCAGCACGGGGGAAGATTGAACTTGGCAGCAAAACCCCGTGCTGTCCGGAGTGTTCACCTCCCTCCCGGCCTTTAACTCTCCGGTTGGAGGTTTGTGGCTGCCGCGAATGGACCCGGGCAGTCCCATGGTCCCCGTTTCTCCGTTCTGGCAGCCCAGTGCAGGATGGAGCCCGGTGGGGATGGGGGGACAGGCCTGGCGGCTGCCGTCCTGCACATGGGCAAGCTCCACACTCATGGAATAGAAAAAACAGATCAGAATTGTTCCTGAGGGTAAGGGCAGCGATGCTCTTGAAAGTGAGACCATCTTTCTGCTGCAGGGGGGGGTCCCTTCCCTCAGTCCTCTCCCCCCGGCGATGCGGTTTCACATCCCGTCGGGCAGCTCCGGTTCCCTCTGGGCTGGCACACACCTCGCCACATTTATAACGTTTTGGTTGTTTTTCCCCTTTTACAGCCAGGGTTATAGATACGGGGGTGCTTGAGCTCCTGCTTGTGCCTCGGCTCCTCCGACCTCCCGCCACTTTTACTGCCCTGCTTTGAGCTCCCGCCGGTGATGATTAACCCCGGCCCCGGGGTGC
>VXBO01005138.1:775-28914 GCA_013400135.1 Rhinoptilus africanus
GGAAAAAAAAAAGAAAAAAAAGAGCTTGGATGAATTTTACTAGGGAATCCACTACGCTTCTGAACTCTGTTAAACTACACGCTTCCAAACAGAGCCCATTCCCTGTAGGAATTAAGACAGCAGCAATGTAGCCTTCTTCGTAACAAACCTTGGAAAGCATTTGCTGTCATTCCTTGTTTTGCAGGCACAAAATGGTTAGTTTGTGTTAAAAGTAACAAAATCTTCCTGATACATGAATTCTTTTTGGTCTTTTTGTAGCTTATGTGTTTCACCGTAGACCATATGAGAGAGCCTATCAATAAATACTACCTTTAAATAGCTCTCCTCTCATTACGGAAATGCAAAAGCCTCTGTTCATAATCCTGTTGAAAACAGAGCCCTGAACTCATGTAGAGCAGCGGATTCAAAATAATTTTCTTAACAAAGGCATCTTGCATATGAAGAGTTCATCCTAAGGCACTGTTTGACCTCTTGGTCTCTCATTATTATCAAGTCATCAGAGGGTCTTTGGAGAGAAAAGGGAAAAAAAACCCCGAGATACAGTTTATTTGTAAAACCTACCGTGTAGCTTTAAAGCACATTCACAATGAAGGGAAAAAAAAAAAAAAACCCAACAGAAAACCCACAGAAGAAATCAGTCTGATTTCAGGAAGTCTTACAAAAACAAAGTTAGGGCAAATTACAGATTTTGGGGAAAGTGCGACGGAGTTGAGAAGCGAGGATTTAGAACAAAAGCTCTCAGAACTTAGATTAGAAAACGGGGAGCGAAAGGCTGTTTTAGAGGCAAACATGTTTGCTTACGTATTAATTTCATCAATATGATTTCTTTAGGCATGACCATAATTGCTTATGGAAAACAGGGCATTGTCATGTCAAAACTGTGGCGTGTGCCGCTCTGATTTTTTTCGGGGGCCAGGGGCTAAATTCCCCCTCTTCTTCTTTTTTGATTCTTTCTTTTTTTAAAAAAAGTGAAATTATTTCAGAGTTGCGATCGCTTCGGTTACTGAGTGCTTATTAGGAAGCGAAGTATAAGACATGACAGAAGCTCACCCAAATGTTGAATATATCATTTATATTTTACGACAGTGAATTATATAGAAGATTCTCAAGTAACTTTCAAATCATCAAACTGTAATTAAATATTGCAAAGACTGTCTGAAAATTCTTTAATTTTTAATGAAAGTTAAATATATATTGTCAGTCTACTTGAAGGTGTAGTATTTTAATGCATGACGCTCAGAACAAATTGGATAATGAAATGATTACTTTGAAATGAAACTGTTGCAGAAGGGTACACGTTCCTGCTGGCAAGGAGCTTCTCGGTCCTCACACACGCACATTCACACGCTCAAGAATTGTGAATTCCCAGACTGAAATTACAGCTACTCTGAGGTTTCTGGTGGCAAATTAAAAATCCCACAGAAGCAAAGCTTGAATGAGTTAGGTTCCCCAGATCATACAGGGAAGTGTCTGTGGCTCTTTCCTTATATTAAATAATTATTAAAAAAAAATACGACAAATAAGATTTAAATGTGTTCTCTTTGTCTCCCCGTTATAAACTGCACGGTTTTGTACTGCTGCAGACTATTAAGCTAGGTAAGAGAAAATAAAGTCCGTTCTGCAGATCAGACCTAGACTTCCGCATATAGCATTGCTACTCGCAGATTTAACGTAAACGTCCCATTAGCAGCGTGCGTTGTATCAGCAGGTAGGCAGGCAGGGCTTCGGTGTGCTGGATGCCGTGTATGTAATAAATAGTAGATATATATATCTATAGCTCCTACAGAGTTCCCGATCTGAATAAGCCAGGGCTTGGTTTGTGGGGCTGTGCCCAACTAAGAAACTCACGGCAGGAGTCCTGTCCCAGGTGGGACAGGGGGATCTCCGTGTCCCGGTGAGAGTCTGTATGTCCTGGATCAGCTGCGGTGCACTCTGGGAAGGGAGGCTGGAGTTACTTGGAAGTATCCAAGTATTTTCTTGCAAACTCCATCCCAGGGCAGCTCTGGAGTGTCGGTATGAACTATATGCATGTGCTGCCCCAAAATGTGAGCTTCCGTTGCACGCGTGCTTCTCGGTAGTCTGGGCTATGGGACCTCCGAATGGGAAACCCAGGCAGGACTGGTCTCAAAGTGGATCTTTCTGAGTGATGTTCAGGATAACGTGCTCGGCCTTTGGTGGTGAAGTGTTGGGTAAGATGGGAATTGCACATCTTTGAGGGGTCTCGCTGTGTTCCCCAAATGTGCCCCTGTCATCTAAAAATTGTAAATATTACGTGCAAATCGTTAATGTTGCGGGGAAGTTCTTTTCTGTTAGGGTAGCAACATTCGGCGTCAATACTGGCTTAATTAAATTTTCTTTTATGTTATCTTGGCACTTCATTTTATGCCGGGATCACATTCCTAATGCGTTGAAAACCCTGTAGGATCCCAAACTTTATAGCTGTTGCTTTCCGTAAAGCAGCAGCTCCTCCCGCAGTAGGTCTGGCTCTATGATGCATTTTGAAATTGCCTGGAAAATGTGAAAGATGTCTGCTCTAATGAAACTGGAGTTTTTAGGCAAGTCTAAGGATTTTAATATATTTACGGAGAAGAGATGCCTTCTATTCCTTCAGCGGTATTTTCATAAAGTTGAGATATTTCACTATTAGGAAAGATGGAGGAAATAAATCTGAAATACTTGTTCCCCACCCATTTTTCCTTCAGCCGTTCTCATCCATAAGATATAACGGATGCTAATATGGCTCAGGCATCTTCAAAATCATAAGTTTTGCACGATAGCTATTGTCTATTGCTGAGAGTCCTCATGAGTCAAAAATCCTTCCTTCAGACTTAGACTGTTTATATTTTTCTTTTTTCTTTTTTTTTTTTTTACCCCCAGTCTTTTAACTCTGGATGCAAATGGTTTTTCTGTTGACTTCTCAATCATTCTCTGATGTCTGCAGATATTTGATCAGCTCTCTATTCTGTGCGTAGCACGGCCCTTCTCTGGCAGCTCCGCGCATGGGAAGAAAAAAAAATGTTATCAATAAGTTCAGAGGAGCCTCAGCAGACTCGGAGAAATTTCACACAAACATAAAACAAAACCTAACCCCTGTGACGGGGAAAGTTTACATTGTGCCAGATTTTAGCAGCTTTCTTGTGCCTTTGGTGAGATGTCAGAAGCGCAGGTGATTTTAATTTTCTTGTACAGAGAGGAATGGAGAAGTTTGGAATTTGCATGCATGATCAGGACCTGTGTTTGGGAAAATGTAAACTCATCACAGTGGAAAATGTGTTGTTTGGAGTCTGAGGGTGAAAACAAAGCTGAGGATTTTGGAGAGACTGCCTGAGCCAGATGGCCTGGTGCATTCCCAGTCTGGCAGCCCAACTGCTCCCTCCTGTATAATATACAGCCATTTGTTCTGGGATATTTACGCTAGAGCTGTTTCCATGTGAATGTTTGAAAACCATTAAAAATGAACATATTAGGAGAGATAAATTTATTTAATTTGTGTGAATACGTCGATAAGCAGGCTGTGTATCAAAGGCAGAGGGGAGGCCGGATAAAATAATTAGATGCTGCTGAATTGTGCATAGAGAGGGACAGCAAGAACTATCCGTCCTCGCCCCGGGACCCGGCGTTGCGCTACTTGTCCGGGATAAACCTCACTGGGACGAGTCAAAATTTTGCCTGGGGACGGGGTGAAAACTCGGGTAATGAAGGGTTAAGGATTCGCAGCCAAATAAATGTAATTCACAGTATTTTCTGCGTGGATATATAGCGGATACAAGCCTAATCCTCTCTGGGTGAAATTCTGGCCCATCTGAAGTCAATTGCAAAGCTCCTATTGAATTCGGTGGGGCCAGGGTTTTATTTTCTCTCTGTGTGTATGGCTGTATACGTCATTACAAATCATTTTAATTCTGTTTTTGAAAAGACCCTCATTTTAATGAGGTTTTTCTTTCTCCTTTATTTCACTAAAGGAGATAGTTTGTTTTGTGAAACAGATGAGGAGTTTGAAAGGGAGTGGATTTACATGCGTGTTGGTGATTTCTCTCCTTCTCTTGCTCTTTTAAAATCAAGGCCATGGCATAACTGAATAATATAATGACCATGATCTCATTCCTTCAAGATTGTTTTTCGTCCAGTTCAGAAAGCAGGATTGCTTGACTGGCAAACTGACACCATGAGACGGTTCTGCCCTGGGTTGTACCAGCATAAATCTGGATTTATTCGGGAATAGCTAAGGACAAAATCTGGCTCCATATTTTTTCCAATTTATTTGTCAACTATTTTACTGCTTTATCCTGCTGTCTTTACTGGGGAAAAAGTGGATTAAATGAGAACTGTAGTCTTGACTTTTATATTACCCCCCTCCCTTTTATTTTATTTTATTTTTATTTTTTTTTAATGAACTCTGTCACTGAAAAGTTCAGGCGAATTGCTGGACGCACTTGTCATCTAGAAACGACTGCGCTGTGCTCAATTTAGTAATTTTTTATTTGCTGGCGAGCAGTGAATTACATTTAATTTAACTTTTTATGCAGCTTTATTTAATTGCAAGCGAGGAAGTCTTACATTTTGACACTAATTTTTCGGGGCCTGATTTTGAAATCTGTTTGTGCATGAGTGATTGTTACTCACTGGGACTTCTTGTAGAAAGGTTACTTGGGTGAGTAATGGCTTACAAAATGGAAGATGAATTTTGTGGGGAAATATTGAAGCTGTTCAGCAGAAAAAAAAAAAGAGACTATTTTGAAATGCTGATGAAATGCACCGAGTTAAAACGACACGAAGTAAACAAAAAGAAAAAAACCCCAAAGTCTATAATTTTGCATTTCCTTGGCTGGTGTTTTGTTGTGCAACCCTGATGTGTATTTGCAGGCTTATTTTTAGCGCTGCTGTGGTCTAACTTTATACACTGTAACTTTCACTTTATCTCTCATTAATGTGATCCCTATTTGACAAAATCACAACGATGGTAGTGCGACGAGGAATCCTGCCGCAAACACCCTGTTTTAAAGCCTGAACTTTAAAAAACAATAATGAAAAAAGGAAAAAAAATGGTAGTTTTGTTAAAGGAGTAGCTTTTTCAAATCTTACAGTTAAAAATTTTCACAACAGTAACATTGCGGACCCTTCCTGTAAAAATACTTCTGGCAGCTCTAACGATCTGAAACTTTAGCAGTTCCTGTTTCCTTTTTGAAACTAATTGTAGAATTAATGCCGTAGAGCAGTGCCGTTTGCAAGAGGGGAGAGTAACGCTCTCGGGCAGCCGTTCGTGGAAGTTAGCAGTTGGCGCTTCGCACACCCATTTGCACAAATAAATGGGGACACGGGAATGGGCGTTGGGGATGAGGGGCTCAGAAACGGACTCAGCAACTCCTTCCGCTGCCTAGAATTTCCTAGAAATTCCTGCAGAAGTAGGGCATTGCAGGAGTATCTGCGCTTAATGGGGAGAAAACAAAACGTACATGGGTACAACACCGGCAATTAAATGCAAATAAAGTGAGAAGGAAATCCTTAGCGTAGAGGAAGGCAGAAGAATGTCATGCACGCAAAGAAGGGATCACTGATGCTAAACACAACAGACAAGGTGATTATGTACCACAGTGTTGACTCTGCCCGTTCATTATTGCTATTTAGTTGAGTTATTTAAGCGGGTACCTGGAGGTTAAGTAAGCACAGCAGCGGGGAGAGAAGAGGAAGAGAGAGCAGAGGGAGGAAAAAAAGAAAGTAAATGTTGTGTTCTGGTTTGTCACCTCTAGCGCTTCCTTGGCTTCATGGGCAACAAGATAACCCATACTGGGTACATTTATTTTAAGATTTGAAAGTTTAAGAAGAACAAGCCAAATCCAACTGTTTCCCCTCAGGCACTATTGGCCCCGTGTCGTGCTGTGATGGATGGACTCAATGGGGACTGGAGGTGTTTGTCTCCACTAAAGGCCTTGGGAGTAGACCTGCTCTTTATTCCTTATGCTTTGTAGTTTCAGGGGCAGATTTTTTTAATTATTGATTAAGTCCAAAAAGTGCCGTGAGCTTCCCCCTTGCCTGGCCTGTCCTGCTGCCAGGTGGAACCTCATTTGGGGTTTTGTGGGGTCCTTGCAATGTCCCCGCTGACCGACCCCATCAGTTGTCAGCCAGTTACTTTGATGCCCCGGTTTTGGCTGGAAGAAGCTTCTCCCCATCTTCCCCTTCAATGCATAGAAATGAGGATCCTCTCAATTTGTCCCATTCCCTGATGTAACACATGGATGACCGTACTGCCATCATCCGAGGCCGCTTGCAAACCACCTGTAGCTCTCTTGCGCACTGATGTGGAAGTACCTTGAGGTGTGAGCCAGCAGCTGAGCAGGGACCTGGGGTCCCAGCTGGGGTCAGGGGGGGTTTGCTAGTCTCTGGGCTGCATGGACTTTGTGTGTGTCCTGCCACTGCTTTCGTGACCCCGTTCCACAAGCGCTGGGTTCACAGGTTTTGTGCCTTGCTGGTGGGAATGAGGAGGCAGGAACCAAGTGAAACTCTGTACCCATTAGGTGCAACGAGACCATTGGCCTCTGCTTTATCTTACCAGTAAAAAAACACCCTGCATGGGCTGTCAGGTTTTAGGGGAATGAACATAGCAAAACTGAAATGAAAAAATTAAAAGTAGCAAAGGTAACACAGTCCCATTCCTGATACTATTTATGGAATCATTAAATAAATTTATGATGCATAATATTGAGCATAATATTGAGCACAAACTTGAGCATAGGAAGTTCCACCTAAACATGAGGAGGAACTTCTTTACCTTGAGGGTGGCAGAGCACTGGAACAAGCTGCCCAGGGAGGTGGTGGAGTCTCCGTCTCTGGAGACATCCCAAACCCGCCTGGACGCGTTCCTGTGTAACCTGCTCTAAGGTGGCCCTGCTCTGGCAGGGGGGTTGGACTAGATGATCTACTAAGGTCCCTTCCAACCCTATGATTCTATGATTCTATGATTCTATGATATTGCATATTACTATTAAAATGGTGTTAAAAACCAGCTCATGCTTCTTCATATTTGTGCATCCTGAGATCCGTGCCCCCTTTGCAGGTACAACACCTCTTATCCGTGGTGGGTTTTATTTGTGAGGACTGGGAAAGCAGTTCATATGATCTTACTTCATCATCTATCAAGATAATTTACTTTTTCTTGGTATTTTCCACACTGCCACTTCAAAGTGGTCTCCTTCCGTAAAACGTATTACATCCGTATAGTATAGTTTTATTTTTTATTTTCAATATATATTTTATTGTTAGCTTTAGGGATACCCATATCAGATGTCATTTTGCCTGTGGAGTTTGTTCCCCAATTTCTTCTCTTTAAGTCTGTATTTTAGAGGTTGAGAAGGTCACACCAGAGGTCAAGGGTAGAGCTGATGCTCAGAAGCAGGAGCAGTCATCTCGCCGAGACTGAGGCTCTGACCATTCATCCCAGCTCCCAAAAACATTTAGGAATGGAACCGCAGTGCTATCACAAGATGCTGTTGCAAAGGCAACTTCACTCTGGTTCTGCTGCTGGGGGGCTGGTGTCCGGGACCAGGGCTGCTTGAAAACACAACTCTGTGCTGATCGGATGGAAACCCTTTGAGCACTAACCTAGTTTGTGTGTAACGCTGATCCCTCGCCGCTGGTTCTGCTGGTGGGAGGATTGCAAACGTAGACTCTTCTTGAAATGCGAACACACTGTCTTTCCATGGTTTTAACTTAAAGGATTCTCCCCATGCCATCTCAGAGTCAGATTTCTCAAACTGGTTGATCCTCTGTTTGTTTTGGTATCCTCTGCTCCGGTAGGGCCTGCCTCTCGCTTATTTATATCCCCGTAACTCCAGAGTTGCTCTCCGGAAAGTGGCGGATCACGAGGTTCAAGGGGAGAATCAGGCCTAGGCGCTTTCTCAGGAGCTACCAGGAAAATGCCTGAGCTGTGCAGCTTTTGTAATTAAAAATACATGAGCTCTCTCTTTTCTGTCTTATTTTTTTAATGAATAGAACCCAAAGTATGCCAAGCCTTGCTGTTTCTTCCCCCCCCCCCTTTTTTTTTTCTTTTAATGCTATTAGGTTATATTTTATTCTGAATTGAAAAGAAAATTGTGGTTGTCTTGACTACTAAAAAAACCCCATCCTACACAGCGCTTGAGAGATGTGCAGTGGAGAGGAGGGAATTTAGCTGTACTCGGCTTGTGTTGTTTTCCAACTGCGGGTCTTGGAGCAGGTTTGGTGGGGACGTGGGCTCTTTAGCCTGAGACTTGGCAATTCTGGCTGCGCCTTCGGTTATGGCAACGGGTTTTTATTCTCTCCAAGCTCCACTTGATGGACAGCTAAAAATGCGTTTTTTTTCTAGGCGATAGTATACGAAGGCCAAGACAAGAACCCAGAAATGTGCCGAGTTCTGCTCACGCATGAAATTATGTGCAGGTAAGAACTACCCCGCTTCCAGTTAATTAGTGATGAGAAGATGAACGTGTCTCTCAAAATCTAGGTTGAACCTGCAGCTATTTTCGGACTTAAATTTATCTTTCTTGCATTAAACAATCCCAAAATAACACAGTTCGGTGTGTGTAATTAGCAGCAAGGTCTCAGTCGTCACATTGGTTTTCAATTATTTATAAAGAGTTATTCTGAACAGAACGCTACTGGTTTTCATTTAGACACCGTAGCCCACAAAAGGTCTCCTCACCAAAATTAACAGTCAATTATAGGCTGCTAGCAATAAACCTCTCTGTCCCCAATTCCCAACAAAAACTCCTCAGTAAGATGACAAAATAGTAACTTTGGGGCTTTTTTTTTTTTTTTTTTTAATTTCCCCTGGATGTGCATTAAAACTTGAAGTCAGGAGGCCTTTTGTCCCAGTTGCAAAGTCCCCGCTCGGCCAGAGTGGAGCAGGTGATGCACATCCATGCAAAATATGTCTTCTTGTTGATTTTCTTTAAGCCTCCCCGTGCGAATTTGGCTCTGCCCTGCGCTGAACATTGCCTGCCTGGGGTCGGACACTTAAATTTGGGACAGTCAGATATCTTCTTTCCTTGAAAGGGCAGCTGCTTCCTTCTTTCTTCTGGCTGATTGAAATAAGGGAAGCCTCTTCTGCTTCCTTTTTACCACGAAGGAGGCAGTGGCTTCCCACAGACCCCTCTGATACCTAGGAGAGCTTGACCTTCCAGCCTCGTTAAAGTTAGTGGGTGTTTTTTGCATGTCTGAAAAAAATCATTTGTTACATGTTATTCGATGGCAGAAAATAATTCCCTGGTGGAAGACAAGGCGTTCTTGCATAAGCTCATTGTTACAATCAGTTGTTTTAAGACTGTAAAAATGCCATTGCATGCGTTGTAACTTTTACAAAACACATTTACTAAAAAGGAGTAACTTGAGGGTAAAAACTCGTACCCACTTCTAAGAGAATAAACTTGGATGAGGGTTTCCTGGTGGGGGAGAGTCTTAGACAACATATTCAGATGGAAACTTCTCTGTTGGTTGATTATTTTTTTTTTTAAATTTTTTTTCCTTTTTTTAGGTCTTCATTCTTGGCGATCTGCATGTTTTGTCCTCCACGGCAGCTCCTCCCTGATAAAACCCTGCTGGAGGGCAGCGCCCTGCCATGACGGCAGAGGAGGAGCCGCTCTCCTGGCTCCTGTGCAGCCGCCCCCCCCAAAAAATTCTTCCTTGAGGGTTTTGGGGGATGTTGTTTTTTTCTAGGCTGCTTCCTTTGGTAGGTTTGGCTTCTTCCAGGGAACCCATACAACCAGGGAACCCAGACAACCCATCAGAGCCCAGGAAGGATCAGAGCAGGCGGGTGGCTCCAAGAGGTGCCGTTGGGAGCCGCAGCATCGCACGGTTGGGGATTCCTGGCCACTTTTCTCTTTCCAAATGGATACCCAGTCGTGCTGACAACTCATAATTGCCCTAAAATTCATTGGCCCAATTAGCACCACTTTCACGCTAGACACCTAGCTAGGAACAATTCGTGGAAATATTAAAGGAGGCCCCTGACCTGATAAGGCTGAAGTGCGTGCTTTGCTTTTCTCCTGTAATAGACCAGTAAAACACTGGGACTGTTCACGTGAGGAAAATTAAGCACATGCTAATGAGCCTGCAGCGTCAGGGTCTGAGTCTGCCGTCATTCCTGGGTGATGTGTCCTCCTGATTCCTCAACGGGAAGGTTTTGAGGTGGAAATTACATCTGCCCGCCACTCACCAAGCCATCCGCGCAAGAGGGAGAATCACCTACTTCCATGCATGAATTTGCTGACAAATACTTCAGAAACATAAAGAGCGAGAAGTAAATTAAAACTTTATATAGGGGGCTGAGTTTTAACCAGAAGACCAAATACCTCCATCAAAAATTTATGGCCCTTCAATATACTTTGACTGAGACAAAATTATTTCCGTTTCGGGAATGTGGAAAGATGTCTTTCCCATTATTAAAGCACTTTATACTTTCTTTGTTCTTAAAATTCACTGGATCGGGAGCTTTAGTCTTCTCCTTCCATTTGTTTACTGCTAGTCCTTGCTTTGTGTGTCATAACCGTAAGGTGGAGGGGTAGCAAAACAAAAAAAATTAATCTGACCATAGCAGGCAAATATTGTGTGCCTGACGGGGCAGGGGAGACGCATTCAAATTTCTTACAGCTCATATTAGATATTACCCGTTTCCTTTTCTGCCTGTACATGTGTAAGAGGGTGCAGTTTGTTTACCAGGCCGCTTGACCCTATTGCACAAATCTGTCATCTATTGTGCTGCTAACACTCTTTTAAATTGCAAATCTGATGCTCTTTAGGGGTCTAGAAAGAGGGGGGGAAAAAAAATCTCTCTCCACACCATTCTGTTTCTCTTGATTTCTTGCCTGTTGTAAGTGGAAGTTGGGATGTGCTGAATTTGCACCAGGGGTGCAAATGCAGCCTCAATTATAAGCATAAAATTAGAGTCTGTTCCCCATTAATCAGCCCAGCTAATTGCTATGCACTACCATTAGCCATATGGTGTGAAAGACAGCTTGCTCTCCCTAAGATGAAATTTCTTCATTTCAGACATGAAATAGTGAGGGCTCTGTATTTTAAAATAGCTTGTTTTAGATATTTAATTTCTAAACAACTTTCAGCAGTGCTTTCTATCAAGGCTAACTGCACAATAAAACTTTGCATTTATGTGACAAAGCTGGATATTTATAGTACACTACAACTATGGCACGGATAAGACAAAGAATTCAAATGTATAGGAGAGTCCTGGTTGTGGTAGGAAAGTGGGGCTGAGGTTTGCTTCAGGTGGCTGTTTATTTCAAAGGATTTCATTGTGTTTTGTCAAATATAAAAAATCTACACTGTTGGCGAAAATGTTAATAGCTGGGGAGAATTCACAGCCTCAGTGGAATTTATTAGTATTGTAGGCAGCATGGGGAAGGACATCTATAGTTAATATTGCCTCAACAATTTCCATTATGAAACCTTCAGTGGCTTACAGCTTTGCCAAACTTAAACTGTTCTGGCTGAAATGTCCTTTGCAGGGTGTCAGCCTCAGGCTGACTTTCTTTGGAAAGTTTCAGCTAAAATGGTTCAGTGATTTCTGAGAATGAGGCTGGAGTAAAATATGGGCTTTTTGTCTGTGTAAAATAAAATCTTACAGCTGTTTTGGCAAGAAGCTCCTGTACCTCCAAGCTTCAGGGCGAGGAGCCTGTTTGGGGCAGGGGTTGTCCCGACTGCATCGTCTGCGGGATAAAACCCACCTCGCTGGGAGCTCCTGCGAAATCTCCCACACGGACTCGCTAACGACTTGTTAGAGCCTGGCAGCTAAATGATCGGAAAGTCGCATTTGTGCTGGCCACGTGCCATCGCCCCGTAATTTCTCATTGTTCATTGTCCCCGCAGAAAGCCCGAGCGCGCAGATACACAAAGCAGGGCTCCGAGCGGGAGCGATGCTCCTGGCCGCCGTGCCGGGGTGGGGACCGGGGGACTTGGGGGTGCCAGACGTTGGGGTGAGGAGGCCATCTCCTGCGCTCCCGGGCAGCGCAGGGTAGAGATGCTCCAGGGAAGAGAAGAGGAGGAGAAAGATATGGAGCAAGATGGCAGGAGGGCAGCAGGTCCCCAGAGGGTTGGGATGAGGACAAAGGCAGCAGCAAAAGCTGGGAGTGGTGTTGGCCAGAGGATGGGGAGGCCTGTGAAGGGGCAGTGGATGGTGTGGGGCTTGGGCACAAGTCCTGGGGACGGTGAGGATGGCAGCGGGAGTGGGGGACACCTGGGGCTGGCAGAAATAGGGCGCAGGAGCTGGAGGGGGTTCTAATGGCAGGAGACTTCATTTCTATCAAGGACTACTTGTTTTATAAACAAACAACTCCCCAGATGAAGCCATTTTTGCAGGCTTTTGCTGTAGGCCAGCACGAAGTTGTGCCTGAGCTGTGGCTCCCTGCCCCACTTCGGAACGGGCATCATGGAGGGACAGTGAGGACAAGTCCTTGCCCTCCTGGCTGCAAGGAGCCGTCACTCAGCGCCTCTCCCTGCGCTTTCACAGAGCCTCGCTGGGAGCTCTAGGGTTTCTGGGTGACTTGGAGAAGCTCCTAGGAATTTTTCAGAATTCCTTCAGGGAAAGGAGAAAGGGCGATGAATATTTAGGAACTTTTTTCCAAGTGTTAAGTAGACACTAAAAGCCAAAGCTTTCAAGGCAAGTTGAGTTAAAAGCACATCTCATGCCACTCAACCACGTGTCTCATAACTCAGAGGTGATGTTTTAATTCTCTGCATAGAAAAACTAGGGTAGATGAAGCCTTGGATACTGCTGTTGAGGGAAAAAATGCAAAAGGCAAGCTAAGGTTTGAAAACATAATTATTTGGAACATGAAAGAACATTTGGGGCTTCCTTTCATGCCAGGGAGCCTCCAGACGGCGGGATGTGCCGGCTGTGCACCTCTTCCACAGCCCCCTCAAACCGCGGTGGAAGGAGTGAGGTCTCCTACTATGATGAGACGTTATTGGGGTGCACTTTTGGGAAGCCCTACCCAAACAAGGGGGCAACCTGATGAGCAACGCAGTGTTTCCCAGGCTCTGGAAGCCGGGTTGTCCCTGACGGCCACTGCCTGTCTCCATCCTGCTCGCGGCGGGAGGCGAGACCAAGGCATCCCCATCCCCAGGCCCCCGCAGACACCTCTCCCACTGGGCTAAAGCCCCGGGAAGGTGCCAGCCACCGAGCCTGGTGTTGCGTGGATGGTGGCATCTGCCCATCTCGGGCTGGGAGCCTGGGAACCTTTGCTCGCCTGAGTAAGTGTGGCAATTTCTGTCCCTCCAGTCTGCTGTGAGAATGTCAGGACTAGCCCTGATTTGCTTCAGTCACAAGAACTGCATTGTCTTAACTTGTGCCAACTCTGTTTCTAATTACATTTTAATCATTTAAAAATGATTAGCAGTTTTTATTGCCTTGTTTGTGGGTAAATATTCTCACCCCACACATTCTAGCTGCACTCCAATGACAAGTCCTTTTATAGGCAAAAAAGCCCCCCGAACGTCCACATGACTATTTACCTACAGCATATTTTATTCCTTCCTAAATTTTAATACTTTCTGGGTGCCAAGGCTCTTGCATTTTCTGGTGGATCAATTGTGGTATTGTGCTGTAAAATTAAGCAGTTTTTTTTGGCAATCCCAAACAATGTAACTTCCACCGAAATGAAGATACCGCACATGTGTTAACTGTGAAAAGTTTCAGCCCTGAATAGTTGCCTTGAAGCTTTTTGCGGTGAAAAGAATTATGTATTTTCCTCTCTTTGAAAACAAAATTATAATTATTTTTTTTTTAAACCATGTTTAAACAGGCTGTTTTTGTAAAAGGCCCCCTTTTTTTTGTTATCTTTAGTGTGGTTAGTTGCTTTATTGCTAATCTTGGTGGGTAACTGTATATTATTCGCTCTATTGTTCGGCAACACAAGAGAACCTTTGTCATACTCCCAACAGGGCTATTTATATAGCGTGGCACTTCTGAGGGCTTCTTCCTGCCCTGATGTTCTTCCACCTTCTGGGGAAAAGAAAATAGTTCGTCTGAGAGGCAATGCGAGCAGCACTCCTTCCTGCTAAGCTGCCCAAAGCCGGCTGAGGAAAGAAGGGCGATGTGCAGGTCCCCCAGATGGCATTTGGAACAAGCTTGTTGGTTTCCAAACACTGTGGTTGAGGTTTATCCAAAAGTTTATTAAACGGAGAGCTGCGCTCAGGTCTGGCCAAGGAGAGTGAATGAGGTCCTCACTTGGTGCCACCAGAGGATGGGGTCCCTGCTCCCCATCCCTACGCTCCCTTGCAGCCCTCACCCCACAGGAGCTGCCCAGGTGTCATCCAGCACATCCCTGGGGACCCAGGAGGGCTTGGGAAGACCAGCAGCTTCTTGATATTTTTTTATTTTTATTGCTTGGAGCCTTGGCTTCAGTGTGGGATTTTCTGTTAAGGGATGTCACCAAACAGGAGCTCTCCTTGCTAGATGGGTATTTCCTCCCTGGGGCGAGGGGGTGGGTGAAAGCCTTTGCTCACCTGTGTAGCCGTGACTCAACCTTGTGTGTTTAGATGGGCCGTGGGGCAGAGCAGAGCTCCTGCGGGCAGCCCCTCGTCACTCAGTGCAGCTGTGGGCACACCAGGAAGGATTGCCCACCCTGAGCAGAAACCTGTGTATAGCCTGCCAGCTCACCTGCAATATATTTATGGCTCCTAATGGACAATAACCCCTGACAAGGAATCATCACAAACAACAATTTAACTTCTCTTAGGAAACAATGAGCCACCTTAGTTCAAAAGACTCCCAGCCCCGGAGGTCAGCGATGGAGCAGTGCTTTGGGAGACGGAGCTTATATTTCCCCTGCCTGCTTTGTATCTGACCTGATGCGGGGCACCAGGCGCTGGGGCTCTGCTCTCCGTGGCATTAGCAATCATTAACATGCTCACAAAACTTGGGGGAAAGAGGCATAAAGAGCCGCAGCTGATGGTGCTTGCCTTTGGGCTCCCCTGTTAACAACGGTGTTTCTTAGAGGGAGAATAATTGTGCTTTTGGATTTCGGAGGGAGGATTCCCGGTAGCTGAGAATCTGGCTCAGTGTAGAAGCAGGAATAGCGTGTGGAGGTGTAACATAAGCATTAAGCAAATGTAAAAAGTGCTTAGTGGAGAAAAAGCTGCCTTATTTTGTGTGGGCATATATGGGACAACTGTTAAACCTTATGGATAAGAGGCTACAAACAGGCAGGTCTCCCTGTTTCGGGTGATTCTTGAATTATTATTTGTGAAAGGGGCAAACCCCCTCTCTTTTTATATTTTCTGTTGCTAACCAGCTGTGCAAGAAGTTAAACATAGTAATTAACCCATATGTGACCCACTACATTTGACTGATTTCCAGGCAGGGACCGAGCGGTAACTCTAGCCGGCAATTTGAACCTACCGTGTTCGTAATGATGATTTTACAGTGTAATGGTCGCACTAAATCCTTTCACTTTTGCTCTGTAGCCGCTGTTGTGACAAGAAAAGCTGTGGCAACAGAAATGAGACTCCATCAGATCCAGTGATAATTGACAGGTAAGGACTGCTATTGTTTCCTTCCATTTTTTTTTTCCCCTCTTCTCCTCATTATAATGAAACACCTGCCCTGTGTTGCTAATGGGGAAGAATTAGGAGTATATACGGATGAAATTTTGTTTTTGATACCGAATTAGTTGTGCTTTGCAATCGCGATTGCCGTGGAAGGGCCATATGGAGGATAACGGAGCGACCTGCTCTTTGGAGGGCTCCGCTTCTTGTAACTGATTCATGTGCATAAAGAGGAGATTTTTCTTTCTGACTTTCTGTGGCTCAATTCACACGCTGTGCCAGGGAAGCTTCAGGAATAAAATAATAATAGTTTGTGATTTATGAAATGTGGTTGGGCGCTTATAAATATTTAACTTTTATTTGAAAAATGTTTGAATCATTATCACTTTTAGCTACAGTAGTTCTGTTGGATGCAATCCATCTACATTTTAAGGTTTTTATTTATGCATAAAAACAGTTAAAAAAATAGATCTGCAAAGTAAGGGCTTTTTCCCTCCTCTTATTTTCTTTGGTTGGAATACTATTTTGACTGTATTGTCAGTTGATTAATTCATTTTTGCCTGTCTTAATTATTGTGCTTTTAAACAGATCCATATTGCTAATCTGACATCCCTGAGTAAATCACTGTAGCGTAATACATCTATTTCAGTTGTTCCGTGCCACGTGTAGTTTCCGTGCTTGCAAATTATGCAAAATAGTAGCCTAATAGTAATTATTACATTTTTTTTAATTGTCCAAATTCATGGTGCAAAGCCATGTGTGATGACCAGGTTATTATGCAGCGTTACTCTAGGAGAGTTAAATGGCCATCAGGTACTGAGAGTGTCATCACCTGGGGAAATCAATGTCTCTCCATTAACCTGGGAATAGAGGGACTCCAAAGGGAAACTACCTATACACGTAGGGGGAGCATAGAGTGGTGCTTCTCCTTGTGTTATTCTCTGGGTTAATATTCGGTATATCAAGTTTAAAGTACCTTCCGTGACAGCGTGTCTATTTTTATGAAAGAAGGTGAAGATGTATTGGGTACCACATGCAAACGGTGGTCCAGGGATACGGCAGAGCCTTGCCTGGCACTGTGTTCATCCCGACCCCCGGATTTACTGTTCTTGTTTCAATTTGGTAACAAAGTGCCTATATTGGAAGCTTATAGCAGATGTTTTGATTAGCTATCATAGGTTTAAATCTCAGAAGATATCTCTATCTATTTTAACTAGGCATATTTTCATCTTCTTGGGAGCATGAGGTAGTACCAGGGAAAGTGTGTGTGTGGGGGAAACACCCCACAGTGAAATCTGTGCAGAGATGTGTTTTATAAGCATGCTGCAGAGCTGAACACTATAAACATGGTGTTAGAGTGGCATTTTGAGCGACATGAAAGCTACAAAATTCACATGAATTTTTCATTGTACTGGAAAGTGAGATGTTAAGATGCTAATGGCAGGTTTACGGAAATATTTTGTTTAACTATCTAGTATGCAAAACTGCTAGTTGCGAATAATTTTAAATTATGAAAGCCAGAGAAGCTCTGTTACATGCACCTTGCAAAATGGGGAAAACAGTTACGTGAAAAAAACCAACCCAGGTTTAGCTTCCTAGCAGTGATCAATTTATCAGTATTTACCTAAATTGATGCAAAAGGTACCAGTTCCGAAGATTATTTTTAAAATGCAAGCAAAACATAATTTAAAGATGATAATACAAGCCCTACCTCCCCACCTGCGCTGAATCACGTTTGGCTTGTGAATGGGTTAAGCTTTTAAGTTCTTCACTTGGTTTTAAATGGTGACTTTGATACAGGAGGTTGATATGACTGTGGTTTGAATAACATTTGATTTTGACCTGTTCCTGTGGGTTGCAATGGTATAAGAAATTTGACTCAGCAGTACTGTAATTAGCCCTCCCCGTGTTTTTGAAACAGGATTGTGTTACCTGGATTGCATTAGTGTGGCTTCTATTGTTGCCGCTTCGCATCTGTCCCAGTAGGGTACTTAAAACCTTTTCTTGGCCGGGGCTAGTTCAAACAATTTAGGCCAAATAAGTATGTGCTTTATACAGTTAGTGGCTTTAGTGATGTTTCTTGTGACATTTATCCTATTCATTTTTTTTTTCCCTTTTTGCTTTGGAAAGGATGAAGTGATCTATATGGAGCCTTTTTTTACCTTAAAACGAGTCCTTTAAAATTGTTCTAACGTTAAAGTGCCTGCACAAGCCAGAACATGTGTTTAGTTGTACTCCATTGTCACTTCTCCATGCACGCAATTTTTAACTATTATGTCAATTGATATGCAAAACCATATTTAGCTATTTTTATTTGCATGTGAGCTTACAGAATTCATTTACTATTTGGGCTAAAGCACTCCCACATGCCTTGTGCTCTGATAAAGTCTTGCCTATGGATTTAATCTAACTCTTGCATCAAATCCTACGGATCCACAGACTCTGACCTAACATAGCATTTAACGTAGAATCTATCCATGGGATTTTCGACATATGTACTTACATGGAAATGCTATCCTCTTCTTACATGCTGGAATACTATTTTGGATTGATTAATTCTCTTTGATGAGGCTAGAGGAGCTCGGGATAGAGCGAGCTCTGTCTTTGTGGTGGTTTAGTTAACTTGGCGAAGAGGCTGTTTGGCAACTTCAAAGTTACATGTGTTGTGTTCTTTTTCAAACCCTAGATACATATGAGAAGTAAGTCATGTATTTTTATTTAATCAAAATGTGGGATTTTAAAAAAATAAAAGTCTATAGTTGTCTTTGAAACAGGATATGACTTTATCCTTTATAAAATTGCTTTATACTTTGCTCTATTATAGTGGCAGCAGATCTCGCAGTGAAAGGGACCTAAAGAAATTTATACTCGTAGAGCAATCTAAATTTTCTCTGGAGAACAAAATAAATCTATTATGCTTATGGAGCAGTCTTTTCAAGGGAGTTTCTTGGAAACTTGTATGTGTCTGAATCATCTTCTTAGCATAGCCTGTATATTTTATTGCTAATCCAGTTACATGTGTTGAGATGAAGATCTGATGAACAGGAACTCATTTTAAAAGGGGTATTATTGTCACAATACAAATGCACAATTCCTCCCACAAGTGCAGTGGCAGGGCTGCATTGTAATCACACTTAAAGAAAACACAGAGCACTTCCTGTTATTAAATTAAATTCTAGATTGATTTAACTTTCAAATTGTAACTCATATTTGAATTTAAAAGGTTTGCAATAAAATTCCTGTGAAGAAATTGAATAAATTGTAGTTTTATTACCACTCTGGATATCCCGGTGTCCTAACCTTTTTCCTTACAGTTATCTTAGTTCAATAAATAAAACCTCATTAGACTATTCCCATTTCAACGAGTTTATTAAATTTTACAGGAGTAATTAGCATAAGCTGTGCTAATTTTTCTGGAAGACTAATGAGAGAGCTTCCTAATTAGGTTTGCTTTGTAAGAATCAGAAAAGATGATAATGACAAAAGTCACATAGGGGAGAAAGTGGGGCTTTATATTGTTCCTTGGTTCAGGAAAGAGGCTCCTCTCTCGGCATTCTGTTCCAAACTTTTAAACCCAATTTACCAGTGTCAGGACCGATATTTAATGGTGTTACCCATGCCTGCTGGGGCTTCTTTACCTTTTATGGCTGCAGCCAGTAAACAGGAGTCCTGTTGACTGATGAAAAAGGAATAACTGCTGCGTTCCCAAATATAGTGGCAGAAAAATCTCCGCGTTTAGGATCTATACCATATACCTGCTCCAGCATGTGACATTGCATGGGAAAAGGGATGAAAACAGCCCATTTGGCAATCCCTGGTCCGTCCCAAATTTTGCTTCTTCCCAGCGCACACGAGCTGATGAGAGTGACTTGAAATCGGCTTTGCTGAGATTTACCAATCCAGATGAGACCTACTTAAGAAATCTCGTGTCTGTCTGTCTTTCGGATAGATAAACTTTGGTTGTGGTGTAAGTTAAGGGCTTGGTGCTGGAGCTCTCCCCAGGTGACGCCGTGTGCCCTTCGGTGGCAGGTCAGCAAGAGGATGAGTAGGGTTTCTTCTCCCCTTGTCTGGCACTGTATTGAAGTTCTTCAGGTGCTGCTTCGGATGCAATTTCTGAGGAACGTGGCTCCCTCTGGCTTTGAAGAGGCGGCTTATGCGTTTCCCAGCACAACCAGAGCTCTTGTCCGTGAAGCAGGGGTGGGAGCTCATGGATTGGAGGCCGTAATATTTTTTACGTGTTATTATCGGATGCCACCAAGGTACACTTTAATGCATGACCTACACTTAGTGCTTGAAAGGCCTGTGGGCTTTCGACACCTGTGGTACGGGATGCTTGACTGGGGTACTCTGCAATCCATCCCTGGCACACCCAGCTGCCGTGGATAAGGAGGGAGCCAACTTCCCTGCGTATGTTTTTAAAATCTTTCAGCCTTTAACCTGAAAAATTTTATGTTTGTGGGTAGGATTTCACTGTGCAATGACATGAAAAGAGGCGTGAATGACTTTCAATGTCTCCATTTTACCACTTTACAAGTCATCACGTAGTAGGTTGTATTTTATGGGCCTGATCATCTTTTCATCCTAAATACCAGGCAGGTGGAAAAATGACACACAGGACGGTGTCGCGCTCACTGCATCCTCCCCATAAATACAGTTGTTGGGCAGATGTGGTGATTAATGCATTTTGCAGTGGGTGTCCATGCCCGGCGGGAGGGTGATGGAGATGCGGGCGGGCTGGCAGAGCAGGCCAGCCTCGGGAGAGGTGCTGGTGAGAGGATGAGGTGGATGTTTTGCCTGGGAGGGAGCTGTTGAGGATTGCTTTGCTACAGGGAGTGGAATCAGCGCCACAGCCGGTCCCCCAGCCAGACTGCAGGGACACGGGCTCTTCATGGCACCGGCGTCATGGAAGTGGCAGAAGATGCCAGGTCCCTTTGCAGGAGTCCCAGTTGCTGGTCCCCCCCAGCCATATGCAGTACCTGAACCTGGCTGTGTGGGGTCAGGGGAAGGTGTCCTGCTCCCCCCTTGCCGATGCTGGGGACGGGGCTGCAGGAGATCGCAGGTCCCATCCATCCTGGGTCCTTGGCTCTCTCTGATAGATGTCAAGACATGGGTGAGAAATGCTCCTGGGAATGAATATTTGGCCATTCTCTTGAATCTCTTACTGGAAGGTGCCCACCTCACTTCCAGAGCCAGACAGGAGTTGTTGATCCATCAGGGAGGGAGTCTGGGGAGCAGAAACTGTGCGACACAGGACTACCCCCAGCACCGCACGGAGATGTCTCCCAGGCTGTCTTTTAAGGCTGTGCTGCCTAAACCCGCAGGGCCTCTGAGCAGGGTGTTCAGACGGGCAGAAGTTGGCCTTGAGCATTTCACACAAGCTCCCGGAGCCTGTGAACCCATACGTTTCTGGGAGGGGAGGGACCGAAAAACACATCCTTCAGGATTTGGCTGTGATTGATGCATCTGAGAAGCATTACCCCAAACATTTCCCACATGACTTAGGCAACCAAAGGCATTTTGAGCCTTTGTGAGATAAATGGGAGACTCTGATCAGTAGATGCTTCTCACACAGAGTCAGACATGCTGGTCCCTCTACCAGCGCTCCTAATGCACGCGTTGCCAGTTTTCCTTCTGGTGAAGAAATCACCAGAGCTGGGGGTAACTTTGCAAGAGTTCTTGCAAAAATCTCTTGGTTTCAGCCTGTTGGGGTTGGGACATATCACTGCTGCTTCAAAATTCATTTATTTTTCTCTTGATGTTGAGTGAACTTAGTCAGGGTCAAACCAGCTCCTGCTTATTGTTTGTTTGATTCCTCTCCCCTCCACCCCCAAGTATAAGAATTTTTGTATAATCTCAAAATTATTATGAATCTGAGACCAAATTAAGGTTTTGCACTCATGAAGTTTGTGATTTTCTCAGCAAACCTGTTCCGAGTTTTCAGTTTGTTATAAAACCCCAAACCAGGCAAGTTTTATGTGGTTTTGGGTTTCACTGCAAACATTTCACACTACTCTAATAGTTACTTGCTTCTCTCAGTGATGCCTTTTGAATCTGCAGCTAGTGTTTTGGGCTTTATTTCACTGCGATCTTATGCCTAATTATTACTATTTAATATCACGGTGATATAATAGAGGATCCTATCACGAAGAAGGCTTGTTGTGCTAGATGCTGTTTATTCTCTAGGTAGGTAGATGATCCCATTCCTGAAGAGAAATGCTTCTCCTGATGCAGTTTACAAATTGAGATTGAGGTTTTCCTGTGGAGATTAGAAAGGTTAGGCTTGCACTGAACGTACTAGCGATGAGGGAAACTGAAGACCAGTCTACTGTATTGCCTTTGGCATTTGACTACCATCTTTAGTGCACACCTACAGCCCTTTGGGGCTTGGCCAGCTGTCCTGGCAGTCCAGAGAAGTGACGTGAGTGCACACACGGGATGTGCTGGACCTGCTGCCCTGAGACCCCAAGGTCAGCATGTCGGTGCCCATAAGGGTCTGCTCTGCCTTGGGTGGAGGGTGAGCCTGGGGCGAACAGCTCTGCTGCTACTGCTTTCAGTGCCGTGGCTGATGGCAGGTCAGTAAGTCCCTTGGGCTCTTTATGAAAATATTGGTTTTGGTCAGACAGGGTTAACAAATTTAGGAGCCTGTACTGACTTGTCTAACTCCACGAAGTCCAGCCTGAAGACCCTATGGGTTTCCTTATGCAGAGGAGCACCCTGAGGTCTAGCTGAGACCTTGTGGAATGTCCTGCTGCTCCCCTGAGACGGCAGGATTTGGGCAACTGAAGTTTGAGGTGCTTTAAAAAGTTCAGCTGTCTCTGTGTGGTGACCTCCTGCAGCATCAGGAAGGCTCCAAGTGCACCAGGCTGGTCCCAGGAGGAGCCCAGGACCTGGCAGGGCGATCTGTCCCTTTGTTTCTGGCCACCAAACTTCAAAAGTGCTAGTCGTACCCATCGATTTCTTAGTATGAACTCCTGCTTCAAAACGTGTCCTGCAGCAGGGAGGACGTGCTCAATGCCGCAGGCTCCCCGGCTCCACGCAGCTCAGTGCCAGTTCTTCTCTTGAGAAAGAGTGGGGATTTTTTGGGGGGGAAAAAATACTGGCTTGTTCTCATATGCATATATATATATATGAGCACACAGTTTCTGGTGTGGATAAATTTCCTGTCCCATCTTAACACCTGATTTATTTCCAGATTTGCTGTCACAGTGGGAATGCACACATGAATAAGAGCAACAGGAAAATGTATTTGCAAAGATCATCCTCAGTTTTAATGCAGATTAGGTAAAATTGTTGTGAACATGAAAAATGTATCTCAGCTCTATCCCAGCATTTATTGGGTAAAAACATAACCCAGGCCCTATTCTGCAGAAGCTGAGGCATATGAGCAGTTTTCTTCCTGTGAGTAGTCATAAATGTTTGCATGTTCTAGCCACTAAAATGTATTCTTATAAGTAATTGGCCACATCTACAAAAATAACTATGCTAAATTCAAATTCACTTCTGCCTGCTGGAGGTACATAATTTTAATACAGCATCTAACTAATAAAGTTAAAGGAGAGTAAGAAACCATTGTAGGTTTCTGTATAAATCACGACTGAGATAACTTTCTAGAAATGGATTTAATGTTGTCCTCAGAGAGCAGCAAGTCTCTGTTGTAGTAGTGGTGGTAAATACTGGTATGAATTTTTCTCTTTCCCTGTAGCATCATGTGTGGGGTTTTTTTCTGTAACAGTTCTGGAAAAGTACAGAAAAGCCATACAAAGTTCCCAGTGTGTCACATTAGCAGCTTTGCATAGGTAGTTTGTGATCAGAATATATTACTGTATCAAATGAGTGCTTACTTTTTTTGCTAAGGACAGTATTTTAGAAGGTTTTTTTTTTAAAGCGGAACGAATAATTTTCTACCCACTTTTTAAAAATAGTGTTTGGAAATAGGAAATGGGAAAACAAATTTTCTGGTGTTGTTAAGAAGTGAATTATATGAAATTAGTTATTAAAAGGCTTTATTTCAAGTCACTGAAATTATATACTGGACAGTAGTAAGGTGACCCAGATATAGAGCCTTTCACTGCAATCATTGAAATGCTATGAACAGTACGGTTTTGTCTTTGGTTTCTTGCTGCCTCTAAAGGTGTAGGCAGATGAAGATAACTTTAAAAAGAGCTATTTCTCCAATTACAAGCTTTTGTCCAAGAGCACAGAAAGATTTTTAGACTACCAGCATTCACTATAGCAAAATTAAATTCCCTTCATCTGACAAGAAGTTGAGTTTGGCAATAGTTTGGGATTTTTGTGGGAGATAGAGCAGAAGCTGCCCCTCTGTACCCCTTTTATTTTCCCCTGCAGCACTGAGCCGGCCAGATCTGAAAGGCAGGGACATGAATTTGGGGACGAGGGGGCACGGTTTGGGGAAGGGTGGGTGGGCGCTGGAGGGTGTCATGCACGCTGAGAGCAGAGTGGCCACCAGTAGGCTTGGGGACATTGTTGTCCCCTTTGCTGGTGAGGCACGGGTTGCTCTTCCCAGCGGTCCAGGGGGGGCAAGGGAGCAGCATCACGGCCACCCACCCCCCCTACCGGGCCAGCCCGGATGCCCGGCCAAATCTCTCCAGTTTTGTAACAACGCGGTAACGTCCAAAATGGCATTCCACAAGTATGCCGTCTCGCTAACCGGCTGAGGCACAATAGTTCAGTAATGTAATATAAAAAGTAATGGTGTTAGCTAACACATCCTTAATAAGATATTGTCCGCTGCTCTGCCATATGCTACTGAGCAGGCTTTCCCTCTGTGGGGCTTTTGAGTTCTCTCAATAAGATTATTTCAAATACTCTAATCCTGAATCATTGACATGAATACAAAAGCCTAGTGACATCTAATAGATGCCTCTTAGCTTTGCTTTTCCTCTTGTTCCTTTCCTTTTTCTTCTCTTTTTACCTGACAAAAAGCTTACAGACACTTGGGCTCTGTCTCTCAGTACCAGCATGTGGGTCCCCTCATGAAATATAAAGGAGGAAAAAGGGCTGACATAGGGCTGATAAGCCACAGAGCAAAGGACCATAGATTAAAAGTAAATGCCAGTAAATCCTACCCTGTACACTCAGTTGTTCTTTTATTGTTTTCTTTAACTCTTCCAGTGCCACGCCGGGCTAGAAAGAGATGAAAAATAGGGTTAAAAAAAAAAAAAAAGGCGATGCCACGATGCCATAGTGCCAGGGTCCTAAAGGCTTGCGGTACTCTCGGGTTTTTTCAGTTCTCCTCTCACCTTGACTTTCTAATCAGAGTTGCAAAGTGTTTCAGCTAATCGTATCAGTCAATTAGCTGAAGGTTTTGGTAATTTTTTCAAAGATTAATTTAAAAAAACCCAAAAAAGAGACACCTCCAAGTGACATGATTGTGACCCTGGAAAGAATAAATTTTATATAAAGTAAACGTTAGGAAGAATTGATATCCCACTGTGAGTGTCTAGCAATAAAAAAAGGGATCTTCCTCTTGTTAGTGTTGTCTTGATGATGACCAGAGACAGCAAACCATTTCTGTTCATCTTCTTTTGGACTTTGCTGAGCTGTTCATCTATTGATTGCAAAATTTGCCTTTGGAAAATACCGGCTACATCCAGTGTCCACAACAGGTTAAAAGGAAGCTGTTTAAAACATAACCGTTTTCCTTCATTTTCTCCGTGATTTTGCAGGGAGACTCTCAGGCTTTCCTGACCAGGATAACTATCTGCTTCCACCCAGTTGAGTCAGGTCTTCTCTGCAATTTCCCTGAATACAATCTTTCAGCTGGATTTTTTGGCACCTGCGTCACTACATAACCATTGGCTGACTTCCCAGATGTTAAGTCACTTTGATAAGTGGATGTTAAAAACCACTTTACCTAGTTCAGATTTTGTAGAAGGATGACACAAGGAGGGGAGAAACATATTCTTTATTCATTATTAAGTTCTTTGCTCTAAAAGAAGAAGAAAATTAGCCACGCTCAGAGCTATTAAGATCTGATGGCGGCACCTCCTCCAGTCGTCTCCGCGTGGCTCGCGCAGTCCCACAGGAGCCGGGATGGAGCTGCGGACGGGAGTGTGCCCCATGGCATGTCTTGCTGGGGGTTTTGCAGGCAGGAGAAGGAAAGGACCTGCAGATGCTCTGTGATAGCTGCCCTCACAGCGAGGATAAGGATTTGGCCCTTTTTAAAGAAAAACGTAGGAGCCCCGCTGCGTTATAAAGGAGCGTAATCCTGGGCTCTTCTGGGGTCTAGGGCAGAATTTGTTTCTGAGGCTGGAGTTTATGTGCTAAAAGCAGCTCTGCAAAACTTGAGTTTTTTTCTGATCTCTGGTTTTTGGTTTCCCGTTGGCACCGTGGTCTGGTGTTACTGGGCTCCGCTGGGCTGTTGGGCTTTGAGTGCTGATGAGCGAGGGCTGTAGAGCACCATGGTGAGAGTCTCTACCCTAAAGAGCTGTTCAGGCAAGACAATCCCTCCCTAGGCTACATCTACTTTCTTTGTTTTATTTTATTTTTTAAAGCCTGGTGAGCTCCATAATAGCTCTGGCATTCTGAAAAACGGAATAAGCTGTACTGTGGTGTAGGAGGAAAACTTCTCGCTAAACCCCATTATGTGTACACGAATTGTCGTCTGTCGTACATTGTGTGGCAGGAGAGAGGAACTTTTTCTTTTATTCTGCAGGATTGCCCCGCTGTGACAATGGTAACTTAATTTGTCAGAAATTACACGAACATTAATGCATCATGCCCTAATGCGTCATTAGTGCATTAATACTTTCGAAGTCATCGGAGTTTTTCTAATAAATGCCTTCAAAGTCGGCTGGGCATTAATAAATTTGAGTTTTCAGTATTATAATTGTAATTGAGACACCTATTTTCCCTGATTAATTCTTGGAGTTTGTATGTAACAGCCAGCCTTGTTGACATTTGCAGCCATCCGCACTAAAAGGAATAACACGCTGTTAGTTAATATTTGTGTTATCGTAAAGTGGCATGATTTGGAAAAAAAAAATAAATCAAAAAACCCAAACCAAAAAAAAAAAAAAAAGGGAGACTGTTCTCAGGGAAAAAAAAGAGAATTTTGGGAATGCTTTTTGCCATGGTACCTCAGTTATCCCTCATTAATCTGTCACGTATGAAACAAGTTCCAGACTACAACACACTTAAACAAGGCAGCGTTTCGGGGGGGTTCACGCCCCCCCAGNGCGTGCCGGGGGGGTTCACGCCCCCCCAGCTGCTCTACCCCTTACCTGCAGGCAGCAACGCCGGCTGGGCTCCGCGCCCCGCGGCTTAACCACCCCACAAAATCCCATCATGTGCCTGGGTGGCTCTGAAAGAGGGGGACCCCCCTCCCCGCTTGGGCCACCTGGGCTGCCTGGCCCTGCCACCCCAAAAGCGGCTCCCTGGGGAGGGGGGACACAAGGGGGATCGGGTCTCCATGGGTGCCGCTGCTCTGGCTTCAGGGGCCGCCTGAATCTCCAGCAGGAAGGAAGTTTTGTGGGTTTTTCTTTTTTTTTTTTTTCTTTCCCCCTTCATTTCCAAGATAAGGTGTCATTCATGAGAGCAGCGTGCTGAACTAATCAGGTTAATTGAGAGGCCCTGAATAGCTCTCATTGAGCGGATCCCTCCTTCCTGCTCAAGGCAGATAGTGCAGACAGAGAGATTACAAGTGCTTTAAACTCTTTCTCTCCATCTCTGAATTTCACACCGATTTCAGGATGAGGAGGGTCAGAGTAGACGTGTGACACGGGGGTTGGACAATTTAGCTTTGCTGGGAGCAAGGCTTTTTTTTTTTTTACTCATCATCATGATGATGATTATTTTTCAGTTTGGCCAGAGCCTTGCAGCTCTCCTGATGCCAGGGACACACTGCTGGTTTACACCAGCTGGAGTGGTGTAAATTACTCCGCTGTTTGGACAGATGTAGAGGACTAATCCAGTCCCGCGACTGGCTCTAGATTGACCTGNTGTTCTCAGGGAAACAAAAGAGAATTTTGGGAATGCTTTTTGCCATGGTAACTCAGTTATCGCTCATTAATCTGTCACGTATGAAACAAGTTCCAGACTACAACACACTTAAACAAGGCAGCGTTTCGGGGGGGTTCACGCCCCCCCAGCTGCTCTACCCCTTACCTGCAGGCAGCACCCCCGGCCAGGCTCCGCGCCCCGNTAAAATTATTTCAGACCTAACTCATGGCAGGGCTGCAGGAAACATTAATTTTAAAAAGATGTTTTCAGTGTTTGAAGCAGATAGCAGTTGGTTTTATTGCTTTTATGGTATCATTTCCCTTTAAACCTTTCTAATCGAAGTGGCTGTACATAATTTTATTCAAGTTTACCAGAATGCAAAAGCATTTCCCTCTGGATGCTCTTGCCAAATTAGGAACATCCAGGCTCCAAACCTCACTCTAATCTTCCTACTCGCCACACTCTATTACATTTTCTTTGCAAATATTGTAACTATTAGAGTGCAGGAGAGAGAATTTTCAGGAAAACAAATTCCCCAAAAGTAGCCTGTGTGTGTCCCCCACCTTTTCCAAGCCAAAACGTCTGCTTAGTTCAATTTAAACATGAGCATCGTTATCCCCATTGGCTCCCCTCTTCCCCCGCCTCTC